>OZ037783.1:33346169-33501169 GCA_964035525.1 Porites cylindrica
GCCCTGATCAAAGTAAATTTATAATTTTACTTTTTTACTCTTCTCTGACGCAAATGCTATTAAAAGATATGCAAAATTCAAGGTATCATTTTATTCCCATATTTTATCCTTTCCTTTTTCTAATCTCCCACCCAGATATCATTGGTGTTTGTTGTTAAGAACTGTTTGTTGCACCTTTTCTTCTTAAATGTTTGTCAAGTTTCCCTTTAGTCACACACAGTCTTTCTAAGGGTTTTAATACACGTTCCTACCCTTAAAAAGAAACCCTGAAAACATCTTCATAGGAGGCTACATCAGTAGTTCCCACAGTTCTCTCATCAATGATTGATTCACCAATATTTGGCAGGTGTCTATAAACTAAGACCCTGTGCAACATGACAAGTCTGCCCTCTTCCTTTTTTCCCCATGGGTGTTCACTTTGTACAGAATTCGTACATTACTAGATTCTACATGCAACACCCAGCCAGGGGTCAAGTTGATAAAACTTTATTAAGTGTAGCTATTGTTTCTGGACCGTAAAACGTCAGCTACACTGTTAAAGGTTTACTTAATTGACCCAAGGCTAGCCTCCTAGCAAGCTCTCCATGTATGGTGAGTGAGAGAAGGCGTGAGCGAGTAGCACCCTTGCACTTGTGGGCTGCTTTCGCGTGACTTCTCGCGACTCCCTCAAATGGAGAGCTTGCTCGCGAGCTAACCCCAGGCCAGAAGAGAAGATAACTCAACCTCTTTCCCAGGGCCCTCTCATCTCCGGAAGAGAGAGAACCCTGGGAACTAGGGGTTGGATTGTCCTACCCCAGGAGATTATAACCCAGAATGAGCAACTCACATTTACGTCACAGTGTTTTCATGAACTGGTTTATTTTTACGCATCACTTTACAGAACTTTTTCCAGCGGAAATGGAAGCCCCGCTACGTCGGTGAGGATCGAGATTCAAAGTTTATGATATGAAAAAGAAAAACTTCCCATCCTTAAAACGTCAAAAAATACCACTTTCAGGTCTGTTGGTTTTGCTGACTGGTTTGCACGACTTTAAAGATATTGTAAATTCAAGCCAAAATTGTTCCAAAAACAGATTGGACAGTGAGTATGTCGTGACACGATTACCTAGAAGTTGTTCACTCTGGGTTTTGACTTCCCTTCAATTTCGTATCCAGTCTCGTCAGACTCACTGGATAAGGGATAAATTAACAGAATTTTTCAAGTTTTATTTTTAGTCATTTATTTTTAAACATACGAAGTAACTATATTATGATCTGACTTGCTCTATACATCCTTCTAGGTCCTTCTAGAGCAAGTTAAGTGTGTTCAGAAATATAATTAGAATCAATAAGTTAAAAATACGAGAAATTTAAATATCTTTTCTAACATTCTGTTATCATTGTGATAGCAAGCGGAGCATAAAGCCTTGGTTTTGCATTGGTACGGCTTGGATTTTTTCTCTCAATTACTGAGAGGAGAAGTCGTTACGTCTTGGAACTCAACGAACCGTGGTCATGCAAATATGGCAGGAAAAATATGACACGTGCAACTTTCCTGTGCATGACTTTCACTTAGCCTGTGTACAGACGTCCTCCCTCCCTCAGAGGGAGGGGGGACGTCTGTACACAGGCTAGATTGCACTCTCGAACAAAGCAATAGCCCATACCTTTCTTCCATCGTTCAGCAATGTAAATTGCTGTTTCCGCCATACGCAAATTCCCACCAAATTGTGCAGACTTAAGGAAGACTGTTGAGATTCAGACATTTTGTTACCATGGTCATGCGCGTCATACTTCTCCCCTCTATTTAATTAGCTTCAAGATTCCCACAAAAGCCATGCCCCTCAGGGATAGTCACATTTTGGGTTACCACGACGCTCTCACAGTGAGTTGTTTACTTTGCTAACGAAACAAAAGACCTTGACACTCCCCCGATCGAAAACAGACGTTTCTTAGAGCTATACCTGTCTCCGCCTGTTTACCACTACAGAAGTTCACAGACTCGAGGTCAATTCTCAGGGGGATACTCCCTATCATTGTCTGTGAGGGGAGGCTCCGCCCGAAAGGGGTATCTCCCTCATGAAAGGTAGGATTTTCACTTGATGAAGTATACAAAAGAGAAGGGAAATTCGTCATTCTGGTAAGTAAAAAGGCCCAAAATGGCCAACAGATGCATTTAAAAAATCTGGTTTTGTGATTTATTCAGAGTTAATTTATATAACGTACAGCAGAAGGGACTTGGTATCTAAAAGCGGTACCATATGTCAAAAGAAGGTATATAAAATGGGTGCCGTTTCTATCAAAAGTGGTATATAAAAGGGTAAGAGGTTGAGACACAAGGCGGAGCCTCCCTGTCGAAAACTTTGTTGAGTACCCCCTGGGGGTCACTTTTCTACCAATATAAATGGGGTTCTTCTTCAGGTGACGTCATCAGACACTAAACCTCTAGCACATGACCAGTCTTGTAGGGCGTGATTTAATCGAAATATCCCTGAATGAACGAAAGAATAACCTTGTTCCCAGGTTCTCTAGGTCAGACAAAAAATTAAAAGAAAAAGGACTCCTCCCTCAGAATAAATTTTGTTCTGGAGACAGGTGACCAGACCCAACCAGGGTCTCTCTCTCTCTCTCTCGCTCCCTAGGGACAGGTAGGAGAGAGCCCTGGGAACGAGGTTAATGGCAGAATGGGAAATTGAACACCGGAACTTGTGTTCGGCACTTTGTGATGTTTTTGCTTGCTCACTTGATTTTACGTTGCCTTTGTTAAATATGCCTAAATAATTCATGAATCATCACGTGGAGAATATGAAGGAAATCACTACCTAGAAGGTTTGGAAATCGGATGATCTTAAATACTCTAAAATTTTGTGAACTTTAGCTTTGAATTTTTACAAAAATATTAATAATTTGAGTTCCACTGGAAGAACCTTGGTACACTAGAAGAAAGACTGCACTATAAGATAAAGAATCTATATGTTGGTACAACCGCACTATAGGAATCTATATATCGGTACACCATAGGAATCATATATGAAGTATCTACCCAAGCCTATCTTGGCGGTCATACCGGAAAACTTCCCATTGATGAAGTGTGAGTGAAAAAAGGTCTCGTTTGTGAAAATGGATTTGCCATGGAGCCAAAAGACAGCTGGCTAGCTGGTAGTGTGTCCATGCCAAACGAAGATTGGGGCTGAAAAGAATTGACTGTGGTAGTGATGGGTGCCAGTGAGAAACCAGAACTTGCATTACTGGCTGCATAAAACGATGAGGTGATACTATCAACAGAGTGTTTTAAAAAGCTGGTAGATGTAGCAGAAATGCTGTTCACAGCTGGGATTATTCCTTGCTGATTTGACGACCCTTCTCTTGTTCGTCTGCTATCCCCGCTACTTGTAATTGTAAACTGTACTGGCGCAGAATTTGTGACAGAGACTCCATATGCACTGTTTGATATATTAGAATTAAAAGTTCCTGTTGGCTGAGTACCGGTAGCTGCAGATTTCTGTTCTGCTAGGTCTGAAACAGTTGCGAGTATAGAGTTGGATCCTACATCGTGTGCCATGTTGGGTTTAACAGAGTGGAGTAAATTTGGATTCACAGACACCATTGCGGTGCTGTTGAAGTTTGCGTCAGACCGCGATGAGATTAAATTGTCAATAGCGTACGATAAACTTGAATTTAAATCACTGGAACCAATAAGAGACTCTGCGCTAAAATCAGAGTATGTTGTCCTCGATGGCCTTGATTGAATTTGGGATTCCTGTGCAATATCCCCTATGAGTTCACTTCCTCCAATAAGCGCCTCGGCGGAATAGTTTGAAAAGCTCTGTGTATGGCTGTGTTGAGTAGCTGTATTATGCGCTGATTGTTCATTGGGTATATTGTGCACTGACTGTTCATTGGATGTACTGGGAGGTAGTACTCCTCTGGTATTCTGGGCTGAGGGAACAATGGCTAATGTGAAACTACTTGGCTGATTTGAGCTGTTTTCGGAAACTGAGGTAGTTGTTATGAGTGGAATGTTAGGCAGGATGACTTCACTTGAAGCAAGCAAAGACTCGGCTGAAAAACTAAGATTCCCTGGAGCAGATGTTGACACTTGTTGATGTTGATGAAGGTCTGTTGAAGTTTGTTGCTGTCCTATACTCTGAGGTAGTCCTGCTAATGACGCAATACTATGTGACAGGCGTGGCCCATGCGCTGACTGACTCAAAGCCACAGTAGAAACAGGCAATGTTTGTTTACCACAATTATTTCCAGTAGGAACAATATTGGCAACAGATGCCCCCTGAGGTGAAATACCAGAAATTAAAGCACTCACATTGAAATTCTGTAGCGTAATTATCTCCTCTTGTGACTGACACACGTTCATATTTCCTTGTGACTCCTGGGAGCTGAGCGCGTTAGATCTCTTCACCAAGCCAGGGTCATTTGTACCTATTAAGTGTTCCACTCTGCGTTTATTTGAAGCTGAGTTAGTGTTTCCTTCAAACGAAGCCCTGCTTTGTGAGTTGCTCTTTGTGTTTTGAGATTTAGAGCTGGTTTTTGAAGATGCTCTGTTCGCAGTAGCACTTTTTTTCGTTTTACCACTTCCGAGGTTTTTTGAGGTTACATTTGAGGTCTTCTGTTGTTCAATCACTCCTTCACTTTGCGATTCTTTCAAAAGAGATACGCCATTTTGAATGGGAGAACTAGTGACTTGAAAGCTACCAATTTGTGAAGCTGCAATTTGAGCAGAGTTTGCTTGTTGAGTTAAAATGCTGCTTGATGCCGGCAAAACTGAAGGTGGTAAGGGCAACATGGTGCTTGCATTTTGAACAATACTAGGTGTGTTTATCACTGTGGGTTGGACATTTAAAACAGCAGTACTGTTATTTCCGATTGAAGAGTTTGCCAGTGGAACAGCATTCACCAGATTTACCGCAGAGTTTGACATACCTGGTTGCAGTGTAACCTTCATTATTGCGGCAACACTGTGTTGAGAGAATCCTGCATGAGAAGGTTGCAAAGCTTGTGATGAGCTGATTGGTATGTTAACAGTTTGTAAAGCTTGTGGGGTTGAAGAGCTTGCTAAATCACTTGTAGCCTGAGGATTAACACTCTGATGAGAATTGGATAAATAGTTTGAAGAACTGTTTGGATTTTGTTTTGGTTGGTTACGCTGCAGTTGTCCAGGGTCGCTAGCTACATTCTGTGCAACAAGTGGGGTAGCAACCTGAACCACTGGAGAAGCTGTAGCCACAGTGCTTGTTGTCATGGAGATTGGATTTGTCCCAATGATAAATGGAGTAACGTAAGCAATTGAATCTTTCTTTGACATATCATTAGTAGAACTTGTGACAGAAGCAGAAGTGATTGGCACCTGTGTTACCATAGTGACAACAGGAGCATTGACTGGTACTTGGACAGGTGCACATAAAGTTTTTGGCATTGTCATGGATACTGGAGCTGATACTGCCACAATTTTAGGGCTGGCCATAGTCAAAGAGTTGTTTGTTATTCCAGAGTTATTAGACGCAGATGAAGAAGAATCCTGCGCTGTGAGGATTTTTCTTGGAATGGCTATACTGTGTTTTTTAAGTAAATCTTTCAAGAGCTTGTTTTCCTTTGTGATATTCCCAAGTTGATTCTTTAGTTGCTGAACCTCTTGGGCTGTAAAATGATGCAAGTTTTAGATGTCATTACTTTCCTGTAGTATTCTTTATTATGCTACATGTGTATAAGGTGTTTCTAACTATCGATGAAATCCTAAATTGTGACCATTCGAATGAAAGCTACTGAGCAGTACTTTCCCGTGATACTGTTTATTATCCTGTACAAGGCAGTTCTAAATTGAGTCTGCGGATGAAATCCTAAAGTGTGACCATTGAAGGATGTGACCATTCAAAGGAAAGCTACTGAGCAGTACTTTCAAGTGGTGCTGTTTACCTTGCTTTACAAGGTGATCGTATCTTTTGAATCTGAATGTGAACTTGTGAGTAGTACTGTTCTGTACTGCTGGAACTTGTGGTTCTCTTTGAGTTTTGATGTAGCCATTCATAGGAACAAAGAAATTAATACAGGTGTTTCTGTAAATTTCTTACCCAGTTTTTGTTCTCTTTGCTGCAAATCCCCAAATGCCTTCAATTGCTCATTTACTTGTGTTACATACTCTACAGTCTTTTCCAGAACAATGTTTTTACTCTGAACACAAAAACAATTCAAAAGTCAGTGGAGATGGCAACTTCTGGAGATCTAAAATCTGGAGACTCTCTCTTTTGTACTGCACCCCCCTACCCCAGAATGTCAGTTGACCCCCCCCCCCACCACACCCCACCCAACATATCGACCCAGCCCCCAAATAATAACATGGGAATGGGTTAGGACATTATATCAAGTCTTACATGAATAAACTATTACATAGTGTAAAAATTCACTTCCATCATTCTATTATGATGAAATAATCTTTTCAGTGACAAAATATGTGCAAAAATGCCCATAAACCTTACTATGAATAGAAAAAATTCAAATTTTGGTGAGCTAAATTTCAAACTAAAGAACAGAAAAGCACAAAAGTTGCTTTTATCAGGAAGATTTGTGACCTGTGCGACAGGGCAGGAGAATGGTGTCGCATTCAGAAGACTCCCAGATAATTCAGGAGAGTTTGCATATGTGAAACACAGATCCTACAAATCACAAAGTGGCTGCTGAAGAAAGAGGTGGATGTGTCTAATTAAGCAACCTTTTGCAATGACAAATAAAAATCAGAGAGGGCTAGCTGGAGCATGACTTCACAAACATCTTTGCCACTGCTAAAAATCAAACCCAGTGATGAAGGTTCTAAAACTTTTAAAGCACCTTAAGACAAACTATAGTGAATTTCTTGAATTTGGACAATCCTGCAGAACTTTTCTCTTTAGGTGGCATGGACATCACCAGTTGATCACAATCCCCACCCCATCCTTCTGACCCTTACTTTAGCAGCTCATTTTTTAAACAAAAAAGAAAAGAAAGAAAAGATAAATAAGACACTTTATTACATAGTATAAGCTGTAACCAAGACTACCAACTGGACTTCACAGTGAGTGACTGATAGCTGTAGATTACAGATATACAGTCAACTCTCTCTCAACGGACACCTCTATAACAAACACACACCTCTGTAAAATGGACACCTAGAGTTGGTCACCGCCTTTCTTTACTTCCTTATCTGTCTCTTTATCAGACAGACATTACTCTTAGTTGGACACTAAGTGTCAGTGCCAAAGGTTTCCGTCTTAGAGAGAGTTGACTGCATGCAGTACTATATTAGCCTGCGAACAGCAGACGTATTTCCAGTCGTCGCTTCTCTCCCTCCGAAAAATAATTTTATCAGCGGGTGAAACAAGAGCCGAAAAATGCGTCTGCTCCCCGCAGGCTAGTACTATACCTGCTTTCCCCATTTGCACTGTGGGACAACATCGGCCAGCTTAAATATCCAGCTGTTTATTTTGTCCTTTCTCCTTCTTTCCACTACAAAAGATAAATTACAGTATGCATAAGGCACTTTTGTTCATTATTTTTTGTTGAACATTCCCTTACTTACTTTCCAAAGTGCCACACAAGATACTGGAATATTTTTTTTGTTATTTGTTTGGACTGACACTTATCATCATGAAGTGTTAACTTTTTTCCCTTACGCAAAATAATACTTAGAACCACCTTGCACACCATAATAAACAGCACCACAGGAAAGTACTGCTCAGTAGCTTTCATTTGAATGGTCACACTTCAGGATTTCATCCACAGACTCGAAAGTTAGAACCACCTGGTACAGCACATTTATAAACAACTCCACAGAAAAGTACTGCTCAGTAGATTTACGGGATCATAGGTTAATGTCATGCTTTAGAACTTCAGCCAGACTCAGAAGCTGACTCAAAATTTACAAACTTTGGACAACCATAAATAATTGACCAGGAAAATGTTCTTGATATTCTTGACAGCTTTTATGAGGTATCACCCATGTTATGGTGTGCTATCTAGGATATATACGTGGCATATTAAATCTGTGTAAAAACACAACCATATGAATTCTTTTTGTTCTCTAATTACTGAACTAATTTTAAATTTTTCTGTGGCTGTATTGTCTTTTCTCGTATATTTTTTAAATTGATTGGTAAATTACCATAGGTTCTTGGCACTTATACAAGTTATTGTGCTGTTTTAATTACCCAACCTTCATTATGTACAATCCTCCTTCTTGTTTGCTGTGCAATGCCGCCACTATACAAAAATTGAAAATAAAAGTTATCACTTAGTAAAAGCTTTGTTTACAATTTAATTGACAGTGGTTTGGGAATTTTTTGAGTGCATTTCCATGATTTTAATTCGTTGCAAATTCAGTAAAGAAAAATATGTTCTCCCTTAAAGAAAACACAAACAGGCCAATTTCATTGTACACGTAGCCTTCCCTTGTGGGGAGGGGAGAATTACGAGCTTCCCTAAAAACGCCTGCCAGTGAGTGCTTTCTTGGTATTTGTTGGTACAACCAAGCTGCTCCATTTGTGGCTGAGCAATATAGAGCTTTTAGCTTGTTAGCCATCTTGACTGTTGTGCTTATCTTACAAAGGCAGCCAATCAAAATGTGCAAAAATTGCTATCCAGACCACAGATTTGATAAATTAATAGAATAGCACACACTTGCCAACTTTCCTTAATTCAAAGGCACGAAATTTGTGATTTGTATGAGGACTGAAAAAAAAAACCGTTCTGCCTTTCAATGTTAGAGTAGAGCATTACTTATTTTTTTTAACATAAGGTGGGTCAAAAGTATCATCGGTTGGAAGGAGTTTATCAAAACCAACTGTTAATTTCACAAAGTACAATGTATTTTTTCTCAGCCTGCTAAAAGATAAGCCAGGATGTAATCTCTTGACTTCAAAAGCAACAGTTTGTCTATAGGTTACAGCATGTCATATCCTGCAGCACTAACATAGACAAAACATTAACACTATCTTACCTAAGTACTATATCTGATGAGACATAATAAGGAGTCTGATTGCTGGTGGGTGATGCAAACCTGTAGGAGAACACACTTGGAGGGATCGGCTTGGTGGTATTTTGAAGTGCAGGAAATTCTTTCTGGACCACACCATTAGTAGTGGACACTAAAATTATCAAAAGGAAAGGATTATGTGTATGGAATTTTTATTACATCAAAAACAAGTGAATTAAATAATTTACTTTGTATGTTATTGTCAGGCTGAACAAAATCACTTGGTTTCTGATATAGTAATTTTGATGAAGGTGATTCTGTGTTTGACTTGTGTCACACACCTCATTTATCATTTCTTAAAATCACCGCATCACATGGGTATTTCAGCTCAATGTGAAGGTTTGATTCTCATCTCCCTTTGTTTCCTGTCCCTTATCATTATGAAGAAAAAAAGCTTTAAAAAAAGGGTAATTTAATTTTTTTGTTTCTGACTTATGATTAGGGTTAGAAGACAAAGATAACCGTGAGAATCAAACTAAATTAAAATCATTTTGATTTGAACTAACAACAAGGTTGTTGTTATTGTGAAGAAACTAAAACTGCATTAGAGTGACACTGCCACAAAAGTTTTGAAAACCTGTAAGGAAGTCATCGCTTTTTAATAAAAGAACATCAGTGCCACGTTTTCGTTCTTACCATATTTTGACGTCATCTGTTATCTACTACTGAACAGAAGCACAGCAACATGGAATCTAATATTGAGAAATGAGTTGTTGTCTTTCTGTTTGTTTGTTCATTTGTTCTATTATTACAGTGAAAAATTGCTGTTTTTTAATGCTGATTCCAGGTGAAGTTTCTTAATCACAGGCAAGAAATAAATTGTCAAAAAGTCTAGCTATCTAATCCTGTTGCAAAATATTGTCATTTGGTGATTAGGCTGATTTACCAGTATCAACAAAACGGGAATGTCAGTTGATGATGGCATGCTCAAATCAAACAACTAGCTTAACCAATGGCGGAGTGGCAAATTAACCGGAAGTCAAGTTTAGTCCTTTCCGTGTACTTTCCTGTCGTAAACTGACATTCCCGTTCTGTTGCTAAGTCAGCCTATTATCGGCATGGGTGTGAGTCATTAAGGAACAGGGGTCAGGGATTTCTCCCAGCTTCTATGAACACGTAGTGAAGTCTGCGAAGCAGCCCCAATATCCTTGTTCTGGGCCACCAATGGACTCAACAAATTACTGCAAATATGTTTCAAATTTCCCTTCAACCTGATTGGCAAATTGACTTGTAATAGCTTTTTTTACAGGTCAGTCATGGTGCGTACTCAAAAACTGGTACAAAGGTGGGGGCCCAGGATTTCGGTGCTGTGTTGCAGACGGACTTAACCAGAAGTTTAGTTCCGTCTGTAGTGCAGGCTACTATGAATGTGACCCCTGGCTCCTTTCATTATTAGGAAAATAGAAGAAATTTATAGAACCAAGAGAAATCCATCACTGTTTGATTCTCCACCTACTTGCTGCATTCACCCAGTATCGTGAAATCTTAGAGACAGCCCTGATTGGTGTATAATTACAGAAAACAGCTGTTTAGTGCCCCAAACAGCTGTGCTAGATCCAGCACTGCTTAGTAGGACTAGTAGGACACACTTCTAATTCACTGGCTAAACAAATATGAATAATCTGAGTAATCGATTATAAATTATCTACAAGTGAATCAGTCCATTAAAAACGTGATCGTGAAGCTTCTATTGAAGAAAATAATGGTGAAAGATTTTACCCTGTGAAGACACATCTTAACTCTTGTACATCCATTTTACGCAAAATATATGGCCCACCGAGTTTCCCCTTAGAAAGTAAGAGGTTTTCATTTTAGATGAAACAAATGAATTATTTAGAGTGACACTTATTTCAGGTATATTCAAATGTAGCCAATTCGAAGTTGTTTGTTTTGTTTTTATAGCTTGCATAGTTATCAAAAAGATATACAAACCTAGCTAGAAACCTAGATATGGGTATTGATAATCACATATCATAATAAAATTAGCTGCTTCTGCATTGAAATCACCATTAACCACCACTAAGGTAGATGAATACTGGATGAACGTAGACGTAAGGTAAAGACTACAGTACAAGCTATGCCACCATTCGCTTCCCATATTAACGACAAATTGTAGGCTGTAAAACTAGTTATATTCCTTTAGTTTCTGCAACATTAATAAAAAGAAAATTATTTAACTTACCTACTGGAGGAAGTGATGGCGCTGGAACGAAGATTCCTAAAGCATTTTGCTGAAGCAAAGAGGGTCCTGAAGAGACATGTCCGCCATCTTGGATATTGTTGATGTCCGCTGAAGTTTCGCGACCTCCGTTGTTCGATTCTTTTGAGACATTAGATGGTTTTTCTACAGACGATGAACCATCGACAGTGGCCATACTAAAAGAATTAAATAACTTGTTGCAATATCCATCCTTTCCAATAATTCTCGCCAGCCATGAAATCTACGAGAAAGAAAATAAAAATTTTTTCAGTTTGGAGAGTTGATAATGTGATCAACACTCGAGATCATGAATAAAACTCCTACGTCTTAACTAATGTTTTCTGATAAGACCAACAACTATTATTTGAAATACTTATTTACTCAGATTACGAAAAACGTAAAATATCGGGAAACTCACCCACAATAGCCGGACAAGAGCACGACGAATGATTCCTAGAGATAAATTCTCCTATGAATACTATAAGCCTGAAAGAAATCCTCGATTCTGCAATTTGATTGGTCTAGCTCGCTTGGAAGAGAGCCAAATCAACCTCAGCAACAGAGAGCTCAAAAATTGAGTACTTTGTTTAAGATATTTGTTCTTCATTGATTATTTGGATGATACATATTGATTATATTGATTATTTAGATGATACATATTAGCTTCGAAGAAGCAGATTTTTCGCGGAAAAAGTATTCTAAAACAATGCGTGAGTCCTGGGGTACCAAGTATGACGGGGAGAGGGAAATCTGTCATTTCCGGTCGTTAAAAAGGCCCAAAAAGGCAAACAGAAAAAAGTCGAGAAAACGTTCTGGGTTTTTTTTTCCATAGGCTCCTTGATTTATTCATATTGTTAAAAAGGACAGTGCATTTACAGCAGTGAAAAGGGATGCATGCAAAGTTATAAACTGGGTGTGTGGAAGGGGTACCATTTTTCAATTGAACGTATACGAAAGGGGTACTTTTTCAGCCCAAAATGGTATAATATTGTAATTCCTATCATAAATTCAGTAACATCTGTAATGAATAAAGGAGTTAGTTTTCGGAAAAGTCGTTGGGAGGGTAAAACACACAAAAATGTGGTTTTAATAATCTATTAGTACTAGATTAAAGACTACAAACTCAGGGCAGATTTTTGTTTTACAAAGCGTACTATCGAGTCCATATAGCTATAATGGCACATAATCAAAGACGGGGGAAGATCTATGCGGTTTCTGAGTTCTTCTGATGACTTCCGATCTTCTATGCCTATCCGAAGACGGTTTCAGTCTCTCAGGTTGTTTTTAAGAAATAGTTAAAAAAACGATTAAACATTCGTCACTTGTTCTCTCGTGACTAACTAATTTTACGCTGAGAAATTCATACAGTAAAGCATTGAACTCTAGTTTATCGACGTGAGCACAAAAATCTGTTTTTGGATTCGGAAATCTGGATTTCGATTTTCCCAAAAAAACGCACCCTAAATGGTGAGGCTTTAGCAAGAATGTTCCAGACTCCTTTTAAGGAAATTACAATTCACTTGCTATCACTTTTATCTAGTTTCTCATTAAAACACATAATCAGGATGAATCCTCAGACGGGAAATGGAACGGGAAAAGGAGCAAAATGAAAATTAAGTTGAAAGATTGATTCCCGATCACAGGACACCCAAGTTCACAGGACTCCTTCAAGCCAAATTATTAAGATAAATTAAAGTGTATGGGAATTTATCGTAGCTCGATAAAATGGTTAACTAATGCACATAAACTGTCTTGAGTTATCAAACTGAACACGGCTCACAGAGACACCCTCAACCATCAGCATGAGGTCTGTGTGTTCAGTTCAATGGCTGTTTTTGTGCATTCTAACTGTCTTATTGGACCCTGCATCAATTCCCTGACTTAACAGACCCTTCCTCATTCCTAGTCACTTCTCGGACAAATTTGATAAAAGCGCATTGCGTTGTTGGAGAAACTTTATAATACTTTTCCCAGGTGTTATCACTTTAAATAAGAGGATTATGGACTGGAAACAAAAACTATTGCAAGACGGTTTTCCTAATTTAAGGGGTCATTGATGACCATGCTACAGAAATCCTTTCCTCAATTTCTTCGCTCTAAAGATCTCTAAAATTACCTGTAAGTACACTCTTGCCGGAGTCATTTCTTTAGGAGAACTATAAATGAATAAAGAAACTAAAAAGAAAAAGTATGTAACCTTAACCCTCTGCCTTGCATTATCAGATAAGCCTACGACAAATAAATAATGATTTAGATGTAGCACATCCACTGAGTGGTTCTTCGTCTACCTGATTCCAGGTCGAATTGAAATTTGAAAATCTTGGTTTTTGAGGAGAGGGGAAAAAATGGAGTACCCGGAGAAAAACCCTTCGGAGCAAGGGAGAGAACCAACAACAAACTCAACCCACATATGGCGTCGACGCTGGTATTTGATAATGGCTATATTGATGGGAGGAGAGTGCTCTCACCACTGCGCCACCCTTGCTTCGTCGTAATACGGAAATCAGCTAAATCCCGGAACTTAAATTAAATTACAGTGAATTGACTGAAAAGTACTCCCGCTGTTACGGACTCTTGCTAAGAAAGACACTAACTCGTAGATCCAAGGGAGTCCCCAATAATGGAAGTTATCGCATGAGTAAATGGAAAGGATGAGGGCGTCGAAAACCCCCAGGGGCAAAAAGAAAGAGGGGAACTTTTTTTTCGCTTGTCTCTGCCTACCCTTTCAGGCTTGCTGTGCAGGGTATTGGAGCCACGGACATTAACTTCCTTCACATCGGATATTAGTTTCTGCATACCTTTTCAAGATCCACTTATGCGAATTTAATTCCACCTCACGTGAAAAAGAAAAACTTCCCCGCGTCGTCTAACAGCGGTGGACAAGAAATTCTCCTCAGATTCCCGGCAAGCGAAGCTCAACGGAACAGAATATTTTCGGGTGACATCGTAAAGTTTACTTAAACAAACTCACTGAACATGGTCGAGCTAATTAAAAGAAATATTGAAATAAGTATTTATTTTTTGGATTTTTTTTCTACCTTACAAGTAGAGAAACTTGCTCATAACGAACGCTTTTTATTTCGTATTAAATGAAGAAACTCTTACTAGACTTAATTTGCCTGTATATTTCTTAACACCAAATGGGTCAGTTATGGGGTTATATTCATTCATAATTCCACACCATTCTCGACCCTCCCAGTGCTTACGCTTTGTCATTGCGCTTGGCGGTCATGTTCTCGTTATTCTAAGAGCTTGGCACCATATCGAAACCATGTTTAAAACATAAAAGCCAATAACGTCTGCCTATTAGGTTACCCCAAAACACGAACCGTACGTGTTCTGTAGAAGTCTTTATAGCTACTGGGTAGGCATAGTTGCGTAACAATTTCATTCACAAAGAATCGTTGTTCGCCGTTTTGTCGGGATTGATCGTGTCAGAATCGGCCGTCAATCGGAGAAATATGCTGAAACCCAAAAATCGAGCAAAAAAGCCTCGGGACGCTAACGGCAAGGGAAGCAGTCGTTTTCGTCATTTTCTGACAATTTGTACGGTTATTCTTTGGCCTCTGTTCGTCCTCCTTCTAGGATACAAACACAAAAACCCTCTGATATCAGCGGAAGAACCTTCTCGAACCTTAAGAAAGACAGTCCATTGTGCAACAGTGTAGTGAAGGCAGTGAAAAACCTATCGGAGCTGTCAGCTTACGTAACGCAACACAATAACGCTTGATAAGCTGCACTCATGCATTCTCAGCTGACTGGTGATTACAAATCAACTGCAAACGTGGATATCGCAAGAAATTTTCAATAAGTTATTTCATCAAATTTTTAAAACTTGCAAAATATTTTACAAACTAGAGAAAGTTAATAAAGAACCTATCATAATTCATCATTGGCTGGCTTTTTCGTTTCACTATCTTGAGAAGATTGTTCTTGTGTTTTTGAGCTATCCGCGGAGGACGTAGTTCTTCCCGCGGGCTCACTAGACGAAGAGTCGTCTGGACTTGGTAAAGGTAATGGCTCTTCTTTCTCAGAGTCTTTGCTTTCAATTTTCTCTTTCTTTTCTGTTGTTTGTTCCTGATTTTCCACCTTCTCGTTTGTCTTCTTTTCGTCTTCTTTCTTCGTTTTCTCTGTAGGTTTCTCCGCTTCCTTGTCGTTCGTCTGTTGTTGTTGATCAGCGCTTTTGTCTTCTTTCTTGCTTTGTTTTTCTTTGTTTTCTTTCTTTGCATCAGCTCCTGGTTTTGTTGTATTCGAGGCTTTAATGGAACAAAAACAACAATTACAAATTAACTCGCTTAAAATAAGCACCATCAAATTGGACACGTAAAAAGTCGTTCAATAAGTGAGTCTATTAGAAAATTGGTCAGCTCATCACTCGGACACTCTTCAAACTCGATTGGCAGACAGTCAGTCTGTCTGTCTGCTAGTCTCTCAATCACACACTCAGTATATTGTAGGAAGGGAAAAACATTCAAATGAAAGCTACTGAGCTGTATTTTCCATTGGTAATGTTTATTATGCTGTATACAAAGTAGACCTAACTCGTTTGAGTCTCTGGATAAAATCCGAAAGGTTGATCGGTTCAAAAGAAAAATACTGAGTAGTGCTTTTTTGTGGTACTGTTTATTATACTGTACAAGGTGGTTCTAACTTTTGAGTCTGTGGAAGAAATCCCGAAGTGTAATCATTCAAATGAAAGCTACTGAGCAGTACTTTATTATGATGTACAAGGTGGTTCTAACTTTCGCGTTTGTAAACTAATGAAAGTACGGTTACACCATTTAAATGAAACAACCGACCTACTATGAAATTTTGAAAATCACATGAAACCCTATTGGCAGCGTGGATACATCTCCTTTTTACTAGACTGGTTGGGTACGCCCCATATTGGTCGAGCAGCACATGCAAATCACGTGACTGTAGACGTAAAGAACACGTGATTCGTACCTGTTTCATTGACCTTTGGCTTTGGAACGTAATACTTGGCCTTATTCAACACGTAGAGCAGTTCACGATCCAATTTTCCTTGTTTAGCTTCGATATCCTTGACAACCAACACGGGATTATCTGAAGGTTTTGCTTCGGCCTGCTTTTTCACGTTCGCTTCCAGCCACTCCTGCAAACAAAGGAACAACAAAAAACTTCATGAATCTTCTTTCTGTTTCCTTTTCAAAGTTCCAGAACATGGTTCCGGCTGTGATCTACTTTTCAAATCTGTTAGCAAAATTCTTAATGATAGCAGAAGAAGATTTTCTCTCTTACGAGAGGCCTTGACGGTGATAAAAGTTTCTATTTTATGTGAGGCGGGGTGGTGGGGGCGGGGGAGGAAGTAAGGGTGGGGTGGGAGAGGCTTTTCAGTTAACGGAACGTCTATTACTTTGGACGGTTAGGGAAGGGATTTTAAACATTTGGTTGGCGGGGAGGGGGCGGAGGGGTTAATTTCAGTGGAGACGCACTTCCTCGGAATTTATTTACCGTTGTCTCGTTGATAATTGTTTGGAGTTCTTCCAAGTCTCTGCTTGTGTAAATCTCGTCCTTGTCGGTAATGTTGTTAATCTGGACAAAGAAGGTTCTAGACAAGTTCAAACTGTTCCTCAGTAATTCTATCGCTTTAGGCCTGGCCTTGTTCTCCTTCAAACGATATCTAAAGTCCACTGACTGTTTTTTTAGCTTCTGAAGCTTGTCATTGTATACCTGAAAATACGAAAGAAAATTTATCACTCTATAGGACTATGCGAAATGAAGAAAAAATACATAAAAGGCAAGGGTAAAAGGTTAGGCGACCTGCTAATTGAGCCTAGACATAGGTTAGACAGTCAATACTGACTTGAAATTTTTTGGGGGGAACAAATGGTCACGTACATATGATTTCCCGCGCTTTCGGTTTCAAACTTTCCAGCCCCTTGTGAAGCCGCGAGTGAAAAAATGCGACTACAGTACAAAACCTTCACAAGCACTTGTGCGACAGGACGAGTAAGATATACGTGTGTAATATTTTCTTCAGTTTAACTTTCCAGGGAGAAGATACCCTGTAAACATTTTCTCAGCCATGCCACACAAAGGGAAACCAGGTTTATTGGTCCCTGGAGAAACACAGTTTCATAGCTTAGTTATTTCATCAACAAGAAAACTATTTAGGTGGCCGGGCTCGTTTTCCCGCATGGTGCACCGTCAGTGGCAACAAAAGCTCTATGGTAACAGATTTTCCCGCCCTTTGTACTAAACTACAGGGTTACAGATTTTCCCGCGCTTTGTACTAACTACAGGGTTACAGATTTTCCCGCCCTTTGTACTAACTACAGGGTTACAGATTTTCCCGCCCTTTGTACTAACTACAGGGTTACAGATTTTCCCGCGCTTGAACCAAGTTACACAGCTTCTCCGCCTGGTATCGGCTGTGTATGATTGAAAGGCTTTTGTTTTAGCCTTAAATACTCGGGGGAAAAAATTAACAAATAAGACAATAAAGAACTTTTAAGAAACCAAGAGGGCGAGGGCACAGACAAAACAACAAGTTAAAAGAGGGAGAAAGAATAAGTGCTGTTCTCATTGTTGCTGCCATCATGGCAGAGGAAAGTCCTCAATTTCGCAAATTTACGGTTACCATGGCAATTTTTTAGGGTTATAAGCTTACGTCAGCAGTTGAGTCCCAGCCCTCGTCGTCCAGCCACTCTGAGGCCTCGCTAAGAGCTTGTTCAATCTTTTCTCTCTCCTCCTCTGTAGAAAGTAACTGTCCTTCATCACCCGAAAGTTTATCGCGCATGTTAAAGATGTGCGACTCCAACAGATTCTTCGCGTGTTCGTTTGCATATTTAGCATCGTCACGTGCTTGTAAGTCCTTGAGTCTAATTGAAGAAAACAATGGAAACGATGTAACTTAACAACAAAGCCGTGGAAAAAGAAAGAAACGGGGGGGGGGGGGGGGAGGACACAGGGAATTGATCCAACCACACATTGTGGCCCAACTGAGAAGATAGTGTCCGCGTAGGGTTATGGGAGGGGTTGGTGTGAAAATTCACATGAAATGAGTATATAGATTCTGGGATACTAACCACCCACTCCTCCCCTTTTAGTTTACCCAACGCTTTGCCCTTAGTGAGAAGTCGGTGTTAACATTGGGTTGGGGGAAGCGTAGGTGCGCAGTTTTCCAGAATCTAGTAGGACACGTGCAAAGTGAAATAAAAGACCTTTATCTACTTGTCGTATTTTTCCATTAAAATCACCAAGGAAACTTGCTACCGTATGCAATGCAGTTTACGCACACAGGCCTTTTTTTAATCATACTTTTTAACTGAGGTGGACAGAGCATCTTCTGAAGTGTTGGACACATCGTCGAGTTGCAGCACCATCTCGAGCGGTTCACGAACAGTTACAGGTTTGCTTGGTTTCTTTTCTTCCGCTTTAGCTTCTTCAGTCTTGTTGCCTGCCTTTTCATCCTGTGGAGAGAGACAAAGTGAGATTTATTCTTTTAGCAAGAACGAATTTACCATAAGTCGAGGGGAAAGCACTGTAGTGATTAAAGTATAAACTCGGGGTAAAACAGGAACTAAAGAAGACTTTCGGTTCTTATGTCTTACGTGGGACCACAGAGAGCCCACAAAAACTGGGTATTCATGGCGGTATTACTAAATCAAACCTTTTCGATATTACGATAAATTTTTCTCAAAACAGGCCATTTCGGAGTTGCTCCAAGCGTGTGTTTAAAAGCGAAGATAAGTGCGGA
This sequence comes from Porites cylindrica, assembly GCA_964035525.1. Classification (NCBI taxonomy): domain Eukaryota; kingdom Metazoa; phylum Cnidaria; class Anthozoa; order Scleractinia; family Poritidae; genus Porites; species Porites cylindrica. The sequence continues at coordinate 33,365,088 of OZ037783.1, forward strand.
GCCATTGACATGAAAATAGTTTCTTAAACTCACGCAAACTGAACAAAACTCATTTTCACAAGAAAGGTTTTGCACTTAGCGTCGTTTTGAAAGTGAGAGTTTTAGGAACTCGAAAAGTGACCTATTCAAACAAGCGAAGGGTCACATAGTTTGTGTGGGTGCCCTGTGGTGGCACCAGTTTCTGTCATCGTACATTGACAGAAGTTACCAAAGAAACTTTCCTTTTACCTTGCTCTCGGCGTCTTTTTTCTTTTCATCTGATTCTTCCTTTTTCTCTTTTTCATCTTCTTTCTTTTCTTCTTTTTCTCCCTTCTCTTCACTTTTCTTCTCCTCCTTTCCATCCTTCTCTTCATCACTTGTCTTTTCCTTTTCTTTCTCCTCTTTCTTGCCCTCTTCTCCTTCTTTCTTTTCTTCGGCCTGCTCTTTTTTCTCCTCTTCTTTCTCCGCTGGTTTTTCCTCGGTTTTGTCGCCTTCTTTCACACTTGGTTCTTCATCTGCTGATTTTTCCTTTTCGGATTTTTCATCTTCTTTTCCGTCGGATTTATCTCCCTCCTTCAAGAAAGCAAATTCTTAAATCGTCAAACGGTTCGGATCGGGGTCAACTATCTTCTACGAATTACGTCTACCTCACAACGCGAATAAACGAAAACGACTAAAAAAAGGCAGGGAACAAATCAAAGCGACCATTTTAGGCAACGACGCCGGCGAGGACAGCGAAATTAACACTTAAAAGTAAATTGCCCCCCATAAAGCTAGACTGCGAGCAGTCGCTCTGTTTATTCATTTCCGTCTCTCTTGCGTTTCGCTTGACGGACTAAGAAAAAAGGAGAGACCACTCGTAGTCTACCAAAGAGCGTGAAATTAGGAAGTTTCACGTCTTGGCCGTGCGATGACGGCACAGAAATGTACAAGAAAGTGTGATGCACGCGCAAGCTGTTGTTTTGCAGTGTCTCCTTGTGTCCTTAAGACAAAAGCCCCTATGACTGGTTAGCCAATGATATCACAATGAGAAGGACCGATTTCCGCCACTCAGTTAACAGCGAAAGCAACAGGAAATAAAATAAACCCACCTCAACCTTGCTCTCTTTGTTCTCGTCTTCTTTTGAGCTACCAAAGAAACTTGAAATTTTACTTCCGATCTCTGCAGACAAAACAAAATTAGATTTCAAAAGATGATAAAGATACTGACTTCTCAGGCTTTAAACGAACGCACGAAGATTAGCACTGACGAACTCAGGAAAAAGGCAGGGATAAAGAAGAAAATTCCCCCACCCCTCCTCCCATTTTATGCTTTTAAACCGGAAGACCCCCAGAGGTTATCGAACGCGATTAGTCTTCACAAGCAACAGGAAAAAGGGGAAAAACAGGCGACAAAGAACATCTGAATAACATTAAAAAATTAGAGACGGCAAAATTAGAGACGGTTAAGAAGACGTTGAATACATTTCTACTTTTTCATTCTGTAGACGAAATCCTGTGATGCGACCATTCAATTCAGTAAACGTCTTCAGCAGATCTAAATAAAATATGGGATATTTGTGGAGTTCGATCGTTGGAATTGGATAAAAAGAACAAGAACAAGAGCTTACTAGCAAATGTTGACTGTTCCTCCTCTGGTTTCTCGTCTGGCTGCTTTTCAAACACAGACTCCACCTGAAAACAGACAACTTACTTGCATTGAGTCTGCAGAAGGTAATTACTGAATGACGTCACAACATTTACAAGTTTTACAAGATTTCAGGCTTGATCTTCCATCGTAAAATTCAGTTTTGATAGGCCATGTGGGCCAAACGCAAATTTCAGTGCATCAATGCCTTAACAATAATGGCCCAGTCTTTTTAACGAATTCTTTTTCAGAAACACTTAAGAATATATGCTGCCTGAGTTTAGCACAAACTTCACCCCTAAACATTTAATGCAAAAAAAAACCCACAACATGGCTAATTTACGAGAATTACAAGCTAGGATAAGAATAGCCCATCCTGTATTTTGACAGTGCACCAAGTGAAACACGAGAGAAAACACAATAGCCTACCTTCTCTAGGTTCAATAGTCCGTTCTCGTCCATCCTGAAGTATGCCTTGACCCCTTTTGATTCTCCTTTAGGGGAGTGCTTATCCAGGGCAGCGGCCACGCCTTTAACCTCGACTGTGGTCAAGTTAACTGATCCAAGCATTCTGTGAAAGAATATGCCAAGAAATACGATCAGCAGTGAGCTTGACATCATATCTAAGTGCCAAACTGGCCTGTATAGCAAGCGCTTCTGCACGAGTTTGACGAGAAAGTTGGAACGAGAGCACAAAAGAGGAATCTCAAGGGGGAGGGGGGAGAGGATAGAAGGAAACGTTTCCTCTTTTCCCCTCCCCTCCCTTCCCTCTTCCTTCGATCTTCCATTTCTTTCGCTCTTGCTCTACCTTTCGCGGAATAACTTGATTGGAAACGGTTGCTAAGCAGGCTAATTCCAAACGATTTAAGTTTGTAATAAATGACAGTTTTTCAAACAACAGCACGTGGAACAGACAAAGCACTTTCTGAATAGCTTTAGCCTGGGAAGCCTTTACCCTGTGGAGTTGTTTTCGCTCTGCCAGTCTCTACCGCAAGAAGCGAGTGCCGAAGCCTCTCCTCCCCATTCTCCGCGCAGCTTGGAAGCGCCTCTGGAAAACTTTGCCCTACCATTAACGAAACTGCCGGCTACGCAGGCTAGAATAGCTTAAACAGGTTACGAATGTAAGAATACTTCCGAAGACCCTTACCCTAGTTCGTCCTCACTCAAGAAGTCTAAATCAGTGTAACATGCGTGGAAGTTAAAATCTCCCATGTGTCTGTTGAACGTCATGACCTTCTTCTGTGGTACAAGGTTCATTCTGTGGTACAACATCCGCTTGACGTGTCTCACAGTCTCACTTCCGTCGTCAGCCTTGTTTACTCGTTCAAATGAGACCTGCAATCAAAATCCAAAAAGATGATTTCGTCAGAAGAGCATTAAAGAAGCTGTCTCATGAAATTTACCAACATTTACAAAAAGGGAACTGGATATTTTCTACGTATTTTATTTCTTTTGTTTTTATCTATGGTACTAAGCTGTAGACCAAACTAAAACAACACAAGGTGCTTTCCAAAAGCCAAAATTGGCCGGCCAAACCATGGCTTTTTTTCGAGAGTTTTTTCTTATGAAAAACTATTTCCTTCATGCATGCTACTTAGGATTTGACTGATTTGGCTGGATAGCTTTGATTAAAAGTGAATTTCTCATTACGACAGGAATGGCCTGGCCGGTCAGTTCTGACAAATGGAAAGCACCCTAAGAAAAGTCTTCTGACTAACCTGTATTGGGTAGACATTAGCATCTTTAACAACAAATTTCTTGACTTTGAAGCCTTTTCCTAGTTCAGCTGCTTGATAAACAGCACCTACAGGTTAAACAAAAAATACCAGTAAATTCCAGGAATCTCTTTTTTAATCGTAACATGAGTAAGGACACGGTTTCCGATAATAATTATTTTACCAAGTGCAGCAGCTTCATCTGTGTTAACACTCTTTCCAAGTTCAGACCTGAAATTCACATTAACAAAACAATAAAATCAAATGCTCAAATACAATGTTATTATTACTATTATTCTGGAAGTAATGGTAATTACAGTCGTTTTCTGAAAAACAGCGCTCAGTTATTTAAATCTGACACTGATCTTACTTGTTGATCATGGACAAAAAGAACATTTTTCTAAAATATCAAAAGTAATATTTTTTCACATCCATTCAACAGGTCAACAGCACCAGAAAGAGAATAAAACTTACTTTTTAACAGCCTTTAAAAGCAGCTCTTGAACCTTTGGAACACGTGTTCCTCCACCAACAAGAATAACACTTTCAATTTCATCCTAAACAAGAAATGATCACAAATACTTTAAAAATTCAAAATGGCAAATGTTTCTACACATAAAAAGTGTCCCACAAAATAACCAAGCAAAAGATGTGTGATCAGATTAGGAGTGATACAAGATTAAATTGAGCATGATAAGGTTGTATTCTACGCATTTCATCCATTTTTAGCAGACGTCCTAATGAATGCTGGTTGCATATGTACTGTGCATCAGTGCATGCATAAGAGGAACCTTGAGATTATTATTGCAGGCTTCCCTGGTTGCCTGCAATTAAAAGGTCAACTTACCAAGGTAATGGCTGAAGATTTGAGAGCCTGTTCAACCGGTCCAGGCACCCTGTCCAGCAGATCACCACACAACTGTTCAAATTCCTCTCGGGTTACCTTGGCACGAAAATCTTTTTCTTCAAAAGCACCCTCAATCTAAATTCAACAAAAAACATTGTTACAGCGCGCTAAGAAAGTCGTGTTCAATAGCCCAGGGCTAGTGGATTTCGCTATCGGGCTAGTGATTTTTGTTCTTAACTTGCCCGATGGGCAAGTGCTATTTTTTGGGGAAATTCAATTACAAAAGGATAGTAATCAATCCTGTTAATCAAAAAGGGTTTTGGGGCTAGTTGAAATGACTTGTGGGCTAGTACATGCTTATTCTTGAGAGGTTTCTAACCTACCACTGAGCTATTGAGATACTCATGGAAAGAGAGAAGACATTTACTAGGTTCTGTGTATAAATAGTGAGCTGGTTTGCCTCCAGCCATTTGGGATTCTTAACCCTGTTATGTTTATATTTGAATGATTTGTTTCAGACATTTGCTCGGCCCCACTAGCAAAAGTGCTATAAATACTGCCAAGGGTACAAAAAGGAATTATTATTATTATTATTATTATTATTATTATTATTATTATTATTATTATTATTATGCCCCCATGCTATTATGACAAAAATGTCAAGGGTGTACTGTGTGGTGGAAAATAGACATAAAAAATTTTAGGCTTGGCAGTGAAAGAGAACGAAGTCGTATCATAAGCATGCTGCGGAGAAATTCTTGACATAATGGCAACATCTAATATTTTTCTTTCACCAATGAGTTTAAAAAATAAGTTTCACCTTTATCAACTTTATATCAACCATCAATTTTCTCCTAAAGATGCATTATTTTGTATCAATACATTAAGAAGAGAAGATGTATGAGGATTAACAGGCTGATCACTTAAGGGAAAAAATGCTCTGACTTATTATTTTAGGGAGATCGGTTTGGAGAATTTGTGTGTAAATTCCGTAAAATAATGCTTACCTGTGCAAAAATCTCAGTGTTAGCACTAAGCACTTGTTTTACTCTGGCAGCTTCCTTCAGAAACTTGGCCATGGCTCGGGGAGACTGGGTAACATCGCCCTGTGTCTTGTACTTCTCCTACAAAGATGTATAAGATAAATTTCAAAGTGTCCATGCTTCCACTGCACAAGGTTCTAACTTTTGAGTCTGTGGGTGAAATTCTAAAGTGTGAACATTCAAATGAAAGCTACTGAGCAGTGCTTTCCTGTGGTACTGTTTATTATGCTGTACAAGGAGGTCTAACTTTTGAGTCTTTGGGTAAAATCCTAAAGTGTGACCATGATTCAAATGAAAGCTACTGAGCAGTACTTTCCTGTGGTACTGTTTATTATGCTGTACAAGGTGGTTCTAACTTTTCAGTCTGTGGATGAAATCCTAAAGTGTGACCAATCAAATGAAAGCAACTGAGTAGTACTTTACTGTGGTACTATATATTATAATGCACAAGGTGGTTCTAACTCAAATAAAAGCTACTTAAAAGTGATAATGTTTGATTTCCAAAAGTGATTAATTGGTAAATGTGGACTTGCTGCTTTTTTGATCCTATATATCTATCCATGAATAAGTACCTTAAAGATTTTGATCAAATGATCTCTTAGTCTGATGTCCATAGCATGGCCTCCAAGAGTGCGATCAAACCTGGAACATGGATTTGAAATAATCTGTAAATAAATGCTTACTGTTTCTGATTTTCTTGATTTACTAGATCCATTAGTGATGTTAATAACTGAGGAATTCATGACTTACCCCACCCCCTTGACCGCCACCTGTGGTGCTGTTTCTGTAATTCCTCTATCTTTGTGTTTAACAGTGCTATAACCTGTGAAAAGAGATTTAAACTTCACTAAGATGACTGTAAGTATACCATATTCTCTGATTTCCTCCCACAATCACCCTGGAGAAATATGGGATATCTATAACTTTTGAAGCTGTATCCAGAACTTATAACAAATGTTAATGCATGACTATTCATGTGAAAGCTATTGCAATTACTTCCATACAGTATCTAACGAGAACACATACTAAACAATTTTTTAAAGAACTTTTTTGTTGGTTTCTCATATTTTTAAAATTTTTTGCCACAAAATATCACTGCAACTTATTGCTTATAGCTTACCAACAATAGTTGCCACAGTGCTTGTTGCTCCCATGTCATAAAACATGATGTACTGTCAAAAACAAAAAAATCAAATAAAATGGTTTCTGAGTAGCTAAAAGTAGAATAGTGTACAGCTTTTAGATTTCAAATTACAGTAGAACATTTTTAAATCAGCCACCCTTAGGGAATGGACAAGTACAAGCAGCCACTCTATGAAAGTTGGCCTAGAGATTCTGTTGAACTGTTTACTTAATTATAAGCAATACTGGCCAATTGTTTTTTTTCTACAATACAGTGTAACCTCGATGTAACAAAGGGCAAAGGGACTGGAAAAATTTGTTTGCTATATCAAGGTTTCTTTTTCATGTAGATAACAAGTTGACCTCAATTTTCCATGGTATACACTCTTATAGACCATAGAAGTGACGTCATAAAATGTTCAAAACTCAAGTGAAACAACCAGCTGCAGGCGAGTGGCTTCACTGCAAAGTTTTGAACATTTCATGACGTCATTTCTGTGGTCTATAAGAGTGTAGTCCATGGAAAATTGTGGTCAATTTGTTTTTTACAATAACTTTTTTCAGTTTCCTGCAAATTTCTTGGAAAATCATGTGCACACTGCATGACATATTTTACATCATTCCCATGGTCTATACCCTCATTGACCATAGCTCTCGACCAATCAGCGAGCGAGGATTCACTCAGTTATTGTAAAATTTACTATTACTGGGGTAGAGAAAATCGTTTGCTACACCGAGGACTTCATTGTATCGAGGTTCCACTGTACTCCGATAACTGGTGACTAAATAGAGGTTGACTGCCTAATAGTGACTAAACATGTCTGCCAAACCGTTATTTTTTGTTACCTTTTCAGTTGTGTTAAATGAGTTGCGACGGAAAACTCCATAATGAAGGGCAACTGAAATAACAGACAAACAGTGTAGAATTATGATATATGATCAAATAAACCACAAAATTATTAACTCAACAAGATTATTCTCAGTTTTCCTAAACTAACCTGCAGTGTTTTCATTCATCAGCTGCAGAACATTTAAACCAACCAATTTTGCAGCCCTAAAAAACACAGTACAGTACAATAATAAGTGTTGGGGTGGACTGCTGATATTTACAAGACAGAGAATCCAAGAGCAAGTCACGAGACAAAGAAAAAACTTGCAAATCCTTGACAATATTCTAACCTGTTAACAAAGGGTGCTTTCCATTAAACCAAACCGTCCAGTTTGATTTTTCGTCAACTTCCAGTAGCGAATGGAGCAGCATTTTCAAAAATTTCGAAAAAGAAGACAATCTCGCGAGGTATACCCAAATTTTCAAAAAATTTTTCTCAAAAGTTTTCTTTCAATTAAACTTTTCTCTCAGAATTTCTAGAATTTTTGGTCGAAAAGTTTATATTTCGGAAGTTCAACAGTTTCTGAAATTGCCAAATATTTTTCCAGGAAATTTCTGTACCATTTGCTGCAGTTTCCAAATTTTAGAAAGTTTGGTTGAATGGAAAGTGCTCACAATATCCACTGATATCCACTGAGCGACTGAGAGACTCGCAGATAGCAGGATCAGTCACAAGTTAGTATTCAACTTACCTTATTTTGAATAAGAATTTCCTTTGTTCATAGCCCATATTATTTTGTAGGTGAAAAAGAAAATTCTTGTTTGACCTGAGAAGGGATTTTACCTACAACAAACACAGACACCAAATCTTACCTGATAACAGCTCGCCTCTCGGCCTGGTTGAAAAATGAAGGAACTGTTATCACCACATCTTTCATTGGATGATCTGGAAAGACACAGAGCTGAGTTAAGTTTGCAAGGAACTATTACCTTGTGGACAATAACCGAATAATAACTTGAATGTATATACTAGTCTAACAACCAAAATATAAAGTGAAAAAAATGCTTGTCCTCTTGAAAGATAATGGTGTGAAAATGTATTTTTCTTCTGGTCACTTATTAACATGTCCAGTCAAAATGACTGGCAAACTGGAATTTTGTCTAGATAAATGGTCATCTTAGCTGGAGATGGTCTTTTCATCAACTGTTATTTTGAACCCTTAACGAAGAAACTTGACTTGCAAGTCTTACCTGCAAACTTTTCAGCGATACCTCTGGAATGATTTAGAATCATGCCAAGAATTTCCTCAGGAGTAAAGGTGGTCTCACTGTCATGCCGGTAAACAACAGTTCCAGTTTCTTTATCTTCCTCAAGATCATACCATGGAAATCTGGCCCGGAAAGCAGATATCAATCATTAACATAGTACTTTAAAGATATTTTCTGGTTCCCTTCTTGAATTCAAAACAGAAGAAAATGCAAACATAGAAAAGGATTGGAAATCTGATCTTAGAATAAGACTATAAAATTTGCCAGACTTCTGTCTTACATTTTTAATTTTGGAACAGTGATATTATTATCTTGCATATTTAATCAAATACCGGTACTTCAATTCACAAATAAACACACCTTTGTTTATACTGTTGGACCAGTGGATTATTAATCTTTTTACCAAGAACATCTTGCACAAAAATGTAAGAATTCTTTGGGTACTTAACAGCCTGCAACAAAAAAAGTAAAATAAATAAATAAATAAATAAAGACCAATAAACACTCAACATTTTTATAATACCAATCATAAGAAATAATCTACATGGAACAGACTTCTGCTGGATTGGAAGAGAGTTTTGACAGGATAATTTACAGAAGAACTCAGTTCAATTAATACTCACTTCTACCATTAAGGAGAAACCAATCATAAAAAATGAATAATCAATCATTATATTTACACTGCACCTGCAGAAAAACAACTCTTAATAATAATTCTTTTTATTATGAAATGAGTTCACCTCCTCATTCTTAGACCACACTATGGCAAGATTATTTGTCACTCTAACTTAAAGACTTGAGAACAATAATCTTATAGTGTTAGCATTAAAATGAAACCTCTTTAGCAGAATTTTTTAATTCTTAGGATAATACACATAGAGGGATTTTTGCAAATTTTTCTTCAGCCAATATTGGGAGTGAAACAGTTAATTATTTATTATACCAATTATTTAATACATACCACTGTCATGGCACCATCACTAAATAAACGCTCATTATTTTTCATGGAAACTGCAACAGGTGTTTTTCTTCTTGATTCCCTAAAAAATGTGGTTGATTTTATGTGAGAACATCGATCAACAATTATAGAGAATGCCAAATTGACCATTCTCTCATGCCACTCCAGGCTGCCAAGCAAAGCTGACCTCTGCAGCCTGGGCAGGTACAAAGCTTGGGGCAGATCAACTCATATCAGACTATATCGGTATGCAATATTATTTTACGGAATTCCCTGGTATGTAAATGAGTTGATCCAGCGTGTGTTTTGTACCTGTCATCACAGCCTGACTTTTATATTGTAAACTCGACATTTCTTCAAAACGGGAAATTAAATGAATAGCAGGTTTGTATAAAAGATAGATTACCAAATATACAAGTACTAATTTGAACTTTTTGGGTGATGAGTGGGTGGCAAAAAGCCAGCAGTGGCAGACAACAGCAAATACAACTGCCCGCCAAAGGTCACATGATTCACGTGGGTCCCAATGGTGTGAGAAAAACACAATTGCCACCTTTTTCCCTTATACTTCTGCTAACATTAATCACTACTACGACTTACTAAACATTTCACAGTGAAAAAACAACTTACTGATTTAGTGCAATTTCCATTGGTACACCAGGCTGAAATTGAAAAACTCCATGTTAATAGAGACCTTAAGATACACCGTTTCTGTATGTATGGGTAAGGGTAAATTACCCATACATGTAGCCATAAATATGGGTAGACTGCCCCTTACCCCAGAGAAACAGGTAGGCTACCAGGTAGAACGGTGATGCCATTATCATGGTATCTGTATCTGTGACTGGGAAATCATGGCTAACTATTCTATAATTACTTAGCAAACATGTTGAACTACCCACACCCATAGGCAGAAACGGTGTATCTAATATATCAGAAAATTAGCCCAAGGCACATGTAATGTTGCAGCAGATTTTAATGAAAAATATATTTTGTTACCTTTACTATAGCAATTTTCATAAACTGGCTTCCTAGATCCACAGACATAACTGCTAGGCCATCTGCAAGAGACATATTAAAAAATAATTAGATGCCAAACTAATACATTGTAATCACTTTGCAAATAGTTACAAAGTAAAATAGCAATAGTTATTCATAAGGGAAATATCACTGTACTAGTTACTTATCTAACCACTTGGTCATGCCTCATGTTTTAAACTTGATTAACCACTTCCAAGAGTTTATAATCAAACAAGTACAACAACACAAATACGTTTTGAATCTCACCTGACTGAAATACAGCAAAGGAAAGAAATACTACTGCGGCAACACAGAATTGCACCCCTGGTTTTCTTATTATCATGGCTGGCTTCTGTGTACCACACTCACTGGAAAAAAAGGAAGAAAAAATAAATTGGATTTGTATATAATGGGCTCATGAATAATATTGTTAAGAAGTCAGCCTAACAGTTTTTCCTTGAGAGCTAAGACCATAAACATCTAGAAAGCTAAATAAATACTTTGTGGGACCAAACGCATACTGGTAGTATACATTTTTGTGTTAAATTCGGACCAGTGCAATGTTCATTAGATGGAATAAATATATATGAATGGCATTAAAATAGTATTTCAAAAAACTTGAAAATATTATGTTTGTATATTTTGTGTTTGTGTTTATTTGACATTGTGTGTCTAGGGGACAACAAACTAAGCAATTGCTGTTGTTTTTACCCCAACACTGTTACAAAAAATAGTTTCTGCTACTTTTTGCATCAACAAAATTTCATGCTTGCATATAAAGGTGGCAATACACATAAAAAGCTGGGCAATTTCAACCTGAATTACAAATACGTTGACATAATGATCCTGAACATAACATATCTGATGTCAACCTCCATGTCTGTTGTAAACAAACCTTTTATGTCTACTTCATTTCTACATAAAAATCAGTTTATAGCATGACAAACCAAATGTTATCAGAATGGTCATAAGTTTCACTACATTCATTGAGACAATAAGAGCCTGTTTACGAGGTGAGCCAGCTGGCTTGGGCCAGCCAAGATCCCGGTTTCTTCAGCCAAGACCTCATCACCTTCGCAAAGACCCAATGCAAATTTTATAAAGAAACAAAGTATGCATGAGCCGAGCCAGCCTGGTAAAGTGGGCCAGCAGCCATTTCTCAAACATCGTGGTGACCTTTCCGGCCCAGAAAGCTGTTTTGTGTTTGCATTCGAGATCAAAGTGTTGATAATTTTGAAAATAATATAATGAAACTATCGGTTAATGAAGCAAAATTGACTGGTTTTGTAGGCTAGGAACTGTGCAGATTTTGGTTTTAACATTTTTTAAGTTGCTGGGTCATTCAAGAAACGGGCCCCAGCCTGCTAATTAACGGGGCTGGCTGACCTAATAAACAGACGCTTAGGAGTAGAATGAGGTTTGCCAGTTATCTCAAAAGGTACCAAAAGCTAAATTCAGCCAAAAAAATCTTTTAAGTGAAATCCCCTGGGAAACTGTAATGATTGAAATCGGATCCTTACTGATTTCTGGGTTATGTACAAAACCTACTTTCTTTCATGAGCAGTTTTGAATAGAATAGTGATCAAAGTGAACTTAGAAATTAAGAGTTTCTGAATTCACAGAACTATAAAATTTGTTCTACCTCATCATCGTCGTTAAGTTATTATTCACTGATTATTGTACACATTCAGTTCACCCGATTGCGTCACATTTGTCTAAGGGTGAGTGAATATTTTACAGCGCAAATAATCCAATCTTTACGAAGGAAACAGATGAATCCGAAGCTATTAGCTTCAATACTGCCCGCACAAACCACACACTATCAACGTCAAAATTCATTCAGCTAAGGACTGCGCTGACATCGTCCGGGTTTAGCCGCTAAGATAGCAGAAAATTTACACGCAATGTAGCAATTTCAGCATCAACACATGACCTATTTTAAATATTGGTCCTACCTTGCAGCTGGAAGAAGCAAACCTTGCTTCTTGCTTGTTTGATAAACGGAGAAGTTAAATTCAATCTAAAGAGAGTTGAAAAGACCAGAAAATAAAGTTGAAAATGCCGGTGCTTCCATCTGAACGCGGCCAGCGCTGATTGGCTGAGAGAACCGGCGAAGAACATGCGTACTTCCACGGAAGTCCACGTGGCTGAAAATTGCGGGTCCACATTTACGCGACTGATGCAACTTTTTTCGTGTTTGGATAAGTCATACATATGTTTTTGCTAGCTTTCACATTTTTACTACTCTAATATTTGCAGTGTTGTTACTGAACCGTGTAAATAAATTCGCTTTGCTTCGGAATAATAGTAATTTTCAATGGCGAGAAAACCGGAAGTCAATTTTTTTTACTACCGGAAGTCCACATGCCTTTCCTCTGTTCTTGTACTTATCGAGAATACGGTAACTCTGAATTTTAGAATGCATAATTTTTTTTTCTTTATTTCTATGTACAAGACGAGTACATGTTAATGATTTACCGTTTGGACTTGAATCTCAAACCAGATTATTTGCTGACAACTGCCTTATTTACATATCCATTACCTCTCCTGCAGATGTGCACAAACTTCAATCTGACCTAAAGAAACTAGACCTATGGCAGAGCACCTGGCAGGTGGAATTCAACCCTGAGAAATTTTCCATTATGTGTATATCCAAACTAGCCTGTGAACAGGCCTTTAGTCGCTATTTTTCCCCAAACAGAGAGCCTGTTCAAAGGCTAATCCAAACAGAGGAATCCACATTTTAGAGAATATACTTTCTGTAACACTACCTTAGCATAATTATGTTGAAAAGCAACCCTGTTTCGGAGTCACCCTGGATACAAATCTGAGAGTGGAATCACCATCTTCATGAATTATCCTCTAAAGCTACCAAGACCTTAAATCTGATCAAAAGAAAATTCTCGTTTGGCGATGAGGATACCAAATGTCTCCTGTATAAGACTCTTGTTCTACTCGAATTTGAGTGTGCATCACTGGGACCTGCACTATGATGTGATGTAAATAAACCGGAAAATATTCTTAGGGCATGCAGCTGCTCGTTTATGTAAAGGGGATTATAAATATTCTTCAAGAGTAACTTCTACGATAAAAGATCTGGAATGGGAACCCCTGGCCTCTCGCCGCAAACTGAAGCCTCGCTTATGCACAAAGTACGAAATTTCAAATGACATCATTCATGTAAATAAGTCTAGGTACTTGACTCCAGCAACAGAAACTCGGACTCGTACGTGGATCTATAGGTTTAAAATATTTTATTGAACATACAAGTAAAGATGATTTAAATGCTGTTATTTTCCTGGAACAGTGAGGGAATGGAATAGCCACCCTTCTGACATTGTATCTGCCAAATCTTTAGATATTTTTAACAGCATGTTAAGCGATTACTTACGAGGAGATTAGCATGAGGTGACCCTCCTCAAGTATTTATTTATTTATATTTATAGTTTTATTTTTATTTCATTTTATTTTATTTGTTATTTTTTGCTAAATTTTAAATCTTTTTCTTCTTAACTCAACGTTAGCGTGATAACTGTATATAGTTTCTGCTGACTGCTAAATGTGGATGTAGATGTAGATATAGGACATAGATGTGAGAAAGTGAGGTGCGGTGTCAGTTATTCCTGATCGCGTACGATACCTGAGTTTCAATATTTTCTTAAAATTATAATTTTCTTTCGTAAGAAAATACGTTTTTGAGAAACAACAATGGAAAACTTTAGTACAGTGGAACCCCGCTCTACGGACACTCACTTAATACGGAAACCAGCAGTATATAATGGCCAGTTTCGTTTGTCCCGCCACTAAAAAATCTCATTTTTTTTTTTTCTGAAAAGTAACGCGTTCATTAGAGACACCCGGATATGCAGACACAATGGCATGTCCCCTTCAAAGTCTGCCTTTGTGTCCGTATCAACTGCCTAGTTGTAGAACTGGATCACTACAATAACAACTCTTATGAAAGATAAAAAGGCAAACTGATCCTTACCATAACGATCAGCCGGTTTGCCTTTTTATCGTTCGTCTTAAGCATACCCCTGCAGCTCATCTTAAGGCGGCCCAGAATTAAAAATAAAAACCTAATTAATTTTTGGAAAAATCATGGCAATAAGACGACTTCATTAATCTCAATATTTTCTCCTTTCGACCTGAGACACACCAAGAAGGGGATTTGAAGGTCTTGATACTTTCATGTTGTGGTTTCGACCTTTACTTTCGAAGGGGAAGTTCGAGTAACTACCAAAGAAAGATCGAAACCTGTCATTTTCCTCGTTAAAGGGCCGAAACATAAACCTGTATTTACTTTGTTATCTTTCCACAGCAATGTGTATTTGATATTGTTCGCAATATACAAGACACACCAAAGAACTGCAGTCACATTGTCGGCAAAAACCAATGGTACGTGGCATTTTTAGTCTTATTTTTCTTCATTAGTCTTTAGTACAGTTTGTTCTTTTTCAGTTAATTAAACTTGTTCCACTTTCAGCAACAGAGATTTTCTAATTTTCAGTGTCGCATCACTGTTTCGAATGCATTGACGCATGTGGATTGAATCAAAGGCATACCAATACTGTTCATTTTGAAAAGTGCAGTAAAAGTACTATTCCCGGCTAAGAAGTACATCGATCATGATATAATTGCGGCGAGGAAAAACGAAAATTCGTTTTAAACTGGTTTCGTGAAATGAGCCGATACGTTTTCAAGGAACATTAGTGTCAATAGAAGATCATAGAACTCGGTTCTTGGATAAAACCTGGTCTTCCTAATGGCTGAATTCGTTTAAGACGTTGGTAACTTCCTTGTCAAGCAAAGTTACATTATTTGAGAGGGATGCTTATAATATCCTGCGACAAGAGAACACATAAATGTTCTCTTGCCCGGCTCGCTCCTCGCCACTATATGGACCGAATGAGGGGTGAGGAGAGGGGAGGAGAGAGGGCTGTTTTCTCAGGCTACGTTTGTGATTAATCTTACTTACGGTAAATTTGCTTTGCAAAATAGTCTGCAAAACCTTTCTCGCAGTGAAATATTTTCTTTTTGCTAGGCTTTTGGTCGTATAATGAAGATTGTTGTTCTCCTGTTGTTCTTTTCCTGTGCCGTTTTGGACCTTACACAAGCTCAAACGTTTATTGGTAAGTACAATATTTATGTCGATTAAATCAAAACCAATTTTTGGCTAACTAATAGCTGGACAAACGACTATAATTTTTCCTGTTCTCCCGTTCCCCTGTTTCCCTTTTCCTCTTGTTACCCCTGTTCCCTCTTTCCCCCTTGTTGCCCTGTTTTCCTGTTCCCCTCTCCCCCCTGTTCCCCCTGTTCCACCTGTTCCCCTGTTCCCCTTGTTCCCCTTTCCCTCTGTTCCCCCTTTCCTCATGTCCCCCTTGTTCCCTTGTTTCTCCTGTTACTCTGTTCTCCATGTTCCCCCTGTTTCCCTTGTTCCCCTGTTTTCGTGGTCTTCCTGTTCCTCCTTACCCCCCGCTTCCCTGTTTTTCTGTTTCTTCTGTTCCCCTCTTTCCTCTGTTCCCCCCTTTTTCCTCTTTTCCCCTTTCCCCCTGTTTCCCCCGTCCCCATGTTTTTAGTTCCCCTTTTCTCCTGTTTCCTCTGTTTCCTCTGTTCCCCCGTTCCCCTTTTCTCCTGTTCCCTCTGTTGCCCTGTTGTTCTGTTGTTCTGTTCCTCCTGTTCGTTTGTTTTCTTGTTCCCCTCCCCCTTTCCCCCTGTTTCCTTGCTCCCCCTAATCCCTTGTTCCCCTGTACCCCCTTTCCCCTGTTTCCTGTTCTCTTGTTTGCCTGTTCCCATGTTTCCCTTGTTCTCCTTACTCCCCTTGTTCCCCCTGGTACCCTGTTCTCCTTTTCCCCTATTCCCCTGTTACCGACAAGGCAAATATTGCCCCGTATGACCAAAGCAAAAAAACAAAAAAATAGCGCAGCTTGGATGCTTTCGTAGAGCCCTTAAAACGCCAAAAAAAATAAACACTTTAGAAAGGCTAAAGGTTTCCTAAAACATTTTAGTAAAAACATTCATGGAAAAAAGGTCTAGTTTAGTGTAGTAATCATGGGCAGTGTTAGTATTTCTACTGAAGATACTTCATAGATACGTCTAAATTGTTATTGGAAATAATTATGTAGTTGTATTTTATATTGTACCGGCCTCATGAATTTTTACCGTCTTAAAACAAAGATTTGATTGATGGATGGATGGATTTGATTCATTGTAAAATAAATGCTATATTTTGCTTGACAGGTAAATGTTGGAAAACGTGGAGTCGTTGCACTAAATGGAGCAGCTTTGCAACTGGAAAACTGTGGCAGTCGTGCGACAAAAGGTAAATACATAGGTTTTCTCTGCATCTTCGCCACCAGCGCCTCCTCCAGACATAAGCATGAATAACTCGAAATTCTAATATTTCGTTAAAATCAAAGAGCGAGTAAAACACATGGTTAGTACGAAAGGATTGCCAGTCACTTGCTCATCTAAAAAAAATCAGTTTTGAAATAGACCAGTTTCGGTAATGCTGACCGCTGAGTGTTAAAACCCTTCTTCTAAGTCTCGCTATTTCATTCACTAATTCACTAATAAAACCTAAACAGCATCATAATGGAATAGACAGAAAACCGGAGCCTTATTCAAGGCTTCTACTTTAGTGTTGCTTATAATGTTCAACAAAAAATTTCCTATTGAAATACAACATTCGCAGATGAACTACAACTACTCCCCAATTCAGAAACTTACAGGAAAATGATTGCAAGCTTTGGGCGCAGTGATCTCTGGGATCGTTTGGATGGTATTTAAGGCAAACTTTAACCTTTAAAGAAGCCGTGTCACGAAATTCAGCCAATTAAGGAAATTACAAAATGCCCGTTAAATTAAGAGAAACAAAAAATAACCGCTTAAAACTTCAAAGGAAGGTTAAAATAACATAACAGATACAACAGATGTCACGGATGGGCAAAACTGAAGAAAATTGAAACGGATTGAAATTAGGATTCTTGAAAATTGTTCAGCCTAACAGAGTCCTAACAGTTTTTCAAATTTGATCCCTGCTGCTTGCAACTTCAAAAATAATGCTCAGAAGACATATTTGTTTGTCTCGGATCTCTGATTTTGTCATTTACGTGTAATTTCTTTACTTACTTTAAGTTCCATAGCGATTGAGGGCAAGTAATTGGTAAAATTAAACAAAATGAACTGAACTGCCGTTACACAGCCCCTTTAACCAGTTGTTCACCCAAACGATCCCACGTGATCATGTACGCCCATCAAGTCTCTTCTCCATCATTACATGTAATCACATTGAGGGTTGTACGAAGTCTGCCATCTTTGAGACCAAAAGAAAAAAGGTCAGAGAGCTGACTGCAAGGAGAAGTTGACTCAGTCATTTAATATTTGTCGTAGGTGCAAATGCCTGGGTCGAGGTTATGGGAAGTGTGTCAAGACCAGAAGTCAGTGCCCATTTAGCAGCTATGCATGGCAGTGTCGCTGCTATGGTTCCTATGGCAACCCTAAAGGATCGTGGTGTGGGCTGTAACACCTACATCCAAGACAAACCAAGCTTTAACGTGTAACAGGCGATCGGTGCTTGATAAAACTTAAAATAAGCGACTTAGTAGCTTAAGGACCTGAAGGACGCTTATAACTGTAACGAAAATCAGGTTAAATTGTTTGAATAAACAGAAATAAATACTCAAGAATTGATTAAGTAATAAGAGAAAGGTTGCTTCGTAACGATGACTTGTTTCACTGAAAAGACGTACAACCCAACCCCAGTAAGATGAACAGGCCTAACTCTGTTTTTTGGGATAAGAACTGACTGGACAAGGATTTGTTCTAGAATGCAGAGCCTGTTCTAGTCGGTTTCGTTACTAATCCTATCTCACTTGAAAAAATAAAAAGCGACTAATACCAGACCGTGGGAGGGTCAAGTCGGGGGGTCGAGTCACAGGAAGGTAAGCGATGCAATAAGCACTTTGTCGCGGGCAATCGTGGTGGCGAGTAAGGAAAGCATCCTTCAGATGGAATGTGCAGCTCGCGCGTGGTCGTGTCTTGAGAGTTTCACTCAACGGACTAAAAAAAAACAGAGACTGCTCCTAGTCTACTACATAAGAAATCAAACCCGCTAATGCCAGTCATCATGAACACTCACAAATGAACAGACTTTCCTCAACGAATAAAACATTTATTGCTTGTCAATACGTGAACCACAACGTTAATCGAGGCACTCATCGTCTGTGAAAAACGGTGTTAACAATATAAAGATTTAGTTCACTCTCGTCTGATAAATATCTTTTTTCTCGATTCAGTAAATCATTATTAATTTGAATAATATTACCTTTGAAAAAATGGAATAAAAACTTTCGAGGAGAAACGACAAGTAACGAGCAATTAGTGGCGGAAATAGTGATCATTATTTGGTGGCTCTCAGGATTTGACAATGATTCTTGTCACTTATTTACAATGTGTTTCTATATTACTTCTTTGTAAACAAAACATTAGTCAGATAAATGAAAAACAAGTCTTGATTAAGTTAAGTAAAATATTTTTGTACTTATCATCATCACTACCAGACCTAAGTGGTCATCATCATCGTCATCATCAACACTACCACTATGATCATCATCATCTTCATGAAACCATAATTCAAGGAAACTTAAAATTTCATACTAAAATAAAAACACTACCATTAGAAAGTAACGTTCTACAGATTGTGAATGTCACAAGTCTTTAAATATATGCTTCAGTAATTTTGCAAAAGCCCTTCAAGAAACCTCTATTTGAATAGTCACAACTAACTAGTTTCATGTATTCACAGATATGTCTAGAGGCCAAAAAGTTAATAAATATGAAAAATTAAATCAAGACTTCATGAAATGACAGAAAGGTCCTGAAATGCACTGTTAGCCATTAATATTTAAAGAATTCATCTGGGAAGTTATGCCTCGTCCTCCTCCCTGCCAGGCTAGCTGCTGCTGCCAAGCAGGTGGGGGCATAGGGGCGTGTCCTGGGGCGGGGGGATTCATCGCTCCAGCATAGACTTTTGGTTTGGTGACAGGGGCTCTTAATGCCCCTCGTCCACCAGGGAGTGGCTGTTGTCCTGCCCTTGCCCATGCTGGAATGCTGTCTGTGGAAGGTGGTGCATTTTCAGAGGCAGCGATGCTGCTCCAAGATGGATCTGTGGATAAAAAAAATGCAATGAAGTTGAGGTAAAAAAGCAAGCATTACTACCGTTACTTAAAGAAATAACAACTCTGAATTAATTTATATATTTCTGTAAGCAACCATTCCTGTAAGGAAGCACAGATACTGTTGACTGGGGGTGGGGAGGTCTCAGTCTCTGTTTTGTTTTCAAGGTTCCACCGCAATAAACAAACTATTGCATCATCTCTATATTCATAGCTCAGTATGTTTCAAACATTTCTCACCAGTAGAACAAACCCATATTTAGCAGAAAGCTCTATTAAGCAGGAACTGGTGAAGCTTCAACTACTTCAATGGTGACCGAGCATGCCTGCTGTTGTCTCACCTTGACTGGCAGCAGCAGCAGCAGCAGCGGTACCTCTTGCCATGCCAGGAAGATTTGGTCTGCGAAGAGGCTGACTGGATTGAAGACCCCGCCCTCTTCCACGTCCCCTACCCATGTTAAGTCCTGATGATGGTGGTGGAGGCCGTGAAGCTTGTGGTTGGAAGTTCCAAGCCGCAGCTGCTGCCTGTGGTGGTGGATGTCTACCATATTTTCTGTCATCATCATCATCATCGTTATCATCATAGAGACTCTGTTCATCATATGTGGGTCCCGAACGAGTGTAGGTCCCTGTTGAGCATTCCATGGAAATTGAAAAATACTGTAAAATTCCGAAAATAAGCCCCTTCATGTATAAGCCTTTCCAAAGATAAGCCCCCCAAACTCGTAATGCAAAAAACCCTCCGTTAAATCGCCCCTCCAAATATGAGCCCCCCAGGGGGCTTGTACTTGAAAATTGCCCTCAAATACAAAGTATAACAAGATAAATAAGTAGGCTAAGCATGATCATCTGGGGCAATCTAGTCCCCAGCTGGACCATTGTTGACAGTGACTGATAGTTGACTGACATTTTGTCATGAAATGACTACTGGGTTCAAACTTTTCACAATAAGCTAAATAGTATAAATTTATTAGTTCTAACATAATTTTCTTTTGTCAAATTGATCCAAACATGCTGTCTATACGAATACAGAAACCCCTTCAAATGTTCAGGTTCTGTCCTACACATTTTTTTTAACAACACCAGAAAAATGAGGCTCAAAATGTAATAAGCAATAGACCACACTTTTGATGGGTTTATCGGCTTGATGACCCACACAGGATGTTGGGAGAACACTCGAAAAGCTTGTAAATCACTCGCACAAGCTTTTCGAGTGTTCTCCCAACATCCCAAGTGGGTTATCACGGCGGTAAACCCATAGAAAGTGTGGTCTATGGCTTTTATAAAATAACTTTAAGTTTTCTATGAGTTTACTGGCACAATAAACTACAGGTTTTTAACCAGTCAGAATGCACGCACCATCTTAGTTATTTTATAATCTAGCGTATACACCTGAGCTGCTGTCTTGGAAGGGAAGCAACACAAAAAAGTTGGTTTGATCACCTGAGTTAATAAAACCAACTTTTTGACTTGTTTCTGTAAGATGCAAGGCAAGGCACTGTTACATTAGTTCTGCCATTAACAGAATAAAGTTTCTATATTATAAACGTGCAATGCTGGACTGACTCTTGTTGCTCAGAAATCCTGAATAATAATAGTAATCAGTCTTGTGTACCTTGATTGCTGGCACCTCCATTGGAACAGCGATAATCCCTTGAGGCAAAAGGTCCATTATCTTCCACTGGCCGTCTCCCACCTCTTGGTCGGGTATCCTGTTGTGACAACCTGCTGTTTTCTGGTGCATTAACCACAGCACAGAAGTCTCCCTCTGGTCTCTCTGGCAGGTGATTTGGTGTTAGTTGTATTCCGTAAACCGAACATAAGAAATCAGACATACAGTAGCTGGGAAGAGAAATGCATTGAACGGTTTGAAAATAATATTACACAAACAAAGGCTTGGATGTGATCATTAACCCTTAAGTTCCAGGGGTGACTGAAATCAATTTTCTCCCAACAATATCCATGTAACAAAATGCTTTGATCCATCATTAAATTCTTCTTCAACTTATTCTTTAACCCTTTCACCCCAGGAAATTTTGCCTAAAACGTGTTTTGAAGCTAAACTGGTTGAACAGTTTGCAGTCTTCTGACCCAGATGAAAAATATTAGCTTTTGAAGTTCAGGTATGTGCCGAAAGCAAAATTATGTGCTCTTCCAGGGCGAGCAGATGGGTTAAGGAAATGTATGGGCATCACTCTGGGGTATTCATACGTATACCAGAAAAAAAAACAAAAACTTTTTTCTCACCAGTAACGCTGAACGGTTCCCAATGCACAGAATTTAACCTCATGTTTCTCATGCCAATCACATCTGACAAAAAAAAAGAAAATGATCTTACGGGAAAATAGAGGACTGTGAACAGTCTACAACCTTCCAAGATGACAACGTGCTTGGGGACTGGGTCAGTTGGTGTCACATCAGAAATGGTTGAACTATCTGGTGGGTTTGTCATTTTGTTATTGTGTGTTATAGTATTAATTTTTTTAGTAAAAAGCAAAAGCCTTGTCACAGGCACTTTTTTTTAGTGATGACCAACCAATCCCAGGTACTTAGAAACAATCTTGAGCAAACATGCTTTGAAACAAGACAATGCTCTGTTATATAACTTCCATCTGTACATTTATAGTTTTCTGTGTCCTGTAAAATTAAAAAAAAAACCGAAAGACAAAATTGTATAGTGTGACCACAAAACAAGATTAGGATTTAGATTAGAATTTTTGGTGTTGGCGACCATTAACACAGAATGATTCGTCACATACCGTGAATTCGGTTCATAATCAAAAATGGTACTGGATATGAGCTCTGTTGCCTTGGATTTCGATATCCCCATCATACTTCCTGACTCAGCAGTGAGGTGGGCATGTAGATCACACACCAAACCTTCCAGCTCATACACCTTCTTCAGTTTATTAGGCATCTCTATAATCAGAATCAGTTGTAACAATATCCTCAAGAATCGTGTTACTTAAACATGTGGTGACTCTAAGTTTGTTGTCTAATTTAAATTAATTCCTGTCCTCTTATGAGCTCTGCACAAAATTAATAATTATTTACAAGTAAAATTTTTATCTATTCTAGCTTTACTTTTTGAGGTCTTGAATATTTCCTCTTAGACTTTTCTAGCTTTTTTTTCCACATCAAACGAGCTACCATTTTCATCGAAGATGTAACATGATTATTAGTGCATGTCAAGGCAAACAAGTGACTGTTCTCTACCTTAATAGAGTGATATATGCCTCCCATGGCATAGCCATTATTATTATTAACAGCTATATCAGAATGGGGCATCTTCTAAACAGATCTGTGAGTGAACTGTTTCCTGAACTTTTTATAATTGGGCTTGATTTTACAGATCTACTTAAACAGGAATCATGCTGTATGACACAAATATAAATAGACTATCTTTATGACGTATGATGCACCTTTAAGATGGCTTTTTCTCTCAACCTACCTTCCTTTCTTGCCAAATAATGCAGACAGTACTCTGTCTGCTTCGTTTCTGAAATCTAAGAGGAACACACATAAAAGTTTATTAGTTATGAAGAAAAGCAAAATGTACCAGTAACGATGCCCCCTTAGGGGATTTATGTACGTTCTTAGTCTGACTTTCAAAACCTGTTTTTTGCGTATCGAGGAGGAAGCGATATCGCTGTCATTATTATGCTATTGTATTTGTGCTTTTCTCCATACCTGGCCGTATTTAAACCATCTTTGCGTCATTTGTGGTTATTTCTGATGTCCTATGTTGCTCTTTTGGGCCATGTCGCTTGTCAGAATTTTTACCCAAACAGGGGCTCAGAAATTTAACCTGACATCAGGTTCTATTTTCGTTTTGCTTCTTAAATAAAACTCTGGCGGGAAGGTGAAACGAAAATTTTACATGTACATCAGCTTACCCTGCAGTACACAGGAGGGAAAATGGCTGTTTGTTCAGGATTAACAAATTGTAAGAGTTCAAGCCAGATCTTCCGAAAGGTGTCTCCCTTCTTTGCCAAACCCTCAATGGGTATTTGGCAAAGAAGGGTATTTTGATTCCGATATCACAGAATTAGATGATAAAGTTCTAGAGAAATCTTAATAAAAAAGCCAATAGTTGCAATAAAGGAAAGAAGTTGTTCGAAATACGAGAAGTTGCCAAAAAGTTGCCGAGCAACTTGTGGCCTGCTTGTGGAAAACTCTAATGACCTAAACGATAACAATTTTGTTGTGCCGCTTAGAATGCATTTCTAGGGTGCAGAAAAGAAAACTCTGGACAGCGTAAAAAGTGTTTCCAACGTACTTTAAAGGAGACAGTCGTTGGGTGCCCCTGAGGCTTTCACCCTTTACTATGTGACATCACGACACTGGAAAGTGACATTATGATGAATGACAACATTTTGGTTAAGTTTAAAATAAGTAATCACAAACTTCTGATTGTACAAGGTCGATACCAAATAGATCATTTGTCAAGAGAACATAGATCAGGTAGACGATAAGATTCATTTCTTCTACCAAAAAAAAAACAACAACACAGTACAGAGACAGGCATTCATTAATCAAATCAATCGAATAACACCGGACTTCGACTAGAAATCATCTCCAGAAAGCATGAAACTGATAAAGAATTCGAAGAACCATAATGTAAACGAGTTAGTTATGGAGTTTATTTCCTCCTGTATGAAAATATATGATTCAATGTTAGTAATGCAATTTTTTTTTTTGGTTCATTATTGGTGTTGTTTGTTTTATATTTTGATTGTAATAGGTATGCTTTTGCAATACTGTACAATAATGCGGTCATGCAAAACTATTACTATACTACACCTACCACACGTACTACAGATACTACAGGTACTACAGGTACTACACATGCTACAGGTACTACACATGCTACAGATACTACTGATACTACACCTACTACAGCAACTACAGCTACTACAGGTACTACATCTACTACAGATACTACAGGTACTACACCTACTAAATAGATACTACACGTACTACAGATACTACACCTACTACAGGTACTACAGCTGCTACAGATACTACAGATACTACAGGTACTACAGGTACTACAGCTATTACAGGTACTACAGGTTCTACAGGTACTACAGGTACTACACCTACTACAGGTACTACAGGTACTACTGCTACTACAGCTACTACAGGTACTACAGGTACTACAGCTACTACAGGTACTACAGCTGCTACAGCTGCTACAGATACTACAGCTACTACAGCTACTACAGGTACTACAGCTACTACAGGTACTACAGCTAGTACAGCTACTACAGCTACTACAGGTACTACAGCTACTACAGCTACTACAGCTACTACAGGTCCTAAAGCTACTACAGGTACTACAGCTACTACAGGTACTACACGTACTACAGCTACTAACAGCTACTACAGCTACTACAGGTACTACAGCTACTACAGCTACTACAGCTGCTACAGCTACTACAGCTACTACAGCTACTACAGCTACTACAGCTACTACAGCTACTACAGCTACTACAGGTACTACAGCCACTACAGCTACTACAGGTACTACAGGTACTACAGCTACTACAGCTACTACAGCTACTACAGGTACTACAGCTACTACAGCTACTACAGGTACTACAGGTACTACAGCTACTACAGCTACTACAGGTACTACAAGTACTACAGCTACTACAGCTACTACAGGTACTACAGCTACTACAGGTACTACAGCTACTACAGCTACTACAGCTACTACAGCTACTACGGCTACTACAGCTACTACAGCTACTACAGGTACTACAGGTACTACAGGTACTACAGCTACTACAGCTACTACAGATACTACAGCTACCACAGGTACTACAGCGCGTCTATTAGAGCACAGCTACTACAGCACTAACAGTAATGGGCGGTGGCCCGGGACATTTTGGGCAGTCGTACACCAAGTACTACAGCTACCACATGTACTACAGCGCGTCTACTAGAGCACAGCTACTACAGCACTAACAGTAATGGGCGGTGGCCCGGGACATTTTGGGCAGTCTTACACCAAGTACTACCCATCGTTTGACTCCCAAGACGACGAAAGGATTTTCAAAGGGTGCGTTCGATTGGGAAATCCGGATTTAGATTTTCAAAATCTAAATCCGGATTTCCCAATCCAACGCGAAATCCGAAAACGGATTTCAACTCCGAGAAATCCTTCCTCAGGGTAGATTTCAATTAAGAAATCCAAATCCGGATTTCATGGATTTCCTTTTTACCGTTCGATTGGGAAATCCGAAAAAGGATTTGCAAAACTATTCTCGTGAACTTTGGTCTTCTTTTTGCTAAGTATGCGTTCGCGTGCAAGACCGCTGTTCTTAAGGACAGTTTTTCAAATCCTTTTTCGGATTCCCCAATCGAAATCCAAAAACAGATATCTCTGCGTTGAAACCCGTTTTCGGATTTCGCGTTCGATTGCAAATCCGAAATCCGGATTTTAAAATCTAAATCCAGATTTGCCAATCGAACGCACCCTAAGACGCTGGCTGACTACGTCATCCCGCGTAATGAAAGCTACTTTTTAAGTCATTTCCCATGCGTGAAAACTTTGCATATTAGAAAAACAAGCAACGGAAGTAATTTTGGTTGGCTGATTCGGCAAATGTCAATCAATCAAAAAAGTGGGCGGCAGACGTTTCGTAGAAGGTTCGTATCGGGCTCTCTTTTCCTTCCGCCTTGCCCGCCGGAATGTAATTTTCAAAGCGAAAGGAAACTAGAGCCTGATCTCAGTAAAGACGCACCACAAAACTGCAGTCACATCGTCCGGAAGAACCAATGGTACGTACTTAAAGCGAGGCATTTTTAGTCTTATTTTTCTTCATTAGCCTTTAGTATAGTTTTTGCTTTTTCAGTTAATTAAACTTGTTCCAATTACAGCAACAGAGATTTTCTAGTTTTCAATATATCGCATCACGGTTTCGAATGCATCCCTCCATTTCCTTTCGCAAACTACAATAAGCCATTGACACATTGAACCAAAGGCACACCAATACTGTTCATATTGAAAAGTACGGTAAGAGTACAGAATTCCCGGCTAAGAAGTGCATTGACATAATTTTGGCGAGGAAAAACGAAGATTCGTGTTAACTGAGTCGATAAGTAGTGTCAATAGAAGATCATAGAACTCACTTCTTGGATAAAACCTGGTCTTCCTAATGCCAAATGGCTGAATTCGTTTAGGGCGTTGGTAACTTCCTTGTCAAGCAAAGTTATATTATTTGAGATGGATGTTTATGATAGTCTGCGACAAGAGGACATATAAATGTTCCCTTGCCCGGCTCGCTCCTTGCCACTATAGGGATCACGATGAGTGAGAAGGGGAGAGGAGAGAGGGCTGTTTTCTCAGGCTACGTTTGTGATAAATCTTGCTTACAGTAAATTTTAATTGGCTTTGCACAATGGTCTGCAAAACTTTCTCGCAGTGAAATATTTTCTTTTTGTCAGCCTTTTGGTGGTATAATGAAGATCTTTGTTCTCCTGTTGTTCATTTCTTGTGCCGTTTTGGACCCTACACAAGCTCAAACGTTTATTGGTAAGTACAGTATTTATGTTGATTAAGTCAAAACCAATTTTCGGCAAACTAGTACCCTGGCAAACAAATATAATTCCTGTTCTCCTGTTCCCCTTTTCCCCTTGTTACCCCTGTTACCTCTTTTCCCTTTGTTGCCCTGTTTTCCTGTTCCCCTCTCCCCCCTGTTCCCCCTATTCCCTTTGTTCCACCTGTTCCTCTGTTCCTCTGTTCCTCTGTTCCCCCTGTTCTTCTTTCCCCCTGTCCCCCCTTTCCTCCTGTCCCCCTTGTCCCCCTGTTACTCTGTTCTCCATGTTTCCCCTGTTTCCCTTGTTCCCCTGTTTGCATGGTCCCCTGTTCCCCTTGTCTCCCCTTACCCCCAGCTTCCCTTTTTTTTCTGTGTCTTCTCTTCCCCCTCTTTTCCTGTTATCCCCTTTCCTCCCTGTTTCCCCCATTCCCATGTTTTTGGTTCCCCTGTTCCCTTTGTTCCCTTAGTTCCCCTGTTTCCTCTGTTCCCCTTTTCCCTCTGTTGCTCTGTTGCTCTGTTCCTCTGTTCCCCCTGTTCTTTTGTTTTCTTGTTCCCCTGCCCCCCTTTCCCCCTGTTTCCTTGCTTCCCCTAATCCCTTGTTCCTCTGTACCCCTTTTCCCCTGTTTCTTGTTCTCTTGTTTGCCTGTTCCCCTATTTCCATTGTTCTCCTTGTTCCCCTGGTGCCCTGTTCTCCTTTTCCCCTATTCACCTGTTACCAAAAAGACAAATATTGTCCCCATATGACCAAACAACAAAAAAATAGCGTAGCTTGGAATGCTTTTGTAGAGCCTTTAAAATTCCAAAAATTAAACACTTTAGAAAGGCTAAAGGGTTCCTAAAACATTTTGGTAAAAACATTCATGGAAAACAGGTCTAGTTTAGTGTAGTAATCATGGGCAGTGTTAGTATTTCTACTGAAGATACGTCATAGATACTTCTCAAACTCATTAATAATTCATTCAGAAAATACAAAGGATATTAAAGTTTAATGAGTGTTTGGAAATGAAAAACTGCTCATTTTTGCATCCTTAATTTCTCTTTCTAAAATCATTTTGTTTGAGAAGTAATATCAAGCATTTGACACAGTGTTTCATCACCAGATGAAACATTGAAAAAATGAGCTGCTTGGATGCAGTTGTGTGACACAAGGTAAATACGCAGGTTTTCGCTGCATCTTTGCCACTCGCACCTGCTCCAGACATGGGCATGAAGAACCCGAAATTCTAATATTTCCAGTGCCAGATCCAAACCTTGAGATAAGGTGGGGGGCAGTCATCCAGACCCTGAGATAAGGTGGGGGGGCAGGGGGGGCTGGTCTCCAAAAATTGAAGTTGGTCAAAAATACTCCGCTGCGTGTCATATTTTCAACTCTCTTCTCGGTGCTTCATGAAACACTGCATCTCAAGCTTGATATATTAGGTCTAAATTGTTATTAGAAATAATTATGTAGTTGTATTTTATATTGTACCGGCCTGATGGATTTTTACTGTGTTAAAACAAAGATTTGATTGATGGATGGATTTGATTCATTGTGAAATAAATGCTGTATTTTGCATGACAGGTAAATGTTGGGACACGTGGAGTCGTTGCACCCGATGGAGCAGCGCTGGAACTGGAATACTGTGGCAGTCGTGCGACACAAGGTAAATACACAGGTTTTCGTTGCATCTTCGCCACTCACGCCTGCTCCAGATATAGGAATAAATAACCTGAAATTCTAATATTTCCAGTGCCACATCCAGACCTTGAGATAAGGTGGCCTGGTCTCCAAAAAATTTTTTTCAGCCCTTCCTGCCTCAGTTTGGTCTAAAAGTAATAAGAGGGGGGGGGGGGGGGGGCAGGCCCTTCGGGTCCCTCCCCTGGATCCACCACTGATTTCATTAAAATTAAAGAGTGAGAAAAACACGTGGTTAGAAAAATCAGTTTTGAAATAAACCAGTGTTGGTAATGCTGACCGCTGAGTGTTAAAACCTTCTTGCTAGTCCTGTTTCATTCACTGATTCACTAATAAAACCTAAACAGCATCCTCGTGGAATAACCAGAAAACCGAAGCCTTATTCAAGGCTTCTACTTTAGTGTTGCTGATAATGTTCAACAAAAAATTTCCTGTTGAAATACAACACTCGCAGATAAACTACAACTACTCTCCACTTCAGAAACTTAAGGGAAAATGATTGCAAGCTTTGGGCGCAGTGATCTCTGGGATTGTTTGGATGGTATTCAAGGCAAACTTTAACCTTTAACCAGTCGTTCACCCAAACCATCCCAGAAATCGTTGTGCTGAAACATTCCCCTGAAAGTTTCTGGACTGGTGGACTGGGGAATACAAGTGCGTTCCATGTGCTTCATTTCCCTCACATGATCATGTACGCCCATCAAGTCTCTTTTCCATCATTACATGTAACCACATTGAGAGTTGTGCAAAGTCTGCCATCTTTGAGACCAAAAGAAAAAAGGCCAGAGAGCCGATAGTCTGCTGCACAGCCGTTTTTAGTGGCGTCACGCAACGCTCCTCCCTATTGGG
Source organism: Porites cylindrica (assembly GCA_964035525.1). Classification (NCBI taxonomy): domain Eukaryota; kingdom Metazoa; phylum Cnidaria; class Anthozoa; order Scleractinia; family Poritidae; genus Porites; species Porites cylindrica. The sequence continues at coordinate 33,394,744 of OZ037783.1, forward strand.
GACCCAGGCATTAGCGGCCGTTTTTAGTGGCATCACGCAACGCTCCTCCCCACTGGTGAGGAGCGTTGCGTGACGACACTAAAAACGGCTGTGTAGCAGACTAGAGAGCTGACTGCAAGGAGAAGTTGACTCAGTCATTTAATATTTGTCGTAGGTGCAAATGCCTGGGTCGAGGTTATGGGAAGTGTGTCGTGACCACAAGTCAGTGCCCATTTAGCAGCCACGCATGGCAGTGTCGCTGTTACGGTTCCTATGGCAACCCTAAAGGATCGTGGTGTGGGTTTTAATACCTACATCCAAGACATACCAAGCTTTAGCGTGTAACAGGCGATCGGTGCTTGATAAAACTTAAAATAAGCGACTTAGTAGCTTAAGGACGCAGATAACTGTAAGGAAAATCATGTTGAATTGTTCCAATAAACAGAAATAAATACTCAAGAGTTGATTAAGTATTAAGAGAAAGGTGACTTCGTAACGATGACTGGATTCACTGAAAAGACGTACAACCCAACCCCAGTAACATGAACTGGCCTAACTCTGTTTTTTTTTTTTGGGATAAGAACAGACTGGACAAGGATTTGTTCTAGAATGCAGAGCCTGTTCTAGTCGGTTTCGTCACTAATCCTCTCTCACTTGAAAAAATAAAAAGCGACTGACACCAGTCTTAGACCGTGGGAGGGTCAAGTCACAGGAAGGTAAGCGATGCAATAAGTGCTTTGTCGCGGGCAATCGTGGTGGCGAGTAAGGCAAGCATCCTTCAGATGGAATGTCCAGCTCGCGCGCGCGGGCGTGTCTTGAGAGTTTCACTCGGCGGACTAAGAAAAAGAGAGACTGCTTTAAGTCTAATACATTAAAAATCAGACCCGTTTATGTCAGTCATCATAAACACCCACAAATGAGCAGACTTTCCTCAACTTATAAAACATTTATTGCTTGTCAATACTTGAACCACAACGTTAATCGAGGTACTCGTTTCCCAAAGTCCGTGAAAAACGGTGTTAACAATATAAAGATTTAGTGTACTCTCGTCTTATAAATATTATAAATTTGAATAATATTATCTATGAAAAAATGGAATAAAAACTCTCTAGAGAAACGGAAGGTAACGAACAATTAGTGGCGGATTTGTAATCATTATTTGATATCTCTCAGGACTTAATAACGAGCACTCTTGTCACTTATTTACAACGTGTTTCTAGATTACTTCTTTGTAAACAAAACAGTCAGATAAATGAAAAGCAAGTCTTGATTATGTCAAGTAATAAAATATTTTTGTACTTATCATTATGACGATCATCATCATCATCATCATGATCATCATCGACATCATCATCGTCGTCACCACCACCACTACCACCACTATCATCATCATCATCATCACTTTCATCATCATCGTCATCATCATCACCACCACTATCATCATCACCATCACCATCATTTCATCATCATCCTCATCACCACCACTACCACCACTATCATCATCATCATCATCACTTTCATCATCATCGTCATCGCCACCACCACCACCACTATCATCATCATCATCACCATCATCATTTTCATCATCATCGTCATCACCACCACCACTACCACCACTATCATCATCATCATCATCATCATTTTCATCGTCATCATCACCACCACTACCACCACTATCATCATCATCATCATCATCATCATCATTTTCATCATCATCGTCATCGTCATCACCACCACCGCTACCACCACTATCATCATCATCATCATCACCATCATCATCATCATCAACACTACCACTATCATCATCATCACTTTCATCATCATCGTCATTGTCATCACCACCACCACCACTACCACCACTATCATCATCATCATCATCACCATCATCATCATCATCAACACTACCACTATCATCATCATCACTTTCATCATCGTCGTCATCGTCATCACCACCACCACTACCACCACTATCATCATCATCACCATCATCATCATCATCAACACTACCACTATGATCATCATCATCTTCATGAAACCATAAGTCAAGGAAACTTAAAATTTCATACTAAAATAAAAACACTACCATTAGAAAGTAACGTTCTACAGATTGTGTATGTCACAAGTCGTTAAATATATGCTTCAGTAATTTTGTAAAAGCCCTTCAAGAAACCTCTATTTGAATAGTCACAACAAACTAGTTTCATGTATTCACAGATATGTCTAGAGGCCAAAAAGTTAATAAATATGAAAAATTAAATCAAGACTTCATGAAATGACAGAAAGGTCCTGAAATGCACTGTTAGCCATTAATATTTAAAGAATTAATCCGGGATGTTATGCCTCGTCCTCCTCCCTGCCAGGCTAGCTGCTGCTGCCAAGCAGGTGGGGGCATAGGGGCGTGTCCTGGGGCGGGGGGATTCATCGCTCCAGCATAGACTTTTGGTTTGGTGACAGGGGCTCTTAATGCGCCTCGTCCACCAGGGAGTGGCTGTTGTCCTGCCCTTGCCCATGCTGGAATGCTGTCTGTGGAAGGTGGTGCATTTTCAGAGGCAGCGATGCTGCTCCAAGATGGATCTGTGGATAAAAAAAATGCAATGAAGTTGAGGTAAAAAAGCCAGCATTACTACCGTTACTTAAAGAAATAACAACTCTGAATTAATTTATACATTTCTTTAAGCAGCCATTCCTGTAAGGAAATGCAGACACTGGTGACTGGGTGGGGGGATTAGTCCCTGTTTTGTTCTCAAGGTTCCACCGCAATAAACAAAACTATTGCATCATCTCTATATTCATAGCTCAGTATGTTTCAAACATTTCTCACCATGTTTTAAGTAGAACAAACCCATATTTAGCAGAAAGCTCTATTAAGCAGGCACTGGTGAAGCTTCAACTACTTCAATGGTGACCGAACATGCCTGCTGTTGTCTCACCTTGACTGGCAGCAGCAGCAGCAGCAGCAGCAGTACCTCTTGCCACGCCAGGAAGATTTGGTCTCCGAAGAGGCTGACTGGATTGAAGACCCCGCCCTCTTCCACGTCCCCTACCCATGTTAAGTCCTGATGATGGTGGTGGAGGCCGAGAAGCTTGTGGTTGGAAGTTCCAAGCAGCAGCTGCTGCCTGTGGTGGTGGATGTCTACCATATTTTCTGTCATCATCATCATCATTGTCATCATCATAGAGACTCTGTTCATCATATGTGGGTCCCGAACGAGTGTAGGTCCCTGTTGAGCATTCCATGGAAATTGAAAAATACTGTAAAATTCCGAAAATAAGCCCCTTCATGTATAAGCCTTTCCTAATATAAGCCCCCCAAACTCGTAATGCAAAACACCCTCCATTAAATCGCCTCTCCACATATAAGCCCCCCAGGGGGCTTGTACTTGAAAATTGCCCTCAAATACAAAGTAAAACAAAGCGAAAACGGTAAATTTACTTCCAACTATAAGGCTAGCCCAATCGTTTTTGAAAAGCAAATTTCCCTCCATAGATAAGTCCCTCCAAAATATTATATAAGCCCCTCCAAAAATAAGCCCGTCAAAAAGGGCCGTCGAAAAATATAAGCCCCAGGGCTTATTTCTGGAATTTTACCGTATAACAAGATAAATAAGTAGGCTAAGCAGGATCATCTGGGGAAAGATGTCCTGAATTTGACCATTGATGACAGTGACTGACAGTTGACTGACATTTTGTTATGAAATGACTCCTGGGTTCAAATCTTTCACAATAAGCTAAACAGTATAAATTTATTAGTTCTAACATAATTTTCTTTTGTCAAATTGATCTAAACATGCTGTATAATATACGAATACAGAAACCCCTTCAAATGTTCAGGTTCTGTCCTATACATTTTTTTTAACAACACCAGATAAATGAGGCTCAAAATGTAATAAGCAATAGACCACACTTTCGATGGGTTTATCGGCTTGATGACCCACACAGGATGTTGGGAGAACACTCGAAAAGCTTATAAATCACTCGCACAAGCTTTTCGAGTGTTCTCCCAACATCCCAAGTGGGTTATCACGGCGGTAAACCCATAGAAAGTGTGGTCTATGGCTTTTATAAAATAACTTTAAGTTTTCTATGAGTTTACTGGCACAATAAACCGCAGGTTTTTAACCAGTCAGAATGCACACACCATCTTAGTTATTTTATAATCTAGCGTATACACCTGAGCTGCTGTCTTGGAAGGGAAGCAACACAAAAAAGTTGGTTTGATCATCTGAGTTAATAAAACCAACTTTTTGACTTGTTTCTGTAAGATGCAAGGCAAGGCACTGTTACATTAGTTCTGCCATTAACAGAATAAAGTTTCTATGTTATAAACGTGCTATGCTGGACTGACTCTTGTTGCTCAGAAATCCTGAATAATAATAGTAATCAGTCTTGTGTACCTTGATTGCTGGCACCTCCATTGGAATAGCGATAATCCCCTGAGGCAAAAGGTCCATTATCTTCCACTGGCCGTCTCCCACCTCTTGGTCGGGTATCCTGTTGTGACAACCTGCTGTTTTCTGGTGCATTAACCACAGCACAGAAGTCTCCCTCTGGTCTCTCTGGCAGGTGATTTGGTGTTAGTTGTATTCCGTAAACCGAACATAAGAAATCAGACATACAGTAGCTGGGAAGAGAAATGCATTGAACAGTTTGAAAATAATATTACACAAACAAAGGCTTGGATGTGATCATTTAACCCTTAAGTTCCAGGGGTGACTGAAATCAATTTTCTCCCAACAATATCCATGTAACAAAATGCTTTGATCCATCATTAAATTCTTCTTCAACTTATTCTTTAACCCTTTCACCCCAGGAAATTTTGCCTAAAACGTGTTTTGAAGCTAAACTGGTTGAACAGTTTGCAGTCTTCTGACCCAGATGAAAAATATTAGCTTTTGAAGTTCAGGTATGTGCCGAAAGCAAAATTATGTGCTCTTCCAGGGCGAGCAGATGGGTTAAGGAAATGTATGGGCATCACTCTGGGGTATTTATACGTATACCAGAAAAAAAACAAAAACTTTTTTCTCACCAGTAACGCTGCACGGTTCCCAATGCACAGAATTTAACCTCATGTTTCTCATGCCAATCACATCTGAAAAAAAAAGAAAATGATCTTACGGGAAAATAGAGGACTGTGAACAGTCTACAACCTTCCAAGATGACAACGTGCTTGGGGACTGGGTCAGTTGGTGTCACATCAGAAATGGTTGAACTATCTGGTGGGTTTGTCATTTTGTTATTGTGTGTTATAGTATTAATTTTTTTAGTAAAAAGCAAAAGCCTTGTCACAGGCACTTTTTTTTAGTGATGACCAACCAATCCCAAGTACTTAGAAACAATCTTGAGCAAACATGCTTTGAAACAAGACAATGCTCTGTTATATAACTTCCATCTGTACATTTATAGTTTTCTGTGTCCTGTAAAATTAAAAAAAACCGAAAGACAAAATTGTATAGTGTGACCACAAAATAAGATTAGGATTTAGATTAGAATTTTTGGTGTTGGCAACCATTAACACAGAATGATTCGTCACATACCGTGAATTCGGTTCATAATCAAAAATGGTACTGGATATGAGCTCTGTTGCCTTGGATTTCGATATCCCCATCATACTTCCCGACTCAGCAGTGAAGTGGGCGTGAAGATCACACACCAAACCTTCCAGCTCATACACCTTCTTCAGTTTATTCGGCATCTCTATAATCAGAATCAGTTGCAACAATATCCTCACAAATCATGTTACTTAAATGTGTGCTGACTCTAAGTATGTTGTCTAATTTAAATTAATTCCTGTCCTCTAATGAGCTCTACACAAAATTAATATTTACAAGTAAAATTTTTATCTATTCTAGCTTTACTTTTTGAGGTCTTGAATATTTCCTCTTAGACTTTTCTAGCTTTTTTTTCCACATCAAACGAGCTACCATTTTCATCGAAGATGTAACATGATTATTAGTGCATGTCAAGGCAAACAAGTGACTGTTCTCTACCTTAATAGAGTGATATATGCCTCCCATGGCATAGCCATTATTATTATTAACAGCTATCAGAATGGGACATCTTCTAAACAGATCTGTGAGTGAACTGTTTCCTGAACTTTTTATAATTGGGCTTGATTTTACAGATCTACTTAAAGAGGAATCAGGCTGTATGACACAAATATAAATAGACTATCTTTATGACGTATGATGCACCTTTAAGATGGCTTTTTCCCTCAACCTACCTGCCTTTCTTGCCAAATAATGCAGACAGTACTCTGTCTGCTTCGTTTCTGAAATCTAAGAGGAACACACATAAAAGTTTATTAGTTATGAAGAAAAGCAAAATGTACCAGTAACAATGCCCTCTTAGGGGGTTTACATACGTTCTTAGTCTGACATACTTGTTGTTTGTGTATTGAGGAGGAAACGATGTCGCTGTCAGTATTATGCTATTGTATTTGTGCTTTTCTCCATCCCTGTCAGTATTTAACCCATCTTCATGTCGTTTGTGGTTATTTCCGATGTCCTATGTTGCTGTTTCAGGGCCATGTCGCTTGTCAGAATTTTTAACCCTAACAGGGGCTCAGAAATTTAACCCTTTTGTTGCCAAAACAAGTCAAAAGCAAATTTCAACCAAATATCCAAATTTCACAGGCAGAGAGGTTTGATTTGAACGATCACATCTTAGGATTTCGTCCATAGACTCAAAAGTTAGAGACACCTTAAAAATCAAGAACACTGGCAGTGACAGGGTTAACCGAGATCAGGCTCTATTTTCATTTTGCTTTTTAAATAAAACTCTGGCAGGAAAGGTGAAACAAAAATTTTACATGTACATCAGCTTACCCGGCAGTACACAGGAGGGAAAATGGCTGTTTGTTCAGGATTAACAAATCGTAAAAGTTCAAGCCAGATCTTCCGAAAGGTGTCTTCCTTCTTTGCCAAACCCTCAATGGGTATTTGATGGGTCCTTTCACCTAACAAACAGAAAATGTAAAATTGCCAGTTAAGTCCTAGACCCTCATTGCATACAATGCTCCTGACAGCCTAAAATAACAACAGGTTTAAGAGGGGAGACTTCTTTACTCTACCCTCCCTTTACAATTTTCCCTTGTCAATTTTTCACTGGAGTTTAACTATCTGAATGGCTGGACTTGGGCCACCAGAATTTGGTGTCTAATTTCCCCCCTACATACCTTAAATGACCACTTATCAACTAGGAGAGGGATACTGAACTGCAATAAATTTTGGATAGGTGTGTGCCGCCCAGGGTCTTTAGTCCTGACCCTATTTCAAGATGAAAAAAATGAAAACGGATACCCTATTTAAAGCCAGAACCTGAAAAATAACACCCAATTCAAGGGAAAAGAAGAGCTAAAATTTCAACGAACACAAAAATCCACCAGCCTAAGGGTAAAGTTCAGTTTTAACAGATGATTTGTTTCCAATGTAGCTAGGCATTCAAGCACTTGAATTTTAGCTGATATGATAACCGTACCCAATCTAAGGATCACACCAGGAACACAATGCCAACAAAGGCAAAATTGATACCCCTATTTAAGAATGGAGAACCTCAGAAACTATACACCCCATTGGGTGGCATATACCTATCTAGCCTATCTATGGGAGTACCCCCGGGGCTTACAACATTTTCCAAAGTGGCTACAATGGAAAAGTTTGACTCCAAGGTACTGTGACAGTTTCTGAATAGAATTAAACAATAGGACTTACTTGTACTCATGGCTGCATATCGTAAACCCATTTTTATTTCCCCTACAGGAGATAATGGAAAAAGAAATCATTCTTTCAAATAGATATCTAGTATGGTTTATGCAGTACCACAAGTTAAATAAAGAATAATAGTGTGGTGCAGATTAAGAAATGAAAAATAATGATTTTATAAATTCTTTCTCAAATTTGAGAATAAATGTTGCCTTCTTGTATGACAAAAGCTTGGGAAAAAGGAATTGGAATCACTTCCATTAGTTGCTAAAGACAATAATACAAAAAACAATTTTGTGTCTTTTAGCTTTCTCAGTTACTTTTGATAAAATGTAGCACAGCTCTACCATTTAAGGATGGAATCGTTTTACTTCAAAAACCTGCTTTTGTTTATTACTATTCTAATTAAGGTTTGATTACAAAAAAGCCAAGCTAATCTGCTTGCGCAAAGAAAAAAAAAACCCTGACAGTTTTGAGTAGTTGTAGTCAAAATGATGCTATCATGCAAATGACGTAATGGTACAGAGAGTAATAATAATAATAATAATAACTAACCTGGTGGCAGAAAGAAATGTAGCCTGCGTAAGATGCCTCCATTAAGAGAATATTCCACAGCACCAAGCTCGCATGGAAGATAGCCTTCATTGGGAATGTCATAATAAGACATGAACCCAACCATGTAGAATTTCTCATCACAGACAGCTGTAAAAGATGGATAAGCTCCAGATTAAACGCGTTGTTATAGCCTGAGGCAGGGAGGTACACCGTTATATAAGCTATATAGGTATGCGCCACCCCAAAGGGTATGATTTTGCACTGTTTTGGTCTGAAAATGGGTATACATTTTGCTCATTTTGGTCTGGAATTAGGAATGGTTTTTGAGAGATCTATGGGAGTGTATAAGTGTGTCTGTTGTTTCAGTTCCAAATGAATATTGAGAAAGAAAGAGTAATATATGAATTCGAAGTGGATTATTTGGCATTCTGATCTTAGGAATAATGACATAATGTCTTAGATACCGAGTCTGAAAATGGGTATGGATTTTAGGGGCCTTGTCTGAACATGGGTGTGGAAAATGACATTGTTTGCTCTGAAATAGGGTCAGGATTTGAAGAACTGGGTAGTACACCCCTACCAAGAATTTGTAGGAGTACCCCCTCCCCTGGGTATTAAAAGAGAATTCAAATTTTGATCTTAGGGATTAAAGGGTTTATAATGTTAGGAGTATTACAAAGCCAATCAATATCTTATGCACGTGAAAACTCAAAAGAAGACACACAAGTTTATCCAACTACCTCTCCCAGGAGTCCACTGCCGCTTTACTTCTTCACGTTCTTCCTTGCGCCGCTTGTCATTAAGACTCACAGTATCTACACGTTTCTGGAATGACAATTCAACAAAAAAATTTAAAATTATTAATGATACTTTACTTCACTCTCAAGGTAAAATGTCTGGAACAAAATAACTTTTTTGCTGATTAATGGCTAGATTATCCTTCCATTATTTTGTACTGTATGTGCTTTTGAATCAAAGGAAGAATTTGATGTTAGATCAGGAGTCACTTAGGACCTAATTACAAATCTAGCAACCAGAATGTATGGTTTAATAAAAAAAAAATCAATCATCACTACTGTCCCCTTCAAAAACGAAATAAAGGGGGCCAGGAGATATTTTTGCAGGGACCCTTATAAATTCAATTAAACTTGGTAATAAATAAGATCTAGGCTTTCAGAAGGTTTATATGTATTGAGACAGAGTGGTCCAAAATTTCTATCCAGAAAGAGAACGAATGCTGGAGCAGAATGCTGAATTTTAGGCTATCCAATAAATTACTGTTTTTCAAACTTTCCTTTTTTTTTTGTTTTGTGTCAGCGCTAGAGCAGAAAGCTGAGTTTCAGGCTATCCAATAAATTACTGTTTTTCAAATTTTCACTTTTTTGTTTTTGTCATTATCTTAAACACATGTCACAAAAAATGGAAAATAACAATGAAACTAAGGATAAAGTTAACTATCAACTTATGTCTGTCCAAATTTTGCCCATAATGCAGGTGGAGAGGTTGTTTTGTTTGCTCTCATCCTCAATTCTTCAAGTACAACCATTCTGGTGTTTCTTGGTGTTGCAGAAACCATCGTTGGTTCACTTTTGTTTTGAGACGTGGGTATTGTTAACAGGTTTTGTACCCTTTTTTGAACAAAAAATTCAAGGACTTTTAAGGACACACTTCCCATTTTTCAAGGACTCCATTCAGCTGTGCAAAAAAGAGTCTTGAGTTTATGGCTTTTTTCAGTTCTTCCACAACATGAGCAATTTTATCCTGAAGGTCTTTCTATGTTTGCTCTTGTCAGGCACTTGAGAATTCCGGTCGGATAAAGTTAGCACCAAAATTCAAGGACTTTCCAGGCCTTCATTTTTCTAAAATTCAAGGACTTTCAATGACTTTCAAGGTGTGTGCGACCCCTGTGTTGAGTGTTTTTTCAATCTTTGTATTGTGTCATTTGGTGACTGCACCCACCCACAACACCAAGAAAGTACAAACCATTCTGATAAATGTTCTGCGACTGCACTTACACATTTGCCCGGGAGGAGCGGGGTGGGGGGGGTGGGGGGGTACTGCCATATATGGGCTATATAGGTATGTGCTGCTGTGAAGGGTATGGCTTTCAAGCAGTTTACTCTAGGATAGGGTATATAAATCAGAGCGTTTGGGTCTAGAATAGGGTATCATTTTTCAGAAAACTGATCAGTTGGTTGAAGATTTTATCTAGACTAGGGAAACAGCTACTCTAGGATAGGGGGATTTTGGGGAGTTTACTCTAGTATAGGGTAGCAAAATTCAGCTGAACTACCTCTGGTTTAGGTTAAGAGTTCCTGGGTCTAAGCGGCACATCCCCATCCAGAAATTCCTAAAGTACCCCCCCCCCCCCCTCCCCCGGGCACATTTGTTTTTCACTACTACAAAATATGATTGTTTTATTTTAAAATTCTGATTTAGGATCTGATCTATGAATATTAAAGTGAAAATGATGAGCGATGTAGGCTGTGCTGTATTAACATACTGAAATATATTCTCCAGTGCAGTCCATCCGGTCATTTCTCACTGGATGATACTTCTTATTTGCTTTTTCCTGGCGTGCCATTTCCTGGTAGACTTCTTTTTCATGCTCTGGTAATTCCTGAAAACATTTCATTAAAGGGAACCTCCACTTCAACAAAAAGATAACTTTAAATCACAGGACAGTCAAGTCAATCTAAAATATTTTTAAAGAAAGCGTTTGTATCCGAAGGAAATAACTTTTAGATTCGCCTATTTTTGTTTTCAAATTTTGCGGGCGTCGCCATCTTGAATAATTGTGATGTGTAATGGTTGCCCTATTGTTATTAAACAAAAGCTCTTTGTGTCAGAACAACAGAGCAACCATTACACGTCACAATTAGTCAAGATGGTGGCGCCTGCGAAATTTGAAAGTGAAAATAAGCGATTTTAAAATTCACTTTTCCTGATATAAACACTTTTTTTAAGACAAATTTCGAACAAATTTGTTTATCGACATAATTTTATTCGATTTAAACTTATTCTGTAGTAAGAGTGGAGGTTCCCTTTAAAAAAAGCAGTATTAGTAATTGACTGGGCACAAAAGAGTAAATATAAAAAAAAAACTGTATTATTTTATGAAATTATTGAAGTAGAAAGCACAATGACCAGAAAGCTTCCGTGGCTTCACTCACATGTCGATTGTTTGCTCATCTGCAACTCAAAGCTGTGAAAAAAGCTCTGAAACAATGGTGCAGTTAAGTTTGTACCAAAATGTCCTCGATTCCAGGTAGCCCTAGAATAGTTTAAGAAAAAAACACTTCTGCCGGCTTCACAAACTTATTTTCTTTAGTGAAAAGACCAATGTGTCACGGAACGACCGAACGGAAATTGAAAACAAAGGTTCTTGTTTTTCAAGATGGCCCCTTCCTCTGATATTCTTCTCGTGCTTAAAAAGAAATACTTACTACTTTGAGAATAGAAGAGGGCAGATATACTGGGGTAAATTTGAAATAACAGCATATGGTTATAGTCCACATTTTATCATAAACTCTCTTTGTAAAGTTAAGGTTAAAATATAAAAAATTTCAATGACCTCACGTAGCCTCGAGAAAAGAATGTTGTAAACACAATACCTTCCATCGAGGGCCAGCAATTTCTGCTAAAGATTGCATCCCATTTTCTAAAACAACACCTTGCCTTTCAAGCTGGGGTTTAAGAGATACCATAAAAAAGTAAAAAGCATTTCTGGCAGCGTTATTTTTCTTCTTATTCGGCATTTTGTTCCGCGATACACACGTTCTTCTTGCTATCGTGTTATTTCGAAGGCCGGTGCGAGGTCCTCTTGCACCAAGAGGTCACGTGACCAATGCTTCCTCTATTAAACAATGAGTTGGAATCTTGATGCCAAAAATTGACAGAGCACGTAAAAATTATCTTACACCCGAAATTTGAGAGGAAACACATTTAAGGGAGATATTTTGTGGCCCTTTGATTTTTCAACAAAGTAGTATGATTGGCCGCCATGTTGCATACTGTTGCCCTCCAACATGACAGCCAAAACTACTTTTTGCTTATATGATATGACCCTCTAACCGTTTTTCGAAGGCAAAATCATATAACTTTCATTTTCATAAAAACAATGTCACATGTCCTCTAGGTGCAATTGGCCTATAGGAAAATATTCCAAAAAATCAAGCCTTAATATATTTTTTATTGTTTTCAAGATGCGTTACATCAACTAATAAATGTGAATCTGAAGGAAAAAGTGCTTACTTCTGGTTCTGAATTCTAACAATTATGGTTATCTAATGTACAAATTCTACTGAGTTGTGATCAAAGAAAGGAAGAGTGAGATTTTATCTTTGGTTTATAATTTGTTTGTCCACCGGAGTTGAAGCACAGATAAAAGCAGTTAGAAAATGTTAGAGAAAGGATTGAATCCAATTATCAAACTTTCTCTTGGTTTGAAAGTATTGCAAAACCAGTTTTAGTTATTTTTTAAGTTTTTGTTATTTCTTTTTAAAAATTTCCCTGTGTGGATTTCCATAACTTATCTATGCAAAAGGAAAATGAAAATGCAACTAGTTTAAAGATTTCCAACCAAGGAAAAATTTAAACCTCAAGTTAACAATATTTTAAAGGTCAGAACACATCAGGTTACATTTTGCAGCAACATGTCGGTTTGTGTGTATTAGCCTGTTCACAGACCCTCTATTTTCTCTCCAAAGTCTGTCGAGCACACATGATAGAAAACAAAAACACTGGGGGATTTATTGACCACTCCACACTCATTCTTACATGTTGTGTGTTCTTAGAGAGAAAAAAGAACAAAAAGAAAAATAGAACAACGTCCATGTACTGTCAGGCTGTGTGTGTATGAGAGAATTTTTGTCTCCGCAACAGAATTCTGTCACTGTAGTAAGTTGCACAAAATCAAATCAGGCAGAATTTGTGCAACTTGTCACAGTGACAAAATTACGTTGCTGAGACAAAGATTTCCACAAAATTCTCCAGTACACACGAAGCGATGTAAAGCTGTGACATGTCATACAACTTGTTGTAGCAACTTATCACGCAACCTGTGCAGCTGTTGTGATTTGTCACTCCAACATGTTGTGGTGACATTTCACCTAGTGTGTTCCAACTGTTACAATAATAATTATTATTATTAGTCGAGCAATAACAATCAACCAAGATTTTCGCAAAATAATCTTTATTGGGTAGCGATCTTAATATTAATTTAATAATAATTTAATTTAAACAAGTATGTCACTATAATTTAATTTGAATATTTAAATAAAACGTTTCTTAGAGCTATTTGCACTAAGTGCAAGCTGTTTGCTGACTTTTGTTCAAATTTATAAATATTACTTATATTGAATTTAACTGGCGAATTTCCCCAGTCAAAAAATAAATTTTTTCTTGTGGGAGATCTGGTGACCCAGATGGTAGACCATGATATTGGTGCTGTCAATCTGGGAGACATATAAATTGGTTCCAATGAAACTTGAGGTCACACTACTGCTGAGGCCAAGTTACTGGGTACAACAACTGTAAAATGGATGAATTGTCATGAAACGTCACGGTATTCCTCCAACTCTTTTACAGCACTGTGAAGGGGGAACAGCCCAGTTGTAAACAAATGAATTACGCAGATGAGTTTCGTGAGAGCAGAGTTTCCCAGCCTCTTGCAGTTGTTTGTGTTTCTGGTACATGTCATCAATGGATTGTTTGTGACTCACAATGTGCTGGTTATTACACCCTCTGGAGCGATATTCAGTGTTGAATCGGTAATCATGAACTCGGCTTACTTGAAGAGGAGCCAGCCATGCCCCTACAACACAAAATGATAAAAAAGTACTTAACAGTATCAATCATGTAACAACTGTATATTGTGATGATGATGATGATGATGATGATGATGATGCTATGGTGACTGTTGTGTACTACCTGGAGACAAAGTAAAAAAAGGGAAGTGACATATAATGAACATCTGAAATAATGGGAGCCTGGATTAAAGCCCTTAGTGTCTTGTGGAGAACTTTGTACAAATCATTGTCCTTCCAATTTTCCTTGTTTTGGCTTCCAAAAATGAGAACTTAACTTAAGATCAACATTCATTTAAGGCTTTTTCCAACCCACCCATTCATTTAACCCTTTCAGTCACGAGAATGAGCGACAAAAAAATTACTTAGCTTTTATATTGCTCTTACCTACTGAGACATCTTCACTGTTAAATCTCTGCAACAAGCCAGCATTACGAGCAATAAAATTCACCAGTTCACCAGATAAAATATACCCACCACCGTGGGCATAAGGTAAATACCTATCACAGAGATGCCATCTTTTTTCAGCCCACGGTCCTTTAAACTTGACGTGCGCATCGCCACGAAAGAATCCCCAATAAAGGTTCTTCGTCGACGGAGAAGTACTCTTAAGTTCAGATAAGACGACATCGAGCCTAACAAAGCTATCATCATCGACCTTGAGAAGGTAAGAACTTTTAACATTTTCATCTATCCATTTTATGGCTTGTAGTACTTTGTTAGTTAGTTCAAAATAGGAATCTTTAAGCTCTGGAAGAAATAAGATATCATGGTGGGTCTCTAACTCAGTATCTAGGTTCTTTCTATTTTCTTCGGGTAATTCTTTAACTCCAATGACAAATCTTGCGGCTACTGAAGAATCTAGTGACTTAATATTTGAAAGCCATGTTTTTCGTATAGCATCTCTTCTTTCTTTTCCCTTTGGCGAGGTTAAGATCATGATAAATAAAAAGGTTTCTGAACTCCATTCTCGTGATATTGATTGCTCATTCCTGTGGACGCCAAATTGATAAATTGACTTTCCAGTGTTTTCGCAGTCGACTTTTTGGTAAATATAAAATACAAATAAAAATGTGACTATACAAACAAGCAGCAGAAGGCTTTCATTCCGTCGAAAAAGCTGTCTTTTTATCGCTCTGTGACACGCAGAGAGATCCGCCATGCTTGAACCAATACATATTTAAGGACACTTTGCGAAAATTATTTGACGTATTCTTCATCAACTAGTTCCCAGTATTTGCTCTTTCCTGTTCCTCATGACCTTGCGAAGGTCAGTAATATTGGCCACTGAAAAACGCCTTTCAGATAATTTGTGAAATTTTCAACGGGTAGTCAAAACACAAGATTTCCCAAGGGGTACTTTCCTTTTGTTTTGTCTCATGACATTTATATTCCATCCACCTTCCTCCCAGCAGTCCACAAGTATCCGGTCAACGTTTTACGGAAACCCGTTTCAATCGTTACGGTCATAAATGATACCTTTTGATCAAATTCATAGCATTACTACGTATTTGAATTACCAAAGGATTTTTAATGACCAAGAATTTCTTTAAAAATCAGATTGACCCTTTACAAAATATCAAGATGTCATAAGAGCTGTCGTAATAAAAAACACACGACGTTTTAAATTCACCTCTTTGATGCTAAACTTATTATGAAAGTGACAGAAGGTGTGGTTAGATGCTCTGTTCCAGAATAATTGGTTTCTGCCAAAAACACGTTCTTTTTTGAACCGGATAGTTTCTGCGCAACGTACTTGTCTTTACGTTAAACCTGAGGTTTTGGTAATGAATTGTTAGGGGCAATTTAAATATTACTTTTTTAAATACATCTTTCTGCACTTGTTTTGCTCTTGTTTTTCAGGGGAGAAATGTCCTTCCTATAACAACGAATTCATTTTATAGGTGAGCAGAATACACAGCTTCTTCAGTTGTCCGGTCAGAGTTGTTTTTAACCAAATAATCATAACAAAATTTATGGCATATACTTGTTTTGAAAATGAAAGATTGATTCGTTGAACGAATTTGGACAAAACTTGGTTTTTTGCAACACTTTGGATTCACCCTTTTTCAGTTTGAAATGTGTTTGAATTCAGGAGTGTTTTTAGCAAAATTCTATAGTAAATGTCATTAGATGCGTCAGTAATTGAATAATCGTAACGGAATTCAATTTCATCTTTTTGATTGCCATTATGAAAGAAAAGTAGTAGTTAAATTGGATTCCGTTTTTTCATTAACATTGTTTTTGAAGTGGGAGGGTCTCTAAACAAACAATTTTTGTACATGTTATTAGATTTCTTAGTAGTGAATTAATCATAACGGAATTCACATAAATCTAGCCGAGAAAACAGGCATCAAATCATAAGCTTGTAGCTCCTTTGGCTCTTCCATGCTTTAAAGTCTTACCGGGTAAGTACTAATGAGACGGTTTACTAGATTTTCGAGAAACTTTTGATTTATAAATGTTGTCTTTGTATAGCTCTGCACCCTTAAACTATGGGTGCTTTCCATCTGTCAGAACTGACCGGCCAGACAATTCCCGTGGTAATCTGAATTTTCTTTTTAATCAACACTGTCCAGCCAGATCAGTTAAACTCTACATAGCTTTGGCACGAAGGAGAAGGGTTTTCAGTAAAAACCTCTTGGAAAAAGCCTATTTCATCGTCAAAATGACTGGTCCAGCCATGGTCCAGCTACCGGCCAGTTCTGACTTTTGGAAGGCGCCCTAAATAGCCCCGTTTACTTAACATGATGTTATACTCGGAGTTTTTTTGTGCGGATAGAAAAAAAAAAGAAGAAATAGAGGGTTGGGACCACGTCTGTGAACTAATTCTCCTTTATTTTCCTGTCATAATTGTTCAAAGGCATTAGCGCCAACCCGGGGTTACATTTTGATTCGAGTTTGGGTTTCTTTTGTTCAAAAGCAGTGTGTTTACTGTAGAGGTATATATTTTGTTTTAGTAAAGGTCTCCACCTTAAAACTAAATGGCCCAGATTTCGTTTACTTAAAATGTTGAATTTTGTCTGTTGTATTTCTCTATTCGTTTTAGAGCATCCAATCATCAAATTTTAAACAAAAAGAATTCAACCGAATTTGTTTTTTAAGCGTTCATATCTAAAGTCAAATTTTGGACTAACCCTGGCAGTTATAAAAACCCAGCTTTGAACAACCCCGGCCCTGCTGGATATCTGCCATGCACTCAGTTTTTTTATTTAATAGAGAGCACTGTAAAGTCTTGTGAGTCGTCCTTCACGTTCTTACAGTACACAAATATTTTAAGATCTTTGCTAGTTAAAATCAGAAAATATAAAACCTTTGATCCAAGTCAGATTCTATTGTAACGATGCATACTTTGTTTTGTCTTTCATCTTTTAAAAAAATCGTTCTGTCGTCAAAGAGGACTAGAAGATGAATCTGTTGGGTATTGTGGCTCTTAGTATCCTAGCTGTGGGTTATGCTACGGACTGGGAAGCAGGGTTGAAAGCTGAGGATCTTGCCATCCGAAGATGGCGTAAAGGTGATCTTACTCAAAGGTCTAGAGGCTACTTCCACAGGGAAATTTTGAAGTTCAGTTGTGTTTTTAAATTGCAAGAAATGCAGCTAAAACTAATATAATTCTTTAGCTATTTCATTACCTCAATAGCTCGAAAAGTCGAAAAGCTAGCGCTCATGTGAATTGGAAATTCATCGGTGGAAAGATACTGAAATTGGCCGTTCTCAGGGGTATTTAAGATGGCATAAACCTCCTGCGTTGGTGGAATTTGTCTTCCGACTCCTTCGACGAGTATTGGCCTCGTTGTCGCGGCTCGGCCACTCAAATGAGTTTCAGCCATAAATAGTCAGAATCACAACATAGCATGTTTAATTTTCTAAAAGACGTTTTCATGTCCATTGAGAGCAAGGTAATATATTCTCGTCAGATCTGACGTGGCATGGTGACGTTAACTACTTCCTAGTATATTCCAATAAGTTTAATTTGAGGAGGAAGAAAAAAAAGATTCAAGTAAATGAAGACAATCCCCTATCAAGATTTACAGTCACTGATAAAATATTCATTCATCTACTCTTTTTTGTCAAATTTAATCAGTGCGGATTCTTTGCTCAAAATTGGGCGTCTGCCAAAATCGGTTCTTTGCGCGATGTTTAGCTGGAATTTTAGCAACACTCGTCTTGAAAAAAATTAAATGAGCTATTTCAACGGAAAAATAGAAACAAATGGATGAGAATCAGTCATGTCAGTTAGGAAAATTTAATCACAGACATTTACCAAAAGGTGACATGAGTAATAAATAACTGAAGTAGTGGGTTCTTTCTCCTAGAAGAGTGGTAAAAAACCGAACAAAAATATAGGTAATATATAACAACCCAATCCACTACTCACCAACCCCCACCCAGGTTCCTTCCTCCAAATTGTATGTGGGAGGTATAAGTTACCAATTTACTTTTACAGGCATACGCAATTCCTGTGTGAGACTCAACGAAGGGGCTAAGTGTATCAAAATAGGTAAACCCTGCCCACCCGGAACTGAAGGGTGCTGTGACAAGTTCTCTTGCTGGAAGAGAAACACAAGATGCTGCTGCCCGAAACCTGAGACGACGGCTAACCCGACGACTGTGCCGACGACTGCCGAGCCGACACTTGAGCCGACGACTGTGTTACGTTCAGGTAGATTAATGCCCAGTTCTATAGAGCGTTTTCACATGACGTCACGGCGGCCATATTGGTGTTCCAAAACAATGAAAAGGCGCCATGTTGGTGTTCCAAACCAGTCCGGTGGGAGTTGAACTCTTTTCTTATGTAAAAACTTTCCTTTGTTCCAATAAATTAGCAAAGATGCTGACCACGTCAGTGAAAACACTCTACATCACTTGTTGTTCTTAAGCTTCTGAATAATTATGTTAGACCAACATCAGAATGGGATACGTGTAGTGTACTAAAAAATTCCAAATGCGAATTTTTAAAATGAAAAGCATCTCAATTAAGGAGACAATAAAGGAATATGCTGGCATAATTATTGCTTTAAAAAAATATAAGAAAGTAGATTAAGGCCTGGTTCCTTTACAGATTTTTCAAATTATATAATGGGGAGTGGTCTATTGTAAAGTGTTTTTGACGGATCCTAACAACATAGTATCATATATTGATTCTCAGCCAAGAGCGTTGTTCATGCTTTATTTTTCGATGCTCCTACTGCATCCAGGATAGACTCATGCGATTGCACTTTCTTTGGTCTTCCGTAGTAGAAATTGACCATACTCGACCTCAAAAGATCTCAACATAAAATCAACGTTATCACCCTCACTGTAATCTCACAGTGAGAACGTTCTCCACTAGTTCCTGGTTAGTAGCAAAGAAATTATTCTTTTAGCTAAATTTATCATCTCGTTCTCAAACGAAGTAATTGGTGATTTGTATCTTTTGTTCCCACAATTAAGACTGTCACGTTGTATATGACTTCGAAGACCAAGATTTATCAACGTGGAATTTGACCGGAGATGCATTCAATAATCAGCCAACATACGGTGATAACCCTCACGCAAGAGAGGAGGGCCGACATTCCAACCACCAAGGGGATTATTGGATTGGTACCTTCGAGAATCGGCCCGGTCCCAACTATCCGGCTGGCGGAATGCAAGGTGAAGGTCCTCAAGGCACAATGACGTCACCCAGTTTTCTGCTTTATGCAAAATACTTCAAGTTCCTGATTGGTGCAGGTTGCGTTGAGGCTGATACTCCGGTTCACGCTCAGCTTCTTATTGATGGACAAGTGGTTCTGGAGGAGACACCTAAATCGTGCATCGATAAAATGACAGAGAAAACATGGAACATCGCGACATATCTGGGTAAAAACGCCCAGTTTCGTTTGGTTGACAATTCCTCAGCGTTCTGGGGTCACATCAATTTTGATAACCTTCGACAATGCCAGCGTATGCTTATCAGGTAAATTGAGAATATGGATCTTTCTCGCTGTTAAACTAATCAAATTTAGCAGTTGAGTTCAACTAAACGAAATATGTTTCACTTTCTGGGACAAAACAGTACTGTCAGGAACTGAGGGGATAGAATATAAACTTGAATGTAGGTAATCATTATTATTGTCAAGTTAACTATATGTTGTCAATAAATGCTATTAAAAGGGGGAAAGGCTGTCTTACTTGCGTAATGCTAGAGCGCAGAACTCTATCGATTTTGCTCACTTCGATTCAACTCTAGTTTTGTAACCCCAAGTTCGGAGTCTCAGTCAAATTCTTCTCCAAGTCTTTTATGCCCCTGTCACTGTCGTTAGGTTTTCCAGGAAATGAAGCTCGATATTAGAGAGTTTAAACTTCACATATACGGCAAACGGCAAACGGCAAACGTCAGATTCAAGTTGCGAATTTCTACAAAACATTTTACAACTTTGGTGGCATCCAAATATTGTATTACTGACCATTCAGAATTCAAGGTGTATGAGGGGGAAGTTGTGTATTTGAAAAAATTTCATAAAAACCCTCCTCCAAAGCATGCGGGATTTTGATTGGTTTTGTATCATATGGAACCCATCAATGTTTTCAGAAATTTGTAGAAAACTGTCGAAAAGGTGCAGGAAACTTTGTCCACGATTTTTCGAGTTACTACGTTAGAAGGCTGATCTCCGTTATAACACAACAGGTTACGTGCTGCTGCACAAAGCACATGCCAATTGGTGCTATTTGATCATTGCAGAGTTACGCCCACTGTATGACTCCATCCCAATTAACTTGCGAACAGGCTCCCAAGCCGAGCTGGGCAAAAAAGAGAGTCGGTGAGCGAAGCGAGCCGAGAGGGGCCTGGGGGAGAGGAAATAGAGGGAGAACCTGTTTTGATGTCTCGATGCGCCCGCGATATTCTCCACCCGACGGCTGGGCGCACGGGCTTAGCTACTGTTAAAACTGACCAATCAGAAGCCAGCCCGAAAATTGGAGACTGAGCCTAGTATTGATGCCACCCTTTTCTTTTTCTACTCTTCGTCTATTACAGAACACCATTTCCTTAATTCAAGGGGTATGATTTAAACTCTGGCTTTTTTTTTTGACACTTTGCATCACTGCAGCATAGTGTTTGTCAGTGCTTAAAGTCTTGTCAAAATAATCGAGTGCATAAAAGGGTTAAAATTCAAGTATGCGGCTCAATCTACTCTCCCATTCACCTCTTTAAAAACGCAGTGGGAACTGGAGCCTACAAGCGTCCCGCAATTGTTTCTGGGATAGTTATTGGGAACACGCCGGTCAGCTATTGGCCAATTTTTTTCCCCTTTCCCAGACGTCTTTGCGAAAGTTTACTGGTCCCAGTTTCTTTCTCGTTTCTAAAGTGGAGAATTAAAATGAAACAGACAACAGCAGTAGAATTGTAGTTTGACTAGTTTCAGTTATCTAAAACATAGGAATAGTTATACAAGAATCCGCGCTTTTTTAATTTGGAAGTGCGAGTTCGATAGTCAAATCATGGTTTTGTCTGTGAGAATTCCCTGACAGGAAAGTTAAATCTTTTGTCCATATGCAGTAGTCCAGTCCTATGCTTTCTTGTTTGGTGTGGGTTGTTGTTTTGGACAAGGTGTCTCGCAAGAGTTATCGCGGTTGCCAGGGAAACATGGTTTGCATGCAGCAGATCGCAAGGAAAGCTCTGTCTCCTGTGAATCAATAATTGGATGAATAATTACTTATTTGGTCACAGCTAAACATTATGAAATAAGTAAATATAGACTATCTTTACTACGTCAACTATGTATTCGCAACAAGACTAGCGAGGAGAAAAAACTGGAATTGTGCTCATTGCACGTTCTAAAAAAGTTTTCCTTGTTTAGCTTCAGGTTATGCCAAGAAAATCCAAAAATCAACGCTAATGCGCTTCTGGTTAGTATGTTTCGTGTAATGTCTATAGGTGACGTCAGCATGAGTATTGCCATACAAAATATTGTTCTATCTTTTGATTCCATGGACGGAATTGTTGCCATTCAAAAGAAAAACTTTCAGCAGTACTTTCTCATGGTAATATTTGTTTTTCATTTTTTTTTTGCACACTTAAATTTGGTAGTAGCCTGAGAAAACAGCCGACATTTGGCGACGCCACCAGTGGTTTTCCCGCCAAATGACGTTTGAGAAACGAGCGCAGAAATTCCATACTCTGATGACACATCACTACCTAGATCTGGGTAGTGCTTCTGATTGGTTGAAGAAAGTTTTAAGCCAATCAGAAGCACTACCCAGATCTGGGTAGTGACGCGTCATTAGTATGGAATTTCTTCGCTCGATTCTCAGACGTCATTTTGCGGGAAAACCGGTAGTAGCGTCGCGAAATGTCGGCGAGTTTTCTGAGGCTAATTTGGTAGATTTTTTTCTTTGAATTTGGTTTGAACATTCCGTTAGTAGTTAAACTGCTGACTATAACTTGATATTTACAGATAGAAGTTTATGTACTGTTCTTTACTCACTTCATCTTGCGTTAGTTGAAAGTATCCATCGTTTCGCGAATTACAAGCCACTGTTTCGTCCATAGGCGATTTACAACTTGTATCAGCTAATCTGTCAAACTTGAGAAGCCTAAATAAACGAGATCTGCAAAAATCGACATAAGCAATAGATTTAGTCAATTTTAGCAACAGATCATTGCCAGAAAATTCTCCAAATTAATACTGCAGTGTACAAATAGGCCCTCTTCGAGTTCTAAACTAGCTCCCTTTTGCAACAAGGGGAATCCTCTTGAATACCAGGCTAAACCTGTACTTTCAAGAATACTATGTTTTTTAGAGAAAGACTGGGTTACCTATCATTACTTAATTGGGACATGTCTACATGCAAAAGCATTGCCTAACCAGTTATCGCACAGCTTTTATGAAGCATTAAAACGTAGACGAGAATCCTCTTTGGATTCCACCGCAAGGTTCACCAGGTTTTCTCGCATGTTTATAACGGAGTTCAATTGAGTGGTGGTTTTCCTCGAATTATTTAAGGATTTTATGAGGATTCAGCGTTTTTGATATTCTTCCTTTGAAGAGAAAGTATCATTTTTAAATTGTTCCAGTAACCGAATAACAATCACATGGTGAACTCTTGCCAAGTGGGAAAACAAGAGAGGATAAGCGCGGGAAAAACACGCACATGTCTACGGCCTGGGGCGAAAATACGCCGGAAAGCATGACCATGGCCAATCCAGTGTCAATCTGCACCGGGTGCAAAGAACAGGAGACTAGGAGTGGGCGTAGTCACGTGGTTACTATCCTCTTTTGTCCGCTGCCGTACTCCCCCTCCGGAAATTAGGTGTAAGCTTTGAGTGCAGCGATTCCTGGGATCATTAGGGTGGGCAAAAGTTAGTTATGATTGGTCAATAGTATTAAAGGCAACCATTCACCAATCAGAACGAACGATTGTCCAACCAAACGATCCCAAAAACCTTTGCGCCGAAAGCTTGTATCCGTTCTCCTGGCCTGACAGTTTCTGTACTTACTTGAGGCGGGAAAAAAATTTGTTTAGTGTGAGGGACAAAAACGCAGCTAGTAGTTCATACAATAACACGTGGTACAAAGATAGGTTCATGTAGTAAAGGAAGAAAAAGAATGTAGGTGCTGTGAACCAAACCTGGAAAACAAAAAAACAAACATAACATAAAGCAGAAGCTAAAGGTCGTTTATAAAAAGTCGTCTTCGTCTTCCGTAAGAACAGATGTTATGGGCTCTTCATAGATAAGACGTGTCTGGGCTTAGTCGAGTCTTATTTCAGGCAAAATGCGCTATGTGTAAATGGCCCTTTTCTCTCAATATTCTCTCAACATTTGATATGTTATGAATGTATAGTGCGAGGTCTAGACCGGCGGGTCGAACAGGGTCGCAAAATTTCCTTAACCTGAATGTCAATTACTGAGAGTAGAAGAGTTGCGTAGTTGTGTAGCATTAATTTTACAGATGAAAAGTTGAAAGAAAACGGTAAACGAAAAAACAACACACATACAACCACAAACTGAGCCAAAAGTGTTAATACGCTTCCAAGGGAAAGAAAATAACTTCAGCTTACCAGCCATTCCGTGTAGCTATAAAAAATATCTGCCAAGTAATAATAGTTTTCTCGTTGAAGTCTCAACATAACTATTGTCACTATAAATGATGCGAAGATAAAACTATAAACTCCAACCATGAATCGATCAGCTAATGTTAACTCCTGCAAAAAAGATTAAATAAAAAGGGAGCGTTTAGAATACAGTGTAGCAATATGACCTATTTTTTTATGGATGCGAAAATGATTGAATATTACCAGCCACAGCTAGATTCGTAGGCGGATAATCTTCATGTACTATAGATTTCTAGCTAAGCTGACAAGCTAGGTTGGTACGCTGTACAAGTCAAACGGCAAGACTCACCGGCGTATCTGGAGTTTGTTCACTAACACTTGCATGAAACATAACGGCGGAAACTAATAGCGAACTGAAAATCAAAAGAACAGACCAATAAATATTTCCAAAAAAGTAACCTTTGCCAATGGCGACATAATGTCTGTCAGTAGAGTGATCTTCACATATTCTAACAAAAGCAACAACAATAGCAAGATTTGCTGGGTCCCTACGTAATGCGATTTTACGAAAAAAAAAACCCTCCAATTTTAATTCGACGGAGACGATTTAAGCCGACGCTGCAAAAACGATTATGTCTTTATAACCAGTCATAAGGAATGTAATGTACAATAAAGATGAAATCAAGACTCACCCATCGATCCAAAGTCGCATGGAGGCATCATTAGGTGGAATAGAAAACGAAAAACATACCTACAAAGAGAAAAGGGTTACGTATAAAATAGGAAGTTAATCCGGAGTAAGTGTACTATAAGTTGAAAAAAAATTATTCTTGACAAAAAAAAAGAAAAATCACATTAATTCCATGATTATCCGCCTTGTAAATTTTTCTCTAATAAGAGACACGTTTGTTTTTCTATTCGTTTGATTTAAAACGCACGAGTGCGCACGTGTCATGTATTTGTTTTCAAACTTGCACGTGCCCCCCGCGCCAAACAGCGCACGTGTAAATGTTTACAAGTGCGCTGTTTTGTGTTTACCGAAAGTTGATCACGTTATCAACCAATGCAAAAGGCCTATTTTCCGTTGACTTAGGGGGGAATTTCATATATCCCATGATGCTTCGCGGCAAATTTGTCTCTTCTCTTCGCGGTGGAAAGAGCGTCCGAGGGTTTCGAGGGAGATTTTCAACGACCTGAATTTCAAGATGCAGCTCATCCAAGGTAAGTTTTAATGAGCCCTGTTAATCTTTGGTATCTTATTAATAATGTAAAATGGTCCCAGGGTCATTTCACGCATTATTGCTCTTGTTTACGACCCCGTTAAGCCATGCTCTTTTAACTCGCAAGTGAATATTTATTTAGATGACTTTCAGTTATCGAAAACTGTCTTTATTCTAGCAAGGTTTTGCCCTAATAAATTATTGAAATCGGCGGACAAGGGGTGCTTGATACTAGTTCCACGCTCTGACCTCTTTCGACCTCGCGATTTTTATGGGTTTGATCGTTTTGAAATATCGCATTTTCTGCCCTTTCTCCTCTAAGATGCAAGACGAAGGTTTCAATTTCTTTATGCTAAGTCCCGCGAAGATGGGACATTTTCTCTTGAATTCGCCCTTTTTTCGTTGATCAAAACACAAATATTATCTCTCGAGGGTATGATGAATGTTTAAATTCAATGGTTTATGGTTATTGATGCTTTTTTGTCTCATTATTTTAGGTAAATTGGTTTCTCATGGTGGCTTCCGGTCGCAACCGCGCGTCGGGAACTTGAAATATACAGGGCAGCAAATGTCATGGAATAGCACGCCGTAGGACCTCAACCGGCGTATAAAACCTTTTAAGACATTTTGATAATTCTTTTAGGATCCATTGTAGTGAAGAAGTGGGTGTTTTTGTATATGTATTGTGCCATTTCTTAATAAAGCTTTTTTCTCTTTATGTTTGACAATGATGCTTAGCTCGTGTTGTGTTACGAAAAATATATGGAGATGTCTTTGTTATTTTTACTGTTTGTTGGAGCTATTTCCCTCCTTTGAATTTTATCTCCGATAGACGTCACTTTGTCCTTTAACGCTCTCGGTATTTTCGACTACATAAGCCGAGCGTGTTGAAGTAAAAGCATGTGCGGTCACCATACGGTTGATGTACTGCATCGATGAATTAATGAACTGACAATATCAACACCCCCATCACAAACAAGCAACGAAGAGAAATCTCACACCTAGAATATGTATTTATTTAAAGACAAGTCGTGCAAATCGCCTGTTAATTCATGGAGAGCTTTGTCAACGCACGTTAAAACAGGACGTACTGAAACAAAGACCTTCCTCGCTAGCTTCTAAGAACGTTGGTGTGGACTGCGTTGCTATCGTAAGTCTAGTTAACTCATAATCTGCGGGCAAAACACTCTCTTTGACTTAACAAGAGATATATTTGGAATAGTAAAACGAAAATCGTAAATAGATCGACACAGCAAAGGTGCAGAAAGTTTTATCGGCAGAACAAGTCGCTTTCCACTGCTGTTCAACTGTCACGTCCTTGTTGAACTGATAGCATCACGTGCGTTCAGAAGCTTGATAATATAGTATGAAGCGATGCATCATGGGATATATGAAATTCCCCCGATTCGTTGACTTGTACTTACCACTAGCGCTATGAACAACGGAGGTAAAAATATCTTGAAAAATGCTGCTCGTTTGTGTCTTCTCATGTGAAAGAGAAACTCGTAACGTGACACACCTTGGTCCAAAAATGGGTTATATCTGAAATGAATAAATGGTGTGAGAGTTAGCCTCATCTGTTACGTATGGAGGAACGAAAGTTATTGTACATTTTAAGGTGATGTCCGCACGTGACCATTTGCCAGGGACGACTTTTATGGTAACAGTGTTGGAACAACATTGTCACTGTTCGAAATAATGTTCCAGCAAAGTGTGCATATAATCCTCGGAACCTTTCGAATGACGTAATCGTCCAACAGATGGAGGAAATCAAACTTAAGAGTAGAGCCCTCATGAACTTTTGTTGTTTGTTCGCGTACCTTTCATAAACCATCTGTGACCAAGAATTGGTATCAAACAGCCATCCTGTGTAGTTAAGTGTTGGAGACACTCCTCCGCGGAACTTAAAATCACTGAAGTCAGCAGGCTGAAATCAAACGGAAGCATTCAGTACAGTTGTTTTATTTCTTTCTCGGATTCTTTCCCGTTTTAATTTGACCCTAGACTTGCCCACAAGTCGAGCTGAAAACTTTTCTCGTGCTCAAGCGCGAGTTAGAAATTTTTTATGTTTTCGGTGGCAAAGCGAGCGAGAGAGGAGGAGCGTCGGGGCCTACTACCGGGACTGGAAACGAGAAGCGAAGAACTTTGAGAAAGTCTAATTTGACATATGTGAGGCCGGTCTAAGAGTGGAACATTGGCAGTTTTCATTTCAGAGAAATTCTCTCCGTCTTGGTCAGTTATGCGTGTTCCGTTCAGTTGGCGTGGTGTAGAAATTAAGGAGGGAAGAATTATTGTACTTGCTAAGCTCTCTGTCTCAGATACCGAAAGATGCTAGTTCAATTCGTCTTGACAAATAGTGCGTAAATTTTTCCGTTTTTATTCTGATCCGCGTAACATTTCGGACACGTGTTTGAGCCTTGCATGTTCCAGATAGAGGGGCCGTTTCTTTTTTCACTTCGTTCTTAATTTCGGGCCACCCCCTACTAAATGGAAACGGCTTTTTGTTTCCCTTCTTAAAATCCCCACACCCAGTAGGACTGTCTTGTGTCTTGTTGCGGTCGTCGCATTATGCGTCCTGCGCCTGTTTCTGTACTAGAGGGGATCTCCCCAGAAAGGCTGAAGACAGCTTCCTGAGATCCCTGGTCAATGTAATTAATTTTTAGATGTATTGCTAGGAGAGATATGACTTTGTTAGTCTAAGTATTTTGAACAACTGGAAACAATAAAGTTTAATACCGGAGACGCAGTTTGGAGTAGAGACAGAGGGGCGAACATTTTGTACAACTTCGTGAACTCAAGTTTTACCTTCATTACTTTCCATCTGAGTTCTTTTGCTGTCATTTCCATGTCTTGAATGACAATTTTCAAGGTCTGGTTATCATATCTACGAAAAAATAAAATGAAAAATTCAGAACTTTGTTTGTCCAACATACACTGTAATTTTCACGGAGTTATAATAACTCCTCTAGTGGGGCTAATTTAACTCCTGACAGTGGAGTTATTTTTCGTGGAGTTATTTTAACTCCAAAAAGGAGTTTAAAGAACTCTTTTTCAGGAGTAAAAGAGACCCCAGATATTGAGGAGTTAAAACAACCCCAAAAAAGGAGTTATCCTGTACCTAAAATTTTTACTCCACTTTCAGAGTTAAATTAACTCCAAAAAGAGTAAAAACAACCCATGTAAGGAGTACAAGTAACCCCATTTCGGAGTAATCTGAACTCCAGACTGGGAGTAAAAAGAACTCTTTTTCAGGAGTAAAAATGACCCCAAATTCGGAGTTAAATTAGGAGTTAAAATAACCCCAAAAATGGGGTTATCCTGTACCTAAAATTTTTACTCCATTTTTGGAGTTATAATAACTCCCTAAAAATTACGGTGTAGGTTTTGAAAAACAGAAACAGCACATTTTAATCGCCCCACTTACGGATAGTCTTGAAGATCTGCTGCAAAGTTAAAAGCTGATTTCACTCTAAAATATTTGCCCTCGTGACTGGATACCTAGACGAACATAGATGATAATGAGTTGCAATATTTAACTGCAGTTAGAAATATTACAGAAAGATTAAAAAAGGCCTTTTTTGGTAGCCAGAACTTCATCCCATCTCCCACCCTCTTGACACTTAAGGGGAGTTTGTTTATAAGTTCAAAGCTACGAAAATTTTTGTAATCAGCCAGATAAAACCGTTTTTGCAAAAAAAGTCATGTCAATGAGCGGTGATCTAAGGTTGCGTTACGAATAACACCTATATCGTTTACTGAAACGCTAATGAGTAATTGGAGACAAAATTAGTTGAGACAGTTCGCTCTTTGCTGTCACTGCCTACTCCAAAAGGGTAGGTGAAGGTTTTCCTCCCCTCGATCCCTTTAAATAATGTTTTGACGCGTTCAGGCTGCCCGTAGGAACAAATCAAACAACCCAAATTTGTGTGAAGGGATGGGGGAGAGGTCTCAATAAATTTTGTCGTCGACTTGGGCAAGTGCTAACTGTCTTTTACTGATAGTGAGTTACTTTTTAGTTGATTTGCTAACCTCTGCTTGTCCTGCAGCATTAACCAGTTCAAAGCAAGCTCCTTTAAGGCCATCATGACATTTTTGTTTTGTATACATGGTCTGTCCTTCAGGAACTAAAAAAAGAGTCAAGCGTCAGATAACCTCTGGATATCTTGGAAAGATATCTGCTGGGCGTTATTACATGTTGCGAATATCTGATAGGTAGTATGCTAATGCGATAGATAAGACTGACACAAGAAGCGTTTCATTCGATCGAATATCCAGACACTGTAAAGTTGGATTTGGAGTTTCGTATGCTGGTTAACATACATTTTAAAAACTGACCGTTACTGGTTATGACAAACGTACTAATTCAAAAGTGATAAGTGATCACGTTAAGTTGACTCAAAAATATGTAAGTCCGCGATGTTTTGTTTCTCGTTTCTCGGAAGGCCTGATAACTTTCCAAAACCTATTGAATAGAAGCACAGTTCCTAGCTCACAAACCAGTCAGGTAGCCTGCGAACCTGCGAGCAAGCCCTGCGTAGTGCTCTGGCAGGGGGGCGGGAAAAGGAAGGAGAGCTTGCACGTCTCTGGAATTTTATTCTACATCGAAAAAGTCGATGCAAAATGGTGATTGGCGAAGATGACATTAGTAATGACGTCATTACCCTTGGCACGTGTTCTTCGCGCTCTTTTTCACTTCGTGCTGATTGGCGGAAATTTGACAGCTCAGTCGAAGGGGAGCCACAGGGA
The DNA here is from genome assembly GCA_964035525.1 of Porites cylindrica. NCBI lineage: Eukaryota > Metazoa > Cnidaria > Anthozoa > Scleractinia > Poritidae > Porites > Porites cylindrica. The sequence continues at coordinate 33,424,771 of OZ037783.1, forward strand.
ATTGGAAGCGGAATTCAAATTCCAGAGACGTAGTTGCAAGCTCCCCTTCCTTTTCCCGCCCTCCCGCTAGAGCGCCCCGGAGAGCTTGCTCAGTGCTTGGAAGCAACGGTTTACAGTATGTCATTTTTATAAGCCTGGGAAGTACCTCATCCTCGGAGACCCAGGGGCAGATAGTGGGGACGAGGGAAAGTCTAAACGGGCGGAAAAATTTATATGGAACGAAGAAAAGTAAAGAACGGCGAGAAGAGCCCCTGGGGACAGTGTCTTAGCAGACCAGTTCCAAACGGTCGCCGCCGTTCTGGCTTCTGATTGGTGCCAGAAAAACACAAGTTTTCTGGCACCAATCAGAAGCCAGAACAGCGGCGACCGCTTGGAACTGGTCTGCTAAGACATTGTCCCCGGGGGCTCTTCTCGCCGTTCTTTACTTTTCTTCGCGCCACATTTTTCACTTTCCCTCGTCCCCACTATCTGCCCCTGGGTCTCCGAGGATGGAAGTACCTCTGAACAATTAAAAGTGAAAAACAGGAAGATGGCCAAACCATGGGCCTTCTACAATAACGTTTTTTACATACCTTTGAAGTACAGATAGAAGTCTGCATGAAAGGTTCCAGCCTTCAGATCCACTGAATGGAGATTTATAAGATAAAGAGCTATTTCCACATATACTGTCTTCTGTTCGCTGACAACTTCAGGACATTTTTCGTAATAATACCTGGTTAAAAGTATTAACAATTCTGATTGGTGGAAATTAGCAAGGGGGATAGGGTAGTAAGCTCAGGCTCTCGGTCCTTTCAGCAAGAAAACCCGACTTGTCGCTGTCATACTAACAAACTAGTCTACCGCAACTCAGAAATTCAGTAAAGGGTTTAGGGAGTTAAAATCCTAAAAATTTCCCCCAGACCCCCCTAGAAGCTTGTGCCTTCGGCACTATTCATCCTATATCCGCGTCTGCCATGTGATTGTTCCTGTGTTTACCACCCAAACCTAGCCCCCCAATATTTTCAAGAGGTAATAAAACACTTTCTTGTGCAGTTATAAGATGGCTGCACATTAATCTTCAGAAATATTACCAATCAATTCATAATTACAATGCCCCAGTCTCTTCAATTAAAACCAAATGGGTGATGAGCTCCAACCCATGAAAAGTACTTCCATTTTAAACCATTTCATATCCTCTCGAGAATTTTTTTAAAAAGACTAGAGTACCCACAAATCATCTGGAGTGAAGCAACAATTTATTCTGCCCAGTGGGGGAGATGTCCGCGATAATGCTGACTGGGGCCTCTCCTTTTGAAGGTTTTTCAGTATAATTTCCCTTTTCAATGAAATCATGACGTTCATGATAATAATAATTTCCCTTCCTTGAAAGACGGGCGAAAATGAAACCTTCCAATTTTGAGTAATTATACAAAGTTATTTTCATAAAAAAAAATCAACAAGGGACGACGGGTTTGTTGAGATGAACTCGCGCAGCAATGAAATATAACGATAGTAAATCGAATTGCCTTTGTTGATAAATGTCTGTCAAAACCGATACAAAATCGGTCATGTAAACTGACTAAACTGAAGTAGCCTTTTTTTTGGAGCTAAAGGAACGTTACTTAAAAATTGTGAAAGAGAGAGCTCTAAAATTATCTTTTAACTTCTGGAGGACAATTTAAAAATCGCACATTGACGGTTAAAGGCGAAAGGCCTTATTGTGAAAAGAACACGCCATCTTTTCATACGAAAGCTTGTCAATAACATCATGATATTTCATAAGCAATGACTATAAAAAAGCCCTTAAACGACATTCTAGTACCGCTTGAAATAGATATCGGGCTGAAGGCATGAGGGTAATTTTGTTTATCTCGATCGAGAAGCTAAGCGAAGGGAGACTCGTCCGTTTGTTATGCTGTAAAACACTCACCATTCCGCGCGACATTCATGTCCTTTATTTTTTGATCCAGCGAGGTTTCCCGGAATACAAGACGCACAGTTCGTACAGTTTTCCAGTGAATGAATCGCCCCTGGCTTATGACAATGATCTCCGCATCGATCGCAAAACCCACAGTTTCCATCGCTTAAGCACCAAGTACAGTTCCTTCCTCGTGATAAACAGTCTTCGTCCGAAACGACACCGGCAACCGACGAACATAGCTTTGACGCGAACAAAATTCCTGATGCAATACAAAATGCGTTTAAGATGCCGTTAACTGACATGGCAGTTATTTCCCTACTGAAGAATTCTCTTCTTTCAAGAAAAGAAGGAGTGAAATAACAAAATTCAATCCGCCAAAACCAGATATTCCAGTTATCAATTGACAACAAACATGGGGCTCAAATGCAAATGACGTTATTTGAAGCGTGTGATTGGTCAAAACATTCCCGCCAAAAATGAAGGCTTTTCCCCGAGATCGAGAGAAAAAATTTTTTGTATGAAAGGTCCCTTCTCGTCTTTTTAAAAATCAGTTTCTTTAGGTTTTCATTGGTAAAGCAGATTTAGGCAACCCGAAGAACGATGAAATTAGGTTTAAATTACATTTGCCCTTAAGTTTTGCATTATTTATTAGGAGCAATCAAAACAAAACGCCACCGGCTTCCTCAAAAGATCCTTTGTGAGATTCACTGTCTCCTTATCAGAGTTTTGTGTCTCATTATTTAACTTATTTAATAATGTAGCAAGTGAAATACAGTATGATATGAAAAACATGAAATCGAACCACGGTACAAATATTTACTGTTTTCCCCCTGAAAATATGTCAGGTGACGTTTAAAACAGAGCTCAAATGAATTGTAAAAAAACATTTTCATTTCTAGGGGAATTCTCTTTTTTTTGCAGAAATTTCCAAGATCTGGGCTGTCAAAGTACGATCAAACTGAAGAACAATCGACGGAAAAACGCGCCTGTATCAAACTGGATCAGTGGTTTACTATCCAAAACGGTTTCTACGTCATATATGAACAACAGCTGAATGGTTTTTGTTTGCAGAGCAAAATGGCGGACCTCAGCGCCTATCGCGACCAGCAGTTCAGAGTGATTATTTTCCCTTTGATCTTCAAATTTACACTGTTAAACAAACTACTGTTTCAAGGCCTAACGATCTTTGTTTTGCTTACCCGGATTTTAGGGCACTCGCGACGAGTTAGAAAAAAAGTTGGAAACGAGTTCGACATTGTACGTGGGAAATTTGTCGTTTTACACAACGGAAGAACAGATCTACGAGTTATTCTCGCGAGCTGGGGACCTAAAAAGGATCATTATGGGACTAGATAAGATGAAAAAGACTCCTTGTGGATTCTGTTTCGTTGAGTATCCTTTGCTGTCGAGATGATTAACCTGGTCCCCCGGATGCAAAGTTTTTTCTTCGCTCTTTTAAATCGAGTATCATTATTAATTTTAGTCAGTTTTATCAGTTGTAGTTTTTAGTGTAATGCGCATTTGATCCTGTACTGTTTGTTAATTAGCGCCATAACAAGTAATGCATATTATTATTTTCTTCCAACCCCATACATTTATTATGTATTTTCATGTTTCGGCTCTATTCATATTAACTAAGCTTATTTATGTAATATAGCATGAAATTGTTGCATGCATTAGTAGTGTATGGGGTTTTACGAAAATCTTGCCAAAAAAAAAAAGCTGATCTTGCTTGGATTTCGTTCCAGTGAAAAAAGGTTTTCTGTGGGTTGGTTTCAGATACCCCCCGGCATAGTAAATCGAACCCAATCGAACTAAATTTCAATCGAACTAAATCGAACTCAATCGAACTCAATCGTTGGATTGAGTTCGATTGAGTTCAGCTATCGAACGAAATCGAACTCACCGAAAAGAAAAAAAATCAATCGAACCCAATCGAACGTTCGATTTTCGAACTCGTGATTTATGTAAAACAGACGTTGAAAATCCATTACCAGATCTTAGAAGCTCGAGCTACTTCAGCCCTGAGTGTAGCGCACGTGTTTTTCGTAAACGAAGAAATTCCGCAGAAATGGCTTCAGATGCGTTTTGGATCGTAAGCTTCAAATGTATAGTCAAAGGCTACTAGGAATGCCGCTTTGATGTCAAGGATGGCGAAGTTTTCAGGGTTTTAAAGAAAATAGGCGAGAAAGGCCGTGCCTTAATTCCGAATTGCAAACGAGCGCGGACAATTAGGTCACCTTCAACGTGAACTGGTTGCTTCCCTGTGGCCTGTAAATGCTTCGATAACTTGGTAAGTGAAGATGTTTGTAAGGGATTCGCGAATATATTAATTTGCCTCAAGTAGTTAATATTGTGCAACCCTTATGAAAAACAGGGGAAGCAAAACGTATGCATACTTTTCACCTTTAGTAGGGTCTGTGGGCCACCATTTGATGATCCTAAAGGTCGCTGACAAAGAGGAGGTGGTATCAATGTCCCAATTATCCTAAAGTTTTCAACAAGGCGAGCCGAAGCATTGAATGTATACTGTAAAGGAACTCGTGAATAAATAGTAAAAAAAGCGCAAGAAAAACTTGCTTTGACGGGCTTGCTTTGGGCTTGCTTTGTATAGGTTCACCAGAGCCAATCGAATGAAATCCATTTAATTGTGTTCGATTGAGTTCGGTTTCCGAACTCAATCGAACACAATCAGACGGATTGAGTTCGATTTGTTCGATTGAATTCGAATTCACTGAAAGTGTAGTGTTCGATTTCGTTCGATTGCCGAACTCAATCGAACTCAATCCACGGATTGAGTTCGATTGAGTTCGATTTTCGAACGTTCGATTTACTATGCCGGGAGATACCCTGAACTTTAAATCCCGTAGTTCTTGATTCTGATAAAAACTGCAAACTTTAGCTACAACATAGATACTATACACGCGAGGATGCTTGGAACGCAGTGTGGTACATAAATGGTACAAGACTAGATGACAGGATCATACGCACGGACTGGGATGCAGGCTTTGTCGAGGGACGCCAGTATGGAAGAGGCAGGAGTGGAGGGCAAGTAAGTGCAAAAGAGGTTGTTTACGTAACAAGCAGGACCAACACCATGAAGATAATTGCCATAGTAATGATGTTGATGGAAAACTGTTTGTGATGATTTTGGTGGCTGACTGTACTGATGGTCACATGCAGCTGTTGGTTGTAAAGATAATGATCTTGTTATTGACAAAAGTGTTAATGGCAGTGGTACTATTAATGATGATGACAATCATGGTAAATGATAATGATAACTAGGACATGTATCAATGGTCAACAGTTATTTGTTTAGTAATGATATTGAACAGTGATAGTACTAGCCTGTCCCAGGCTCTCAGACAGTATGGTGGGGACGTATTTAAATAAGCAAAGCGAAAATAAGACGTGCGCGCCTTGGGAAAGGGGGTGGTGCCCTGTCTCTCCCCAGGTTCCATGCGTTTTTCGCATTCCTTTTAACTGAACGACTTTTCATCACTATCTTAGAGCCTGGAACAGGCTATGATAGTACTGATGACCAATTAGTATAAGGAGCTGTATAGGATAATCAAATAATTTTTTGTCCACAACATAATTAAGTATATAAATGGTCAACTTTCAGCTGGGGGTTGGGGATTCTCCCCACTGCTAATTGCATGATCCCTGGCTACTTTCATTGGAATCAAATGGAAAATAGAACTCAACTGCTCAATTCCCTGCTTATTATAATGTACCTGGCAACTTGAAAACTAAGTGGCTGCCCTGACTATGAAAATAGCAACAATATAGTGATGGTTGATGGTGAGACTGATGATGGTCTTTAAATTTCAGGTACGAGATGAGTACAGAAATGATTATGATCCCGGTAGAGGAGGATATGGCAAAAAAGCTAACACCCAACAGCAGGGTGCAGGAGTCATTACAAGCCCACCTGTTGCTTATTCAAAGCGTTGAGCTGACATTCTGTACAGAAGAAAGGATATTTGTCTGGCTCAGCAAAGAATAGCCCACATTCAATATATTAAAATTATTACATGACTCCAAGGCTTTCTGGTCATTTTTATATATTTGGTTTAGTTTTCTTTGTGCTCAATTCTCTTCTGGGAATTGCGAGACAATGGAGTCGTGAGTTAAGTGTTAGCAAGACTATAATTCCCGAGAATTTCTGGGAATTCTCAAGATTTTGAGCCTAAAGCCTCAGTCATGTTAGAATAATTCATTTTAATATGTCGAACGTGGGTATTGTCTGGGGACATTCTTTTTTAAAAAACAGGCAAAATACTTAAATACTATATACTATACTGATGGAGGTCGTCTTCCTAGTTTGGATCATTAGGTTGATGCAAACATATTCCCATGGGAGTGGATATAAAATGGTGACAGTAGATGCTTAGATCCCCACATACTAATTTTCAACACAAAAGTCCACCATTCCACCTTTGTGATACCATTGCCAACAAACTCGAACTCCATCTGCAAGACATTTTTTTTTTATTCTGTACTGTTCTCACTTATAACACTGTAAAAAGAAAATATTTATTGTAGCCAGCAACAAGATTTGCAGAATTTCCTATTTTTTTTTTCATCATTTGTTTCTTAAAGTAACTTTACATTAAATTAAAATTTCAACATAATTTCCAGCTGTTGTTGATTTCTTAGAATATATTAGCTTTATTTTTTTTTGGGGGGGGGGGGGGGGGGGTTAGGGGGAGAGTAGAGATGAGCCAACAGTCTTTGGTAATGCGTAAAACAAGGAATGCAACAATAAATAAGCAAGATATACAGAGCACGTTTAAGTGTGAGATGTGGGCAATTTTTTTTTATTGCCAGCAAGCTCACTGGCAGACAATATTTCAATGAAACATGATTTATTGCATTTTCTTTCAGTATGGATCTTGAAAGGACTGTGCCACTAACTTCAGCGTATTAAGGGCATCACAGGATGGCCAAAATAATAATAGTCTTATTGTAGACTCCATTGCTAATCAGTTGCTGACATGGTGTCTCCTGCACCAAAGAAGTTCTTTTTGACAATGTGCCGCAAGCACTGTAGAATGACATTCCTCTCATGGCGGATTTCTGGGGCCAAAAGCTTTTCTAGAAGAGTTGATTTCCTTATACTCGGTGATTTGGGGTCAACCTAAATATGAAAAGCAAAAACAAACAAACAACCAATAAAAATATATATAAATATAGTATTATTTTTTGCTTCTGCATGTATCTTTTAAAACAAGAACATTACATTGACTCATGACTCTGGCTTTCCTTCCTAACTATTTTAAAATAAAGTTCTCTAACCCATTACAAAAATTCATGAAAATATAGCAAAGTAAATCGCTGTCACTAAGAAGGTTTTTAACAATTTTACAAACTTTAGCTTTGAATTTCCTGAAGAATTATTTACCATTTAAAAAGCTATACTTTCCTGCCTGTTCCAGGTGTTCAGATAGTTGGGAGCATCGCTTTCTTTACTTTGCACCACTCTCCACTATCTGAACGCTTGAAACAGGCTATATTTTCCTTCACCCGGTGTTTCATCCCATTTCTACACACCTAACAGTCAGTTTTAAATAAACTTGGCAGTGTTTCAGTTCTTCAAGCCTATATTATCAGGATACTGGATTAAAAACTTTTTCTCACGTTTGATACGTTGCCTACAGCAAGAGAGAGTCATGTTCAGTTGGTCAAAATTCAGCTCAGTGATGTTTGAAAGGCATGATCTCACCTTAGAACTCGTTTTCCTTTTTCCCCTATGACCTCTTCGCGATTTACTGTTTTTCTTGTTGTTAGTGTCCCTTCTGGTTTCATTTGTCCTATCTATGTTGTGTCTTGAATTCACTTCATTTGAACAAGATTTGTCGAGGATGTTTTCATAGTTGGTTTCCTTATTGTTGTTTATTTCTGTTGCTAGAGAAGTGAGAACCAGACAGTATTAAAACACTATCATCATCATCATCATCAGCTGAACAATAACCTTATCTGGTTGAAACACAACAAGCTCAATAATATTTTTTGATCATTTGTACCTGATATTTCTTCATTATCATCAGAATCACTAGCATATGCTGAGCACAAAGAATTCAGAGCTGAAACTTGCACAGGTGCTGTATTAGGCGTCGTTTCTTGAGTAGTACTGGGACATTTCCTTTTGTCTTGATTTCCAGTTTCTGAATCTAAAACAAAAAAATAAAAGGCTTTCACAATCTGTTCAACTTGGTTTCATAAAACATTTCGAACAGTTGTGACATCTGTCTGAACAGTTTTTATATCCATCCATCAAGTACTAGTATCTGTTTAAAAGATTGTGATTTCTATAGGGATTCCTTTCCATACAGTGGCAGATGATAAAGTTTGATACTAAAGCATAAAGCCTTAAATGACAAATAGATTGGACATCTCCAATCTCCAATCTCTCATCTCTTGCTAACGGAGAACACTAAATGGACCAAACTTAAAAACAAACACAACAAATTTAACAAAAAAATTTATTGTTTTTATTGCTAACCGCCACCTCGTTAGCTCAGTTGGGAGAGTGCTGGTCTGCTGAGCGGGAGGTCGTGGGTTCAAATCCCAGCCAGACCAACACTCAGGGTCTTAAAATAACTGAGGAGAAAGTGCTGCCTTTGTAATGAGATCTGCAAATGGTTAGACTTTCTAGTCTTCTCGGATAAGGATGAAAAACTGCATGTCCGGTCTCACAGCACTTTCCCTGATTTGTTCTTGTGGGACATAACAGAACCTACACCACTGTTTGAAAAGAGTAGGGGACGTAGACCCGGGTGGTGTGGTCAACCTTTCCTGGGCTGGGTGGGTTATCTGTAAGGACACCCTTAAATTGGAGCCCCGCTCCGTTGTGTGTTTTGCACCATATGGTGGAAGTGATTAAATAAATAAGAACTAAACATACATGTTGAAAAACTTATTCCATTCTACATGGACTTACCAGATTCTTCCTCATCATGTGAATTGGCAAGTACAAATGAGAGTGGATCACTGCCATTTTGCAACCTATTATGTCCTTCACTATCTTTGCCCTCTGCTACTTCACTGTTTTGTGTCTGGTTTTTAGACATTTCTTTGTTATTGACGTCCTCCTTTCCCCTGCCATGGTGGCCTTGATTGTTAAAATGATTGCGACCACCTTGCTGGGACGATCTTCGCCCACGCTGTCGACCTCTATGATATCTTGAAAGATAAAATGAAATAAAGTAATAACTAATACCCTGGTCAGACAAAGTTATGGTGATGATACATCTGTACAAGATTGAAACAGCATAGGATATCCTGTCCATGTTTATTTAAACACTGGTATCAAAGGTGGTAAAGAATGTAAAGAGTCTTTTTTATGTCCATTTCTAATAAACCTGAGGCCAACAATTTTACCCACTCTCTCCATCAGCAGTGGCAGATCCAGACTTTCAGATAAGGGAGGGGGGGCAGTCTAAAAAAAAAAAAACTTTTTTTGGCCCTTCAGGACTCATTCTGGTCTAAAATTAACGGGGGCAGGCCCCCTGGGCCCCTTAGATCTGCTACTGATCAATTCTTCGTTTTTCAGGTAAAAATAAAGCTACTTAAAGCTACACAGAAAGGAAAGAAGTCCAAAGGAGTATTTGAGGTTGTACTTGGGAATAGAAATCAGGGCATCTCACACAGAAGGCCAAGCACTAACCCTTCTCCTAAGGAAAGCATTCTGATTCTTTCTGACTACAGACTGTCAGTCACATAACACGGAAGTTCACTAAATGAACACTAATATTTTATTACAATCATTATATTAATATTGCATTGTACCTAAAATTTTTGGTCTTCAAAACCTGCCCTGATGCTCTTCTCTTTGCTTCTTCTTCCTTCTTTTTCTCTACATTAGCTAAAGTAGGGTACTTCCTAGCAGGAAAAAAAGGAAGAGGTCCCAGATTCACTAGCTTATACCTCCTTAATACAGACAATAGAGAAACAGTGTTACCCCCTCCCCCCCACTTATCTCACTGTGCCCGTATTATAGTGGGAGAGACTCTACGATGAACACTTCTTAGATCTGTAGCCAAGAAAACCAGCAATCAGGGTCCCTTTGCTTCTCAGATAAGGACATAAAACTGTAGGCCCTGTCTCACAACACTTTTCCCAATCTGAATCTTGTGTGAGATGTTAACAAGCCACAAAGGACAAAATAATCTCTGGCAATGACCAACCAACCCTATGGACTATTGGCATCTTACATTGGGCCTATAAGTTGCATTTGTGTCTTTCTCATTGGGCCAATCTTAACCCAGTAAAAATGAGGTAAATACTGTTAAGCAATGCAGCTTAGGGTGGGGAGGGGAGGGTACCCTACATGGGACCTATGAGTCACATTTTTGGGCCTTCCCCATCGGGGAGGTCCATGCTCAGTAAAGACGGAAAGTATTGTTACAAATGCAGGTTAGGGTGGGGTTGGTCAGGAGGGCATCTTACACACAGGGCCTATCGGTTCCATTTGTGCCCTCCCCATTGGGGAGGTCTGTGCCCAGTAAAAGCAGTAAATTTTGTTTAGGAAATTTATAGATAGTAGGCTGGGAAAATTTGAACTCCTCTCCCAGTCCCTCAAAAAATATATATTTAATCTTTGCTCAAACCTCTTTCTCTCTTCACGCCATTTAGCTATTTCTTCTGGTGTATCCAGTTTTATCCTCATTTTTCCTGGTGCGTGTACCTAGAAACAGGAGATTTAACATCATTTGTAACAATATACCATGCTGATCATTATATAAACTTTATCACTTCTCTAGCTAATATTTAGTTTTTGTACAAAACCTGTATCCAGTGTAGTTTGAGCATTTTCCTTGTTGCCTTGAATGTACAATCCTCATAATTACACTGCAAAAGGCATAATAAGTTTGTTAACATTTTGAAGTCAACCAGCTTAATGTAAATCTACCGATTTCTGTGTGGTCACAGTGAACAGTAACTGACGTGTAAATGGAAAACTTGGTCATGTGGTACAAATTCATATCTGACATGTGCCGCAAATGGGACTCTAAATCTCTCAGGGGTAATACTACTGCTTTAACAATACCTGAATGTGTGTTCCTAAATGAGCAGTTAATGTCTCTTTGCTGGTGAACTGCTTTTGACATGCATCACAGCTGAACTCAGTTTCTACAGAGTTCTGACCTTTTTCATGGGCTCTACTTGTTTTTCCCTAAAAGAGAATAAAAATGTGTCAGTACTTTGACCTTTTTTCTCCTTAGGGTGTAAAAGTCATATATCAACCTTCAACAACAAGGGCACAGATATTAAAAGAAAGGCCCAGTGGTCGTACATGTTTTGTAGGTGAGTTCTGTTTTCCGGGTAAACCAGAATTTCCATTGTCTCTTATGAATAATTGGTGCTGGGGAACAAGGGAAAATCTGAATCACAGTACTAGGTTTAATATGTTTAACCTGAAAATGGATTTTACCAACAAAACATGGACCAGATTTTGGGGAGTGGGTTTGCTTAGTACCACAGAGGGCAGAGATACTTCAAGCAACTCTTTATGCTGGTAATTTCTCTTTGTGTTGGAGTTGAAGTCAAGATCATGAGAAGCATAGTGCAGAATGATCCAGTGGAAACAGCATTCTGCTTCTGCTTACCATTTCATCATTTACAATCTTGTGAAGATTAGGTTGCTGGAGTTACCAGCAGAGGCCAAAGCACTAAACCAACCACAAAGCAAAGGAATGAATATTGTGATTGAACTTATCCTGCTGCTTAATCTGTTTCAAGCTTAGCTGGATCCCCGGGGGGGGGGGGGGGGGGCACTGCCATATATGGGCTACATAGGTATGTGCCGCTGTGAAGGGTATGGTTTTCAAGCAGTTTACTCTAGGATAGGGTATATAAATCAGAGCGTTTGGGTCTAGAATAGGGTATTATTTTTCAGGAAACTGATCAGTTGGTTGAAGATTTTATCTAGACTAGGGAAACAGCTACTCTAGGATAGAGGGGATTTGGGAGTTTACTCTAGAATAGGGTAGCAAAATTCAGCTGAACTAGCTCTGGTATAGGTTAAGGGTTCCAGGGTCCCAGCGGCACATCCCCACCCAGAAATTCCTAAAGTACCCCCCCCGGGGCTGGATCTTAATGATAGAGCCATAAGCAGAGTCAGAATAACCTGGAAACCTTCAGGTCTCCTGACTTTGATTCCAGACTACACATTACAACTCCAGTTTTTGATTTTCACTAGATCATAGGCACACTTGCAACTACAGTAAAACCTCGCATAAGCAACCACCCAAAATGCAAAGACTGAGTGGTCGCTTACGGGAGGTGGTAAATTACAAGAATCGAATCACAGGGAGCCTTTTCCAAGAAGAGGTCCAGGTACATCTACTTAAAATTATCGAAGATAATTTATTGAATGCAATGTCTAAGTTATGACATGTATAATTCCATGTTGTCACTAAAGTTCTTCGTATACTCCAAGTAGCATAGTGCACACAGCGCACATAGAGATCAGAGAATGGGTCAAGTGGTCGCTTAAAGAGGTTAAAAACCATGGAAATCATTAACCGTTGCAGTTGCTTACAGGAGGTGTTTGTTTACTAGAGGTTCCAACTGTGAGGCTTTGACTGGGAAAATTTTGGTGTTTGGATTGGCGGTTGTCTACGGGAGGTGGTAGCTTACAAGAGGTGGTCGCACATGGAGGTTTGACTGAATGCCTTAGACTCTTTTGCAAATGAGAACCAGCCTTTTACACTTCTTGCATATCCTAACTTGAAAAACTTCCTGTGAGTATCCATAACTCACACAGGCTAACCATGAGCTGATAACCATTAATTTTGTTAGCCTGCGTAGTTGACGGTTTGTTTGACAAGAGGGCACACCTCGCAACTTTGCAGCTCATTTGCACTTGCAAGAAACAAAACCACCAGCTATGCAGGCTACCTATTCAGTTACTTTAGACACTACCTGGAAATTGGAAACCTGTGCATGTGGTGGACGCTGCAGAGGCGACGGAGGGTGCTGATGGCGATGAGCCACGTGGTTGGATAAACTGTTACCATTCGGCCATACTGATGGCCTAAACTGACAAAATGGAGGACCAGGAAACGAGTTAAAAGGTAATCTTGGCGAAAAGCTTGGCGGAGGAAACGGTGGTCTGCTAAAAATTGAAAAAGCAGCTCCTTGGGCAAGCGTTGGACACGATGGAAAACCGTTCGCGTTGAAAGATGGCGGAAAGTTTCCAAAATTTGGAGGGGGCAGCTGCGACATCTCGTCTGTGGAAAAATACAACCCACTGGAAGAGAGTTAGTCAATCAGCAAGAGCAAGGAGCAAACGCTATCTTTGAGGAGCAGAATGTTTCGTCGCCATGTGCATGTTGTTTTCTGAAAAATCGGACCAGCTTCGTATCATTCTCGGCAATTGTCGTATTCCTTTGAGACTCGTCCGGAGTCTCTCCCAGGGTCCTCTCGGTTTTCAATATGGCGGCAGAGCCTATTTTCAAGTCATTGAACAAGACGTTTCACGAGAAATGCCGTATGTTTAGGCTACCGTCAGGACATTGCACCCCGCTTATAAAGATGCGGAATAAACCGGAGTTTGGCGTCTTTAGCCTACAGCCAAGCCCTCGATGAGGGGTGGGGTGGGCGGCCATGGTATATAAAAAACTTTGTAGTATAAAATTAGTAGTTGGTAAAAACTTAATAAAGCACGAAAAAAAGAAAAAAACTGTCCGTTTTTTCGCGATTATTGGTTTTTCACTATGGAAAATTAAAAGGACAAACTATTCGTACAAATTGCCACCTTTCTTAATTAAAAAGCCACGCAAAAAACCTGTAAGTATAAAATTAGGGCGGTGTTACCCCCCAAACCCTAGTGATATGGGCATCCCCTTCTCATAATTATTACCTTAGCGAATTGAGTTAGGGTTAGGGTTAGGGTTACAGGGGATGCTCATATAAGTTGGGTTTTGTGAATGGGGATACCTATGCATATTACTGTGACAGCGGCCCAAACGATTATTTGGAAATCAGGCTTAACAGAACCTTTCTCACCAGTCCCCAGTTGTTCAAAAAAAGGCTGATAGCGGTATGTACCAGCAAAAGAGGATTTGCCACCGGATAAATTACTACCTAACGAGTATAAAGTATCAGAGTGAATTATCCAGGACTGGGACCAGGAATTCAACGCTCAAAAAACAGACAGTTCGTTGTTATCTTGTGTTTTAATCAGGTACAAATGCTATGTTACATTTTTTTTTCTTAAAGTATCATCCTTTACCATAACTTAACTGCAGTGGAGAATAGTTTTTATATACAAGGTTAATGAATGCGTTGAATAAGAAGCTACTCTTTAAAATTCGAATATAACATAGAGCTGACGGAAGCGTGTCAAAATATTGAAATGAAGGCTTTGGAACAGTTTCTCGACTGCGACAAAAAGAGTGTAGATTTTTCAGTAAAGAGGCGCAATTATAATTACGATGCAGGTGGAGACTGTTAATAGTTTACAGCCTGCACAACGCGGTATTTTCACTAAAGGGTTTTAAGAAGAATCTTTGGAGGCGAACAAATTGGCCCCAAATTTCATTTTTTTGCGGATGAAATAACAAATTGGGAGATTAACTCTCACTCGGAAAGAAAACGCACATGCAGATGAATATTATTGTTCTTGCTACTTAAACTGCACGTGCAGAAGCACGTTATCGTCCTACAGGGCCCAGTTGTTCGAAGGCCGATTAGCGCTAACCCGGGGTTAAATTTGAATTCAAGTTTCTTTTCCTTTAGCTGAAAAACATTTTCTCAGGTAATTTTCTCCATTCTCTTGAGAGCATCCAATCGTTAAATTGTAAACAAAAAGAATTAAGCTGAATTTGCTTTTTAAGCTTTTTTGGCTGAATTAAATTTCGCATTAACCCTGGGTTAGTTTAACCCAGCTTTGAACAACGCGACCCTGGAAGCTAGGAACCTTAACTAGGAAACCTGTGCTAAAGGCCCGCTGAAGAAATTAGAGACTTTTATCAACGACGATGGAGGTGACAGGGATCCCAGGCAGGTGAGGTAACCCGCTCAGGAGGAGTGAAAAATAACACGCGTTAACATGCAATCTTGCAACCCCGTCATAAAAGTCCCGGGGGTGCACTTTCTTAAGATTATTGAATGGTCGCTGAGCAAGTAAACAAAAAAAAAATGGCGGGCAAAGGACGTATTTAGGCAGTTGATGCTCTTCTACTCTGCAACCTTCCAGTGCTGTGGCTTTCTATTGTCACTTTTGACGATGCAAAGCCTCCGTTAGAGGCAGTTAGATGAATTTGGCGCGAATTTGATGTTACACAAATCCGACCCTGGCAGGGCGTGTTACCTTACCTACCTGAGGTCCCCCACCTCCATGAGAACAGGCCCTTAAAAAGGAGAAAGAAACATTTGCCGTCGAATGTTTACGTCCTCTATAAAACGTCACACTGGAATGTTTCACACTTTAGTCGTGCGTTGACGGCAAAGAAATGCGGTACAAAAACGCGTGATGCACGTGCAGAGTGATCGTCGGCTCCGTCGCCGTTCTAAGCTCCTTATAGTACAATAACCGGCGGCCGCGTCTTCATACTTTAGATATCATTATAATATACTCAGAATACTCTATTTACAAGGAACTATTGGCTTTTCTTCTTGGGATTCCGTTTGTTCATCTGCTTCTGGATGATCTCTATAACACGCGGTCTGTGATCCAAAACCTGAAGAGAAAATACAAACAAAAGAGACTACTCCTTAGGGACGGACCATTAGAAAAGTTACGGGGGGTGGGGAGGAGTACAAAAAAATATTCGCGCAAAAAATTCATGCACGCCAATTAACCCTAAAAAATATTCATGCTATGGCCTAAAAAAAATTCATACAAGGAGTTTGATAACGAAAAAAAATTCCTGCGGCTCGAGAATTCCCCAGCCCCCCCCCCCTAAACTTTCCTAATGGTCCGTCCCTTAATGGGGCTGTGTCACGAAAGTCAGTAAAAACTAAACTGTAGAAACTGCCACCAAATTGAGCGAAACTTAAGAACAACCGTTCAAAACGTTGAAAGAAAGTATAAATAACACAACAAAAAGAAAAGAAAGCAGGGAAGGAAAAACTTGAAGAAGATTGAAACGGATTGCAACTTATTAGCCTAACAGTGTTCAAAGTTTATTTTTTTGTCTGTATTGTTTGATTTAATGCTTGGGAAACATTTGTTGGACATGAAGCTGTGTTTTTGCAATTTGCCAGTAATTTCGTCGCATACGTTAAGTTGCATTTCGAATCCATAAGGACGTGTAATTTATAAGTTTCTGGGAAACTGCCCACCTGCTCCTCCCCTAAGACAACATTTTGCCCTAGGTGAGAAGTAAGTGTTAATGTTGGCTTAGGGGAGGGGTAGGTGGACAGTTTCCCCAGACGCGTATAATGATCCCAAAAAACTAGACAGCCGTGAGGACACAACCCCTTTAAGCTTTACAAGTTTTAAATTTCGTTTTTCTATTGCCTTGTTTTTGTTTGTTCAGGATTTTTCTGCAGTTTATTCATGAACCTTTCTTTACGGTTTTGTACTTATGTGCTTCACGTACCTTCACCATAGACTTTCTCGAATCTCCAAGCTGCTCAACAACCAGTTGTGATCTTTGAATATTTCCCTGAAAGAGATTATTATTTTAGTGCCGTAAAAACACACCAACACGACAAAATATCCCCCTGTACAAAAACTGACGTAAACATCTACGATAACTCCTTTTGGAAACGGGAAAAATGTCTCCTTACCTGAAGAAGTTCATTGAGCATCACTACGTCGTCCTGAAATTTTGTTTTCTGGCCGGGTTTTGGTTTGGGAATTTTTTCTCGCAAGTCTCCTAACTTTTTAAGCACTTCCTGCTCAGCAGTTATCTGAAAAACGAAAAACTGGAATTCATATTGCAGACTTACACATCTAACTAATCATTTCAGAGGTACTCAGCAGTACTTTCCTGTGGTACTGTTTAATATGCTGTACAAGGTGGTACTAAATTTTGAGTCTGAGGATGAAATCCTAACGTGTGACCATTCAAATGAAAGCTACTGAGCAGCACTTTCCTGCGGTACTGTTTATTATGCTGTACAAGGTGGTTCTAACTTTTAAGCATGTTGATGAAATCCTAAAGTGTTACCATTCAAATGAAAGCTACTGAGCAGTACTTTCCTTTGGTACTGTTTATTATACTGTACAAGGTGGTTCTAACTTTTGAGTCTGTGGATGAAATCCTAAAGTGTGACCATTCAAATGAAAGCAACTGAGCAGTACTTTCCTGTGGTACTGTTTATTATGCTGTACAAGGTGGTTCTAAGTGTGACAATTCTAATGAAAGCTACTGAACAGTGTCTTATACTCTAACTTTTGCATTTCTGGACAAGCTATTAAAGTAGATTTTTGATTTAGGTTTTAGTGTGTACCAGCTCATCTATTTGTCCCGCAATGTGCTGTACTCGCCAGCCATTAGCTCTCTGTACAATTCCCTTCTGACTGGCGATTTCTTGAATTGAAGGTTTTCTCTCTTCTGCAAAAAAATAAAAAATTAACGTCATACTCTTAGTTTTTCCCAGAAGACTGATCACAGCTTTACTGTCCAGTCTGCAGAGTTTTAAAATCGTTACAAAACCTTCTTCTTTTTCAACAGTTCAAGTTGATCACATAACCCCGTACTTTCAATTTCCTCGTCACAACTGATTTGTCCTCCAGTAGCCTTAATTATAGCTTAAATTGTCTGGCAAATATTTGAGGTTCTTTTAGTTGACTAACAACTGCGCGGATCGCATCTATCATTTAGCTGTAAGCGATTGAAACGTCCCGATCAATAACCGTCCTTAACGCAAACGATAAACCAACCCCATCATATGAAGCTTGTAGTTATAACGTTGGAGGAAATCCAGTGGTGTGACCATTCAAATGAAACCTCTTCAGCAGTACTTTTGTACCTTACGTTCTTCTCCAATTTTTACACTATGAAATGTAGGATTTTCTCGAACTGAGAAGTGAGAGGGGTAAAAGCCTGGAAAAAAGACGGAGCTAACCTTTGACTTTGACATCAGAGTATCGTTGAAAGTGGTTGTGTGCGGCCTTTGTGTTGATTTTGTAATTAGCGACAATGGAGATCTTGGGTCTCTTTAACAGTATAAACTTCAACTCTTCATCAGCTATGAGGGAAAAATGAGTCATCAATCATTTACGGGCTAATTCTCCACTTATAAGTAACGTTTAAGTCCACTTGCAACTTTTTAAACGCAAAATCAGTTACTCAGATAGTTAGACAATTTATAACAACAAGATAAAATACCCTCGTCCAGTTGTTTTACGTTCATCTCGCCACCAACGGTAACATCGCGCCATCAACGGTAACAGCCGGTTTCGCTACTTGTCAAGTTCGCTTTACACTGACTCGAGTTCGCTACCTGTTCGCTACGTATTACTTTCTGTAACCATGGTTGCGAGTCGACTTTTTGGTGGTGATTTCGTTGGTGGCGAGATGAACTGGTGGCGACGTCACCGGATGCTGTCCGCATAAATTTTGAGTTATTATCTTAATGTAAAAGGACACAACACTAGATTGAAAAAGAATAGAAACCTTGGATAGTGTCTTCATATTATGTTGATATCTTATAGGGAAGAGTGATAAAACATGTTTAAAAATATTATTGTTTTAGTGTTTTACAATTAAGGCAGACCATAGTAAAGTCGCTAATACCTTCATCTGGTTTTGACTGTTTTTCTTCATCTGTTGGTGAGTCAGGTTCCATGTTAACATTACTACCGTATTTATCTTCTGTAGCAACACTGCAATCAACAAAAAATGGCTTTTATACGCTTTTTCTTGCACAAACGCCCCATATCAAATTTAAGCAACAAAGATTCTAAAAACGTTGTATTTTTAGCTACTATTCAAAAATAAGTATTTCAAGGTAAACAGCAGGGAGATTTTCATATTTTTTTAAAAAATATGCTAAACGCAAAATGTCAGACCCTTTGCTGAGAAATCAGCAACTGTATTACAATGTACTTCAGGGATATTTAGCAACGAGGATGGTGAAGGCAGCAGTAAGGTGGAAACAACATTTATTCAGTGATTAAAACCCTCGCAGTAATCATGTGCAAAGCAGGATTTACAAACTATGCACTTACACATTCTGCTTTCTAGGTTTCTTTCTTGGTGATGCAGCATCACCACTTGCCGCTGTCACATTTGCCAACAAAGGTGTGGAAGGAGCAGTTGTAATGGTTCCATTCATATCAGTTGTGGTTTGAGTAGCAGGAGTAGGAGTTCCTTCGCTGGATGGCTCCCTCTTGACTTTGTTCGGTGACATTGGTGCAGTCTGAGTGACAGCGGGTGACTCTGTTGTTGTGACACTTGCTGTTGTGACTGCCGGTTCATTAGATTGACTTCCAGATTCACTACAAGGGTTAAGATTAAAATAGAAATAAATGACTTCAGGCATACACTCAAATCTCTCATAATGGACACCTGTATAAGATTGACACCTGTATAAGACAGACACCTGTATAAGATGGACACCTGTATAAGATGGACACCTAGAGTTAGTCCCTGTCTTTCTTTAATCCTTCTAGTTGACTCTCAATACAACAGACATCTCACTAAAGATGGACACATAGTGTTGGCCATAAAGGTGTCCATAACAGATGCAGAAGTATTCTTAAGTACAAGTTTCTTTCTCCTTTTACAAACAATCATTTCACATAAGTTCATCAAGAACTAATTGTCCAACTGAACTTTAAATGCAACTATTGCCAGTCAAACAAATGCTCTAATGTAAGCATTAGGTTCCAAGGAAATCTAAGCTTTTAACCTTAGCCTAGCAGATTTATGAAGAATGTGAAATGATATACAGGGTATCTCATGCTACAGGAGTGATCTTTATCTTACATAACGTACCTGGAAGGTTTGGGCGAGTTTTGTGTAGATTGTGGAGCTGATAGTGTGCTGTCAGATCTTGGACTAGCAGCAGCTTCACTTTGATTTGACACAAGCATTTCAGCACTGAACGGCACTTGGCTGGGAGGTTTGCGCAACCTAATGGGAAATAATCTTAAGCCTCAAATGAGGTTTAACATTCTGTCCGTCTTTTCTTTTCATTGGCAACTATAATATCATTTTACATTTGAAGATAAATTTAAATCTGTGTTGAGTATTATTTAAAAAACAACAAAATAATCATAATTATTGCAACTTCATTACATACCCCAAAATTATGAATCAGAAGAAACAGAAATAAACTTTGACATTTATTGATTCCGTTTTGCAATATAAATCTTAAGACTCAGATAGTCATTGCTCCTCAAACAAATAAAAAAATTCTTATTTGCAGCTCTGCATTTCCTTAAGGTGCTCGTTTGCTCAAGTACTGGGGTATGACAACAAGACACTAAGAAATACAGTGAGTTATATGAAAAGATACCAACATACCCTTCTGAAGTTCTTTTACGCAAGATGCTTGGACGAGGAGAAGTCGCATTTGGGTTGGGAGCAGAGAGCTGTGCTGCAGCCTGCATTCCAGCTGATGGTGGAACATTAAAGATAGGGACACTATACAGGCCAGCTGTCGCAGCACCTATGTCCATGATGCCGGCTGTTCCTGGTGTCTCTGAACCTGTCAGGCTGGCTATTCCTGAAGCTGAAAATGATATCAGTATCACTAAGAATATCAGCTGCCTCTTAATGTGCTTTCCAAAAACATGTGAATTCTGAAGTTCAAAAGCCAACGAATGTTTGTGTTCTTCGTTGCCATTAATCATCATCCCTTAGGAAACAGAGGTTTACTTGAACAAGTTTAAAAGGTCATGGTTTGTGATTGATGGATTTCGATCCGTTTTGTACGTTTCTGTGTTTCAAGGTTCGTTGCCTGTGATCGTAATTATGATTCACAGCTCCAAAAAATGCAAATGTAAGCTGCCTCTTACATTTTAGAGTTTGTGTGTTATTGAAAAGTGCAGTAAATGAACTAGGTTGATGTTTTTATCATCAATAGCAGCTAGCCAGTCATTTGCCTTGAAATAATCAAGAGCTCAGAAGAATTAATACACTGGTAACCTTAAAAATAAGCTTGTACAGCCACCCCTTCCCCTCAGAAAAAAATCTCCAACTTATTCTGAGGGGAGGGAGGCGGCTGTTCACAGGCTATAAAAAGGTGTATTGGTAATTTAGACCGTTCCCTCTTGGGTATAGCATGACCTGAAATCCAAATTTATAGCTTGTAATTTTAGCGGACAGTCATGAAAAGTAATGTCAGTGGGCGAACTTAAGTTAGCAGCATTAGTGAGTCTTGATTTGAGGAGTTTCAAATTCTGATGTCACTGACAGAGGTTTCTTAAACATAATCAACTGAAACTCCTCTACCATAGGCTGATAAAACAAAAAAGATGCTTCTTGTAAAGTCTAAGCAGCCACACCAACGGGACCCTGGATTATTATCTAAAAAATGTTGAACATCTTTAATTCATTGAACAAGCGAAGAGGAGAATGCAAGTGAAAGTTGGTTTGGCTGCATTGATTGAATGTAAATCCAACAACGTCACTCTGTGGCAAAAGGGCTCTTGAATTGGGGGAATATACTGGTACTGGTACTGGAACTGGATAGACTGACCACAAGGCACAGTAAGGGAGATTGTCTGGAAGACATCTTTCAGATCCAGAGAAGTTGTAGAGTACAGTCAACTCACATTGTGGGCACCCTACTATAACGGACTCCCCCATAATACAGACAGCAGCTAAATCCCACGAAAAAAAAATACAGAGATTTGACTGAAATGAACTCCAGCTATTACGGACTCTTGCTAATCGGGACACTTAATTAACTCGAGGTCCCTGGAGTGTCCGCTACTATGGACTTAAGACAAAAATAATATTGTAAAAAAATAACACAGTACCAAAAATACTCTTACCTCCAACCCCAAGAGCAGCAGCAGCAGTTGGTTGGAAAATAAGCCGAGGATGCTCCATAATTTGCATGGGATTAACTCCAGCAGCAGCTGCGACTTGAGCTGCAGCGGCAGCGGCAGCAGCAGATGTAGCAACACTCTGTTGAGATCTGGCAAGTGATTGCATTGCCCCAAATTGCTGGTGATACTGTGCATGTGCAATGCTTGGGTGTACTGTGGTATCAACAAGATAAAGTAAGGTGACAAAATGAACTAACTTATTCCCTGTCTTCATTCAGTAAAAAAAGTTTAAGAGAAGCAATGGAAAGGTGACTGTAGGTAAACTAAGGCTGTTCAATGAAAGGTTTTGATTTGGCCACAAATGCATTTGAAAAACTGTGAAAAGTTTGAACCCAGGATGCATTTCATTAGTAGGTTGAGTATGATCGTCTGGGGTGAATGTAGTCCTGAATAGGACTGTTGTTGACGACAGTGACTGAAATTTCGACAACCTGTGCGATAGCCATCTTCAGAGTCAAAGTGAGTTGTATCGTGTCAGCTGATGGTATTAAACTCTGGTTATTGTCAGTCACTGTCATCAACAACAGTCCTATACCATTACCATGGTAGCAAAATTTCTGGATCACAACAGTAGGGAGTTTAAGTAACAATGACGGCGACGGCAACGAGAACACTCAAAAAGTGATAAGTTTATATTAGCAAAACAACAAGTTTGCATGTGCGTCATCGAGCCTAAAGGCTCGGGAAATTATAAGGATTTGGACAAAATGCACGTGAAATTATTCCCTAATTTCACCCGTCACCATTTGATTACACATACTAAGGACAATGAAATAGTTGACCTGATAATGCATCCTGATAAAACAAGCCAGCCATTCCAGCCATTCCTGCCATGCCTGGGTGATGATAAGGAAACGGAGGTATTGCCTGATGAGCTCTACAGAATAAAATGTGATACCAAAATGAATGTACAAAGTACATAGCAAGTAACAACCAATTCTATGATAAGGGGAATATTTGAAAAACTTTGTCTTTACTATTCAGAGGTAAATTTTATTGAATTAAGTGTAATAATATAGCAAAACATTTAAATGCACCACAAGCAAACAGTTCCACTTACCTGTCCATTCTGCTTTCACCTCCCACAACTTAAAAGCAATAAAAGATGTAAAAAAGTCACAAAATGCACAGCCTTTCAACTCTCAGTCACTTTAATCTAAAGAGAAGCAAGTAATGAAAGTTTTGCCAAGAACAATAAAATTGTTTTCTTTCCCAGGAATATAATAGTGCACCCACTCGGCTGTACTTCTACAGAGTATGAGAAACTAGACCCAGTAGCTATTGACATTGAAGAATTTTCATCTTTTAGGACCAGGTGAGTTGACTTACTCATGTGAAGCAGCAATATGAAAAATAACTTTTTTGATTCCTTAAGAAATAACAAAGCTGCACTGGTACCTGCTTAAAGAGAGATACAAAAGAGCAATGTTTCTTTTGTAAGGAAACATTGCAAAACCCACACCCATAGTCCTGGGCTGAGTTGCTCAAAGCATGGTTAGCTTTAACCATTGGTTAAGCAGTATCAAAACCAATACGTTGTCAAGGTATTAAACGCTGGTTAACGCTAACCATGCTTCGAGCAACCGGGCCCTGAAGTTTGAGGTGTTACTTAAAGTGCTTGATCAGCCACCACGTCTTTGCACATAAATGTGGCTTATGCTATGTTACTAAAATACACACACAAAAAAATAACAAAATAATTTACCTGAGCTGAGAGCAGGACCAGTCATGTGTGGCACTGTGGACATGGAACTAGTCTGATGGGAAGACACAGTTGCCGGCGAAGCTGATCCGCTTGGCTTAGTGAGCCTACTGTGATCAGCTGGATTCTGGAAAAAACATTATCATCATCTCATTACTGAAGAAAAAATTGCTTCCACAAAGGAGGTTTGAAAATAAAACTTTGGAGACCTCTCCTCTACATTATTTTCTTCAAACTAAATTTGTTTATCATTTGAGAGGCTATATTTAATATAATAACATACTTTGTTAATCTGAGACACCTTAAACTCTAATGTGCCTCATTTTTTCTGCCCATGGTTTTTGCCATTGTCAAAGTCATCATAATTATCACAATATTATTGTTATCAACATTCAGGGTTGTCATTAAGAGCCGGGAGCCGGAGATTTTCCCCAGCTACTAAGAGAGTGGCCCCCGGTTACTTTTATTGGAAAATAGAAGAAAAATAGAACCAAAAGAAATCCCCAGCCTTTTGATTCCCCGCCTACATGTTGTATTTACCCGGCAACTTGAAATCTTAGTGACAACCCTGAACATTATTACATTTAAACAAAAATAAACTCATACCATAGTAGTTTCTGAGCTGGAGATGGGAGCTGGTCGTGGTGCAGTAAAAGCCAAATGATGAGCAGGAGTATAAAGTTTGGCTGTTGAGGTCAATATGGCGGCTGGTGTCACACTAACAGCGTTGGACGGTACCATCTTCGATTGTTGAGAATGACCGGACATTCCAGTCCCAGGTGACGGCATGTGCGGCATGCTGTTACTAACAGAAGAGACTCCAACAGCTGTGCTATGTGCCGAGCTAGGGTGATGCGAGGGTAACGTAGGAACAGCTGCCTTGGGTGTTTGGTGAGTCGCAGGATGTGCAGCTGAAGGGACAATGTTTATCACTTTGCCACCAACAGAAACAGGAGGGTGCGGTGACGTACCCATGGGCTGAACAGTTGGTGATGCCCCTCTCCGGGCTAATTCAGGCATCATAGCTGGTCTTGCATCACGCAGTTCACCAGGTTTATGGTCTGATCCTGGCTGGTTCACAGATGTCGCTGCTGCGGCAGTAGCAAGATGAGGTGTTGACGCGCCTGGAGACGATGGTCGAGAAGAACCTGTTGTCGTCGTAGGTGCATGTGTCTGCGACTGTCCCCCACTGGCATGAGTTTGAGAGCTTAAACCTAATGGTTTAACAGGGTGTGGCACTGAAGGAGTTCGCAATGAAGTATTCCGTGGAGTCACTCCAGCCAGTGCTGCCCCTGCTGCTGCTCCAGCTGGAACATGAGAGAAGGCAGGCTGTGGCAGTCTCATCATGGAGGCCGCTAACAGGGGATGACCAGCTCCAAATGCCTGCATTCCACTTGCAACAAGACCAGGTGTTAGGTGTCCACCAGGAATGATCCCTGCAAGTGTCCCTGAAGCTGGGGCTATTGGGCGATTCTGCAGGGGTTTACCAATCTGCAATTGTGTGTTAAAATAAATTCTCAATAACACAAAAGAATGGTTTGATGTAAATCATGTTACCAATGATGATGATGAATGTACACAAAACCCATTTCATATAATCCCTGACCACTTAGGTGAGCCAAATTCTTCACCAAACAGACTTTCAACTTTCAATAATATTTCAATTTTTTATTCGAATTCACAAATTACCACTAGCCTGCAGTTAGCAAGGCTAGTTGAGGCAGGCCATATAAAAAAGACCAATAATATTATTGTATCATAATAGATGTGTATCTGGGTGAGAACAACATTCAAAAGAATCTGAATTTTTGGGATGGGGGTGGGGTGGGGGCGGGAGATAACAGAATCTACAATAGGTGAATTGACATTTGGTGAAATACAAAAAAGGTAACAATAAAATGGCCCCTTTATGCCTAGATCAGGAAAGATCGAAGCGACTCTGCTAGCAGGGTAAGATCAGGTTCTAGGGTTTGTAATTTCATTTACAGAGTAGGATTTAGAAAGTGGCAGACAAGCTGCATGGAATAAGATGTTTTTGAATTTTCACTTTTAATTAGACTTTATAAGGAATGAAATGGGCAAGTAAGTTGTTTGGAGGTAAGTGTAACAACCAAGATAAGATTTTGCTTAAAACAATATCCAAACCAAACAAAATGGTGCAGAAAACATCATTTTTGATCTAAACCTTGACGTTTGCTTGATCCATTTGTGTCCTGTGAAAACCACTACTCTCTGGGCCTGACAAGGTAGCTGTAACCAAAGAAAAAACATCTCAGCAAAACAGAACTGAAGTTCAGGGTACTTCTTTTCTTCATCACGACAGTTCTGTACCTTCTGTATGGTGATGGATAATTTTATATTTTGCTGACATTCAAAAGGAACACAGATGAAATGAGCGAACAAAGTTAAATTCTTCATCTTTAAGTCCCGACATCAAAATACAAGTTCTCCCTACAAGTCTTTACAAACTTCAATAGCAACAGAGACTCTTCACACATCACTATTCACATTTTAAGCTTTGAAAGAACTCGAAAACTTAAAAAAATTCTTACAATACTTTTTCTTTTTTTTTAAAGGGGGGCACAAAAATTCAGCACTTTGGATTATTTCTTTAAGAAACTGACAATATAATTACTGGCGTCTTAAACTAGAGGTGAAAGAGGTGTGGTGGATAATGATGATATATCCAGACGATATTACCATCGGTTGTATGCTGTATCTGAGTGTGTACATGAGAGGAATAAACATGTTCTGGTTGGGTGCAAATGTGACATGTTTTGCCGCCAAACATTCAAGTTTGGAGTAGGCGGCTGTTGTCAACTTGATTTGTTTTCGCTCAACAAAATATTCTTTGCAAGAATTTTTAGACGTTTAGAATAATTTCTGGAGGCAAGTGTGCTGTTTCTGAGTAAGACATATGCCTGAAAGTTGAGAAAAATGAAATAAGAGCGGAATGCGCTGATCAAAAACATATAAACAAGTTACCTTTGGCGCAACAGTTTGCTTTAACGGCTGTCAAACTTCAAATGTTTGGCGGCAAAGCATGTCATGTCTGGCACCCGATTAGAACATGCTTTTTTTGTCTTGTGTCCACGCTTAGATCCAACTGATGGTATCGTAAATTTTGAAGGCCAAGTGAATGGGGAATAGATCTAACTGAAGTCCAAATGCAAAAATATTTGGTAACAAAACAATTCAAACGGCGAATTTTTAGACATTTCTGAGTATTTGCCGTAAATTTTGACTTGCCTATTGATTGGTTTTCATGCTGTGTTTATTGTGTAGTATCAGATAGTGAAACCCAGGGCGTACCCAATCGATGAAATCGATGATCGATGGGAATCGATGGCATTCGATGACAATCGATGCCAATTAATCGATTGATATTGATAATCGATGAACAATCGATCGTCCAGGTGTGTGTGATTATCGATTGTCATCGATTGGCATCGATTGTCATCGATTGCCGATATCAATCGATTAATTGGCATCGATTGTCATCGATTATCAATATCAATCGATTAATTGGCATCGATTTTTTACCAATTTTCATCTATTGGTTATTATTGTTGATAGGTTTTATTTTCAGTCAAGATTTCCAAAGGCACAGTCTCTTGATGCATTTTAATGACGAAAACAATGACATCGTGGAGGACATTGGCAGAAGATCGAGTTTTTTTTACAACTTGACAGATAATCAGCTTAACTCTGCTTAACTGAATAAAGTTGTCTTTTCGCATTTCCCGTCCTTTCCTCTTTCTCCTACGCAACCATTGCGTAGTTAAAATTGTCAAATGGACCAAATGTCGTACGAAATAACTTCGTTTTGATGTGATACATTGAAGTAATCTTTTTGATCAGAGAAAATATTAAACCCCAATCGATGACAATCGATGATTCATGAACACTTTTGTGTGATTATCGATTGGTCATCGATTGGCCGATACCAATCGATGCCAATTAACTGACATGCATCGATTGGCATCGATTGATCGATTGCTTTTCCGATCATCGATTTTCATCGATTGGGTACGCCCTGTGAAACCTTACAATAATAGGTCGTTTGTGATGATCACATAGGTAAAAGGCTGATTATTACATTAAAATAAACCAACGCTCCGCGCTTCTCTGATGATCAAGGGTTTTTCAAAAAAACTTAATACACAAACATTCAAACAAGGCACATTAATTGGAGGAAAAGATTTTAGTGGCCAACGTGGATCTGTTCAAAATTTTGCGCCAATACATTTCATTCTTTAAACGAAAATACCACAATTCTGGTTAACATAAGGATTAAGGTATAATATTAATAACTAAAAGAAGGGAAATTTATGCAAAAGAGTGAGAAGAAAGCAGAATACCTCCAGGATTGGCAGCCAAAACTTTTGATTTCTCGTGTTTTTCCATGTCCTGAGCGGGATTCCGTGACGGGCCGCCGACTGCGTCCCGCTCGTGTCGATCTTCGGCTGGGTAACTCATCCCTTTACTCTGAGTAGTGTCACATTGGATAAATCTTCTCGGTAAAGATACTCAATTTCCGCTGAAATCACAAAAAAATATCATGCAAACATTGGACAATTTTGAAATTCGGGGGCAAAAACAGCAACCCAGTGATTTTTTCATCCGAACGCCCTGTCGCGCATGTCACGAGGGTAAGGTCTCAGCGTAACAAGCCGCGGGCTCATTAAGAAGGAAATGAGTCAAAAACTGTCGACCCACCCGACGTCGGTACTTTGGCTTTCTGCGACCCGCCTTTTTAGGAGATCCTTTATTTTATGGTCTTTAAGATGAACGTAGTAAATACATACATACTCACTCTTGAATCACCTGGTATCAGAAGATTTAGAGAACAGATGACCGCCCGTTGCTCTCTCTAGACATATATTATTAGGGTTTGTATTCTTATAGACCCTTATAGGGGTGTCAGGAAAACTCAGACCTCAGAACCCGGAAAACTTAGACCCCCTGGGTTTCTTGAAAACACAGACCCCCGAAAAACGTCTCGAAAACCGCAATTTCTTTATTTAGATTATCACGTGACATATGGTTTCTTTCATGCTTACGTCACTTGCCTTAAGAACGAGCGCCAATATGGCGTCAAACGTGTATCTACTTGCGGCAGTCTTGTCGATTTTTTCGTTAATGACTGTGAAGGAAATAGTGTTTCCCTCCCGAGTCCAAGCATCAAACCCAGACAACATGGAAAAAGTAAAGAAAGCGGCCGCGTTTACCGGGCCAACGATAAAATTTCTTTATTGGTAAGGTGCATGCTTTAAGCTTAAAGTTCTTTTGTATTGCTGTGTGATATTATTGAATTCTATCGATTCTCTCGCGGAAGCTTTTCTAGATTTCACTGTTAATCAAAACTCTTAAATTTTTGAACGGTTACAGCTGGTTTGTAAGCGATCTGCTGTATTTTGGAATGCAAGAATTTAAATACTCGAAGTTTTTTTGTCATCAGTCAGGCACTCATGATCTCAAGCTGATCATGATTGGACAAATTAGAGTTTTAAAGTAAAGACATACAACAGGAAACCAAAAACAAAGCTGGGGCGGTCAGTTATAATTAATTTTTCAATATTAGCCAACACATGGGAAATCAAGCCTCTGTAAACATAATATTCACTCTGGAATGCTGATTAGAACACTTTGTAATTTTTGATTGCTTACGATATTAATATTGGCTTCCTGTCTATACATATGCAAAGAGAGACACAAGAAGATTGGGAGCAGTTCAGAGGCTAGGGTTGCTGTTGGTTGGGCATCGCACAACTCTTATGCCTCTTTCACACTCTCCAACTCTCCATGTACTTCATATCTTAAAACCATAAACTGCTGCCTATATACACATGTAAGCCCTGAACTAATACATCTTCGCAAGGGGCTTTAGGAGGGCTTATAAACTGAGGGGCTGATATCTTAGGGGGCTTATAACCAGAATAAAAAAAGTGCTTCAAAGCAAGCTATACTGATTGATCAAATTACATCTGGCATATACTCAAGCTTAACAAAGCTTCAAAATGCCGTGATGAATCAAATTCACATTTAAATACATTTGGAGTGGTGCTTATATCTGGGGGGGGGGGGGGGGGGATAATCAAATGTATTTTAGATAGATAGATAGTTTCTTAAATCAAATGCATTTTACATAGATAGACAGATAGTTTATTAAAAATGTATACATAGGCAGCCAGAGGCTGAATATTTGCATATTTACAACTAAAACTAAGCTGAAAATAGAATAATTTACAATACATCAATAGTAAAAATATTAAAAATTGATGTATATAATATATAAAAGCATTCAAATTTTTGATTTACAGGTAGATGGCTTATAACTGCCCCCGCTCCCAGTAAGTGGGGAAACTTATAAGTGGCAGTTTATGCTACTTGTACACTGACAAATGAGCCAAGGACAGTGGTGGGGCCCAGGACCCCCCTTACTTTTAGACCACTTTGAGGCCAAAAGGGCCTCAAAACATTTTTTCGAGACTGGGCCCCCCCTTATCTCAGGGTCTGGATTACCAGGCTCCCCTTATCTGACGGTCTGGATCCATCACTGAAGTATACTAATGAACCAAAACACACTGACTGTACTCATATAGTATATAGTATATATTAGTAAAATCCAACTAGTGGTCTATAATCAATGCTACATTCTGATTGGTTGAGTTACTACTGGGCTATAGGTAATAGCCCACTGGTAGCGAAAAGTGCCGGGTTTGAAAATCAAAACAGTGGCGGCTGAATCGCGTTTTGCTAGCTTAAGTTGTTTTGTCTCGATATTTTTGACCAACTAGTTGGATTTTACTAAAACAATAATTATTATTCGTCCCCTCATGGCCTCTGAGTCAATAGCCCATTCAGCCTTCGGCCTCATGGGCTAATGACTCAAAGGCAAGGAGGGCGAGAGGAATAATAATTATTGTTAAATATACCCAAGTGTCATTCCCTTCCCACACTCAGTATGAGATACTATGAAACCTTGTGTGAGAACGTACAGAGCAAAAACCAGTTTTCTAACCAAACCTTTTCTTTGTTTTATTAAGTTACTCCTGAGGATACCGGAAGGTGTTTGAAGAATACGCCGGCTTCATTCACCAGAACTACCCTATGCTACGCATTGAAGGTGACAATTATCCCCCACCCCGTCCCCGACAGATGCTAGCAAGTTTCATTAGCATGGCAAAGTTGGCTGTGATGGCAATTGTTTTACTTGGTGAAAGACTCCAGATATGGGAGACTCTCAATATCAATCCACCACAAGTTTATATTTGGGCAACTCAAAATAAGGTACATCCATTGTGTATGGTTTGAAATTCATTCTTAGAAAAGTAGCAAAATGAGGCAGGAAACACTGTACCCTTTGCATTTTTTGACACAAGCAGGGTTCGCACAGAGTCTTGAATTCTTGAAAAAGTCTTGAAATTTGCCCGGCAATTTTCTAGACCTGGAAAAAGTCTGGAAAATGGAGATTAAGGCTGGAAAAAGTGGTTAAGGTGGCTCGACTG
Source organism: Porites cylindrica (assembly GCA_964035525.1). Taxonomy (NCBI): domain Eukaryota; kingdom Metazoa; phylum Cnidaria; class Anthozoa; order Scleractinia; family Poritidae; genus Porites; species Porites cylindrica. The sequence goes on from OZ037783.1 coordinate 33,455,853, forward strand.
GATTTTTTGGGGGGGATACCTCCCACGTTTGAGCTTTAACTATGTCGGCATGAGTAAAGATATGAGAAAAAGGTTACCACAACTGTATTATATAAAGATGAAAATTTCTTATGATCTGGGTTTTATTGCAATCGGAGCAAATTATGTCCGAAAACTATAACAAAAGCAGCTGAATGCAAGTCAATAAAATTCTTCTTACTCGCGATCTCTCAGAGCAATTCCCCTCTTTTTTTGTATGCAGTTTTCAATGGAATTAAACCACTATGGGATGAAGCTGCGTTTCCAAAGCTTATCAGTTTCTTAAAATATTAGCGAATTGTTTGGATAGCATGCTATTTCACTGTTTTTATGATTGTTAAAACTGCGTGTCAAAATATTTCGAAAACGGTCTCATAGAATTTGTTGAAACTTTGCCATAATGGAGGCAATTATGGCAGGTACATACTCCGTTAAGCGATTTCTTCAAAAAACTCCTGGTACAGAGAAACACAAAGATGAATAAAAAGCGTTATGGCATCATTACGTTGCCATGGCAACTCCGATTGCAATAAAACCCAGATCATAAGAAATTTTCATTTTTATATAATGCAGTTGTGGTAACGTTTTTCCCATATCTTTACTCATGTCAACGTAGTTAATGCTCAAACGTGGGAGGTATTGCCCCAAAAAAATCCAGTCGAGCCACCTTAAAAGCCTTGACTTTTTTTAGAGCTACAACAACTAGTGTATATGTGAAATTTTTTTTCCTTTTGGTCAAATCTTATTCAATCTCACATGTACGATTGCAGCACATCATGAACAAAGCTTTGTTTTGTGTTTGGCAATGAAGGTAGTTAAAAGGGGTTGAAGAATTTAATGGACTTGTGTTGCCACACAACAAAAATATTCACGATCATTTTTCGTGAAAATTCACTTATTTCTTAGTTTTGAAGAAGAAGGTAGTTTCATCAGTCATTTTTATACATCAGTAGAGCTTCCTGTTTCTTACATAATTTACATGCTATTTTTATCTTTGTTGCAGATGTATGCCTGTATTTTGATATTTTTTACTACAAACATGATTGAAGGGCAGCTGATATCCACGGGAGCATTTGAAGTTTCACTAAATGGTAAGTTCCAGAGACAATATTATTGATGGATGCTTAGATGAGAATCTCAGTTTGTTTGTGCATAGGGTACTGCTCCTAGGCTGAGCAGTGCTTTGAAAGTAGTAGTAACTTTTGAGAACTGCTAGAATTGCACAAACTTAATATCAAGTTTGAAAATGACGAGACATGATAGAAAACAAAATTGTGTTCACTTGCCCCAGTGGTTTATGGAACAACTTACTCATCCAGCTCTGTTTCTTTCCACCCTCGAAGTGGTAATGCCATGTCAAGGACCGTTTGCTAATTTTTCAAAGTAATAATTCATGACATGATATTGGGCTACAATATGCAAGGTAACCTAAACCAAATATTTACCCTTAAGCTGATTTCCTCTTTTAGTGGTCTACTCTGATCCTTTTTGTTTCAGGTTTGGGGAGGGGGGTACTCCGGAGGGGGGGGGGGGGAGGCGGGTACCAATGAGGCATTATTAAAGGAGGCTAGGGGACATAAGAAGGCTGAGGTTGTTATTTTGTTTAATATTGTTTACATCAGTAGAGAAGAAAATAATACAGTAATGTTTATCCCATGTATTTCCATTTCAGACATGCCAATTTGGTCTAAACTACAATCTGGTCGCCTTCCAAATCCTAATGAACTTCACCAGATCATTGAAAATCAGCTGAAGTTTAGTCCCGCGCATTAGGTAAGTACCAGTATGTTTGTGTTGGCTGTTGAATGCTTAAGCCTGGTTTTCTAGGGGTGACTATTGAGGAAATTTTAACTATTGAAACTATCGATGTTTCATTTTTACAATAATTATTGATCCATCGCTTTCGCAGCATTAATATTGCATGATAGTTCGGTATTGTTATAGCCTTATTTTTTCTGACCATCCCATATCTTGCTGATATATCGAATAATTGCCAGAAGTCTTTCTTTTTTGCTTGTGTCTTTCTCAAGAGATGCCACGTCTGTGTGTGGTAGGGGGATTGGAGCCCAGCAATTTAGAGTATCTGTAATGAGCAAAATCCATCATCTGCGACCCTGATGGTACAAATTTCAGTTTTCATTTGTCGAGAGTGATCGCTGACCATCACAGAAATCTGGGATGTGTCAGGAAAATAGAAACACTCTCAATTCTCTGGAATTGTTCCAGACCATCCCAGGCAATTGGGGATATCTATGATTTTGAGTTTTCATTCGTCAACAAAATCTGTGAAAGTCGGGAAACAATAAAATCCCAGATCGTCTGGGATTTTCCCAACATATGAAAACCAGGCTTAAATTTGCCTCTAGCCATTGGTAAGTTGCAAATTTTTCTAACAGATATGACCCCAAGACTTTACTCATTCCTCCGCTGAAACTTCAAGTGTAGTTCTTTCACACCAGAGAAAAATCTGAGCAAGATTTACACAGCTCAGAGAGTGAAGTGAATAATTCAACATTTGACTTCCCACAATGTAGTTTATTCAGTGCAATAAAATAATAGAACTTTATAAAAAAAGACTCACCAAACACAAATAGCAGTATTTACAGTCAAACTTCCTATATAGAGACACCAAAGGTGTTGAGCCATATGTTTTCTTTACAGAATACAGTGGTGTTTATATTGTAGAGGTTCAAAATGGATTGTTTCAAAGTATCTTTGAACCCGAGTGAACTGAACTATATGGGGCTGTCACCAAAGGCCAGTGCTAAGTTTCCCCCCGCTACTATAAGCCTGACACCCAGACACTTTCATAGAAACAAAAGGAAAACAGAACCTAAGAACTTCCTAACTGTTAAATTCTCTGCCTAATAATTGCACTTATCTGGCAACTTGGAATCTAACTGACAGCCCAGCCTGCACTGCAGATGTAACCCCAGTCTGCAAAGCAGTGTTGAGATCCTTGTTCTGGGCCTTCAGTGGACTCAATGAATTACCAGAGGTGATTTTCGAATTTTCATTCAACCTGATTGGCAAACTGACAATAAATTATGGCTTTTTAACAGGCCCTCAAATCCCAATACACAGCTAGAGCCTAGAACAAGGATTTTTGTAGATGGACTTAACCAGAGTTTAGTTAAATCTGTGGTGCAGGATACTGACAGCCCTGCCTTTAGGTTCTTACACAGGAATGAATAGTATTTTAGAGGATTTTGGGTTAGGATCCTTTCGGATCCTAATTCTGAGAGGAATTCTACCCATGGTACTATTAAAGGAGCTATCTGTTTTCTGAAGCTTCTTGTACAGGGTGGTCTCACTTGGCATTATAATTTCACTTCTTTTTTTTTTTTTAAAAAAAGAGAAAGGATTTAAGAAACTAATAGGTTAAGTATTAATGTAAACATGTAATAATTTCCTCAGTTGATTGTAACCTTAAAACTCTCTGTTTCTCAACAGAATTGTGGTTTTCAAGGTGATGACTCCCATATAATGACGTTCACTGCATAAAGTGGATTCTTCACTCGCTTTGAACTGATGTTCTTCAGGAGAAATCATTCTGTGGAAATCTCAATATAATGCCCAGGAAAAACCTTCACAGCTGTAATAATTTATTATTAAAAATCTACACAACCAACATTAGCTACTGTAAAAAGTACACACTGATAGTATAGTCTAGAAAGTTTTGATATCTGCTGTGGTCTTTTTACATGTATTTATGTATTTCTTTTTGTTACAAATTTGGAATTGCATAAAGTTCTTCTACTTTATTCTTCCAGCTTTGTTGTTCAGTAACCTGTGTAGGGAAATGGAAATAAACATTATTTTATTATTTTAGGAGCATGACATGTTAGAAAAAAAATTAGAACTGCCTTTCCAACACCTCACTGAAATAGTTTTTTAGAAGTGTTTTTCTCACCATTGTATCTCCCCCTTCGCTCCAAACTGTCAAGAAAGTCTTGATTTTTCCTGTAAGGAAAAAATTCTTGGAGGTTTGTGCTAGCCTGACAAAACAGCTGACAGTTTGCTAGGTTTTTGCAATAGTTTCCCTGTGAAATGATGTCTGAGAAACAAGCACCAAAATTCCATACTGATGACATGTCGCTTCCTAGATCTGGGTAGTGCTTCTGATTGGTCATGCTGCATAAGAAATGTGTTTCAGAAGCACTACCCAGATCTGCATAGTGATGTGTCATAAGTATGGCATTTTGGCCCTCTATTCTTAAATGTCATTTCATGGAGAAACCAGTTCAAAGTAGACAGACTGCAAATTATATTAGTTGCTAAAAAATATATAGGCAGGGGCATAGCCAGCCCATAGACCTGTACGCCCGGGCCTACAAAATTTTTGGTTTGATCACTCTACCGCTTGTAATAAATTATGCGTTGTTGAGGGTGAGCTAAAAAGCTTAAGAGCTCAAAGTGTTGGTGAGGTCAGTGCGTACTAGTCATGTGTGCAATTTTCAGGATATGTGGAAATGAAAGTCAGCCAGGCCTATAACTAGCTGCAGGGTTGTCACTTAAGTTGGCGGGTAAATATAACAAGTACGCGGGGAATCAGACAGCTAGGGGTTTCTTTTGGTTCTACTTTTCTTCTATTTTTCTATGAAAGTAGCCAAGGGCCGCATTCATAGTAGCTGGGGGAAATCCCTGGCCCGCACCTCTTAATGGCAGTCCTGTAGTCGAGAAGCTGGCTACCTCCCTAGTAGGGTTGCAAAATTTTGGCTGTTTTCTCAGGCTGAGTTTGTGCGTGCAGTAACTCAAAGTGTGGTGTAACCTGTTTCCTACGGGATTATAACAAGTTTTCATTCAATGGAGGCAATTCCTCTTAATGCAGGTCATTTTTAGAAGAAAATATGAGAAGAAAAGTTTGGGACTCACTGTTGCTTGTGTGAGCTTATACAAGGTGCCCTTTTGATAAGGGTTTCACTTTAAGGTTTCACTGTCAAATAAATTGTTACAAACAAACAAACAAACAAGCAAAAAAGACTAACTTACAGTCTGTGAGCCTCTGTATGTCGTTCAGCTGCTTCCTGGTTCCTTAAAGCTCTGCGAAGTTCATTCCTTTCAGCCTTTGAAAATAATAACATTTTATTTCATCAAAGTTATGGGCTTATGGCTTATGATGTTGTTATTTGAGAGTTTGATGCCCCACTGCATCCAGGTCAATAGAAGGAAAACAATAACAAATCTAGAGTAACACTTTAGGCATAAGCATTACAACCAGCAATCAGGATAAAACCACCAGTTACTTAAGTAATGATCCGGGTAACGTGAATTTCTTTTGTTATGTGGCAATGGTGCTTTCCCCACATAGGAATGTTCTCCTTTTTACACAGAGAATGCATAAACCAACATGAAGGCCGTTTACGCAATAAGGATGTTTTTTTGTGTAAAAAGATTTTGACCAATCACAAGAGTTGAAAACAATAGCCAAGAAGAGTTTACAATTTTACATGTTCCCCACACAGGATTTCTTTGTTATATGGAAGATGGCTGGAAAGTAAGGATGAATATGTGTACTGCTTTATGAAGTTTTGTTAACTTTTGCTGTTTAAGCCAATCAGAACTAAGTACAGACAACAGAAAAGTAACCACCTTTTTTGCATTCCAACATGTTCGTTGCTGTTGTTGCTATCGTTCTTATCTGGACCGTTTCTTTAAAAAAATCATTTGCCATTCTTTTCTTTTGGCTTAAAGCTCAATTTTTAATGAAGTTAAGTGATTTCACCTTTTGCAGCTCTCCTCGGGGGTTATGTATGTCCCTGTCTGAATTTCGAAACCTGTTGTTTCATGTACTGAGGTTGAAGCCATGTTGCTGTCAGTATTAAACCATTTTATTGGCACTTTTCTCTGTCACTGTAACAGTTTCACCTGTCTTTGAGTTGTTTCTTGCCATTTTGGCTAGTATGTTGCTGTTTCAAGGCCATGTCGCTTGTCGGAAATTTATACTAACAGGGCCTCGCCTTTAGGCAGGAATCAAGTTTGGGGCAACAAGAGGCATGACCTTATAACAGGAAAATGCCTTACACACTGACCTGCTCTCTTGCTTTTGCTTTCCTTTCTCTGTTTTCTCTCTCCTCAGCTTCTCTCTTTTCTCTTTGCCACTTTTCACGCTTTTTCTACAACAGAAAGGAGTTATTTTTAGCAGGAATGATGGACTGGAGAGAAAACTTAACTGTAGTCAAATGGACAGGGTCTGAAAAAGGGATATGTAAATAAGCAGTGTTGAATCCCAAAATGGGAGGTTTAAGACAGTTCTTTGTTGAGAGGGTGGTAGTGATCCAGATGGAGGGGTAGGGGGGGAATCTTTACAGCACAACCCTATGCTAAATTGCCACGAATAGCTAGCCTGGCAAGCAAGCTCTCCATTTCAAAAGGGGAGTAAAGCAAGCCACATTAGAATGCTTGAATAAACATTGAAGCTGCAAGGAGTGCAGAGCTTGCTTGCTTGCTTACGCGGTTGTCCGATTTTGTTAATCACTTGTATGACATACCGAATCGCACTCCACTCAGTCCTGTTACCACTATCAATTCACCTGCATTTCCAGTCCACTACTTGCAGCTTTGACGGCCTTTTGTTTCTGCATTACAGCCGTACGATAATTTCCAGCACCACCCACTCTGCTGGGTCTTTCATGAACATACTGTAATCGTCTAGCTTCACGGCGAGCATCTGCTTCTTCCATCTCCTTTTTGGCCACTAAGAATTATGTCAAATTATTACATAATAAAGAATTATCTAAAATTTTACAAAGAAGGCCATCTTTTTAAGAGTATCATGGCTTGTGCATTTCTTCAGCCCTCACCCCCGCCCCCCCAAGCTGGGAACTGAATCTTCCGTAGCTTTGAAGTAAGGGACCCCCATGATGGGGACGATCGCCTTCCAGGTCCTTATAGCTTTCAATATTTTTTAAGGTTTCAAAGGCTAATTTAAAAGTTAACTTTCAATACCTTGCTCCATTTGTGCCCTCTTCCTTTCGTTTGGTCTAAACATCGTAAAGCCGACATTTCTACGAGCACAAATAAAACGAATTTTTTTCAGTTTTTCATAAGCTTATATCTGGCATCTCAGCCAGACAGAATTGTCAAAATACTCGGTGTCCGGCAGTCTAATTTTCTTCGCTTTCGGGTAGGTCATGCGAAAACGGGTAGCGATTGGGGGAAGAAGACGAGGAATATGGACGTTTGTATTTATGCAATCACCGATACGAGAAAATTTTGACTGCCATACACGCCAGGGCATTTTGAAAATCGGATCTTAGTCACAGGGAGAACAGGAAGAAAGGTTTCTCAGATACAAATACCATCAGCCCGGGCTTGAATTAAGCTTAATACCTTTGCTGTCTGGATGACGTTTCGTCATTTGTTTGTTGCCCAGTTTGATCCAGTTCCTTCGACATTTCGCTTCTATCGTTGTACGACTCATGGCCTCCTGATCTCATTCCTTGCGCTCGGATATCAGCTCCATGCGAATTTCTGTATGTTCTAGAATAACTCATAGCAAACTGGAACTTTGATTTTAATATATCTGTTTTTCCTATCTCTTTTTGAAAGCTGAATATTGAAGAGCAAGAAGCAAAAGTTTGAGAAACCTTCGGATTTTCCGAGAAAATGTGATAAACAACTACACCTTTCGGGGAAATTCCCGCCATCCCCCGAAGCGAGCACCGGAAGCGGAAGCGGAAGCGACTCTGAAAATGGAAGCGCTATCTTCAGCAAAAGCTAATTTAATTCAAGGTCCATGAGATTATAAAGATTTAAAAATGTTACCAGTTTCTTGGGTGACTTCGTAGTAGCAAACGAAAGAGGTGAGAGCGAGAAGTGAGGCCGGCCGGCATGTCCGAGTTCCAAAAGCTCTCACTTTCAAAACGAGGCTAAGTGTAAAACCTCTGTTATGAAAGTGAGTTTTTGCATGGGACCAAAAAATGATTTTCATATCAATAGCCTGGGGCAACTCGGTGATGGCATATTGTTAAAACATGTTTGATCATCTTAGGTTGTGAGCTCAGACATCCCCTCCTCTAGCACAAAAGGCTGATTTAGCAACAGAACGGGAACATCAGTTGATGACGGCGCGCGCAAATTAAACTAGCTTGAGAAATGGCAGAGCAACAAATTGGGCACCGGAAGTCGTGTCCTTTGCGCGCTCTTTCCCGTGGTCAACCGACGTTCCCATCCTGTCACTAAATCAACCTAAAATTGGGGAAGGGGGCGTCTGTAAGCAGGCTAAGCTTAAGTGAACATTTTTTTACAAATCACTGTATTCTGTCAACCTAATTTGATGACATTGTTCACTGGTATGTGGGAAGGGCCTAATTAATTATTTATTTGAGGAAAATAGTGAAACAATGAATAGTGATCTCAATCCTATCGTGACACGCAAAAGCACTGCTGCTGAAAAGAATTCATTCCAATGGTCACAAAATTCTCTATTCTTAAATCCCCAAAATTCACTCGATTTGTTTCCTCACCCCCGCCCCATCCCCCCCCCCCCCGAATTTTGCATAAATTATTGTTTTCAAATGCTCCTGGGAGGACTGTATATTCCCAAGAGCATTAATTTGTAACAATAGTTTATTTATGCAAAATGTGGCGGGCAAACAGAGTGTATTATGGGGGATTCGCTAATAGTAAATAGGATTTCAACCACAGAACTAAAAGTTAGACAATATGTGTCGGCAAAAATAAGCAAACAGTGATAAGATACACTAAACTGGATAAACAATCTTTAATCGTTTGCTCTTTCACCTCCAAATTTTTTTAACGTATCTTCTATAAATATAATACCGAATGACCGCTCCTAAATACTTCACTAGATACTATATATATATATAAAGTAGTAGACAAGAATAATCACTAGATAAAACTGGAATATCATTTGTTGGTATATATTAGCTTCATTCAACGACCGTGTTAGCGTATAAGCACGTTCGTCACGCGTATTGAACAGGGTTCGTTCTTCCGCAGCACTGGAAAACAGCTACCTCCTCCTGGAAAAGCACATTACTAATGTACCACCCAGTCCAAGTTTTGGAGCTACTCGCCGTTATCGACAATGTAAACCTTAGCATATCGAGAACTGCAATTTACTTTTGCATTCGTCGACATAGACTGCGAGTCAACTGTCTATTTAAGATCTTAAACGCAGAAAACAAAGAGATCGCCACTTGTCTGTAGGAGCAACCTTATCTCTCTAACGTTAACGATAATATAACTGTTAACTGTCAAGAATGTTGATTTTACTTGTTTGCCAACGCGTGAGGTTTTAAGGGTGATAAGGGCGTTCAATGCTCAATTTTATTTCACTCTCATGATCTTGCAGCATGGCCGCAATTCTGTTTGTTGGAGCGGAGTTTGCACCTATTCAAAGGGGGTTTTTCTCATTGGCGTTGCCAAGACCTTGTCTGCTATCCACTCATATTGTGGAAAATACCAGTGAAACTAAGTCCAGTGTTCCCGTCTTCAACCTAATGACAAATTCGACCTGTCATGCAGGTTTCTTCGCCATACCAAGAAAATGAGCCTGAGAAACCAACTATGGAAAATACCAGTGAAACTACGTCCAGTGTGCCCATCTTTATGCTCATAACAAATTGGACCTGTCATGTAGGCTTCTTCGCCATTCCGGCATAGATACCTTTCCCCAAAAGATATTGAACTAAATCTCGAATCATCGCATAAGAATATTTCACATTCACTTCAAAGCATGAACTTCCGCTTCGGCCAAAGCAGTTTCATCATCATCGCCTCTGGTTCTGTTTGCATTCGCACTGTAACTGTCAATGGGTGTATCTTCCTCACTGGAGCTCAATCCCGATCCCAGGTCATTATTCTCAATGCTATCCTCATCAAATTCATCTTCACTACCTGCCTTCTTATCCCCGGTCTCTTCCTCATCCTCATCCAACTCACACTGAGTCAACCTGCCTGTAGTCGAGGCTAGTTCCCAGGCAAGGTTAGTCAAGGTCGCACGGTCAGCCTCGTCTTGGTCCGCTCGCAGCTCATCCTGAGTGACTCGGGAACAGAGCTGTTCTAAGAAGTCATCATCGCTGTCATCAGACCAGTGAAACACTGGCGGGTTTGGACTAAGCGTCAGCTCTGAAACGGTTGAAACGCGGTGCACCAGGCTGTAATCTTCGAAGCCATTTGGTGGCTGCGTCTTTAGGAAATCCACAATTCCGAAGTCGTGAATCTGAGCATCATACACGATGTCAGTTCCAACAGGCATGGCTATTGTGGAGGATTTAGAGTCAGGTCTGTCGCGGCTTTTAGCTGATAAAGTTGGCTCACGTAAAAGAGGAATAATAGGGCGTGGGCTTTGCGGACGTACTTCACTGCCAGTGGTATTAACTTCCTCCGCGCCTCTTTGCTGACTGACCTCATTTTCGAGAAAACTCTCCTGTGGTTTCCACACATTACGTGCTAATAGTGTCTGGCTTAAATTATCGGGTTTAATTTGTGACGAGCTAATTGTAGACACCCTCTCACGAGAGTTAGAGGGTGATCCGTCCTTTACACCGGCGAGGAAAAACTCGGAGAGACCAATATGGCTTGGCTGTGGACTCCATACTCTTGCCGATGATCCATCGCTCTGCTGCTTGATTTGGGAGTGTTTCGCTATGTTCTGTTCCGTTCGAGAATTAGCCCCTCTGACACCAAGCCTTGAAAAGGGCGATGTCTGTTCCAAGGAAGGGCTGACAGAAGATACAGGTGAAACATCTTGTAACACTAACGCATCGCTATCAGCTTCGAAATTTCCCCTGGGGGTCATGCACGTAATACTGACTCTCCCAGACCGTGACACAGGTCTACTTTGGGACTGGGGGTGAGGATGAGAATCTTGTTCGTCAACAATACAAGCAGTTGTTTCCTCTGCGCTTAATTCATCATCGGTGATCTCCTCAATCGCTATCACTCCTCTGGATGCAGCAACACTTGCCACTCCGTTTTCTCGCGCATTTTTCTTGTTTAATGCACCCAAACTCTGAAAAATCTCACGGTAGTTCGTGCCTAGTTGGTTTTCGACTTCCATTTCTCTCTGTGGGCTGCCGTCTGACTTTGGGTCTTTGCTGTTGCCTTGAAAATCTTTCAAGGGAGTTTGCCGAGAGATGAAGTTTGGATTACTTTGGTGCTTTTTCAGCATCATACGGTCAAGATAGCTCAGACACTTGTTGGGGCCAAAATTTAGTTTAATCTCCTGTGTTTTGGGAACCTCGGGCGTGGTGCTTGTTTCACACGAGGTGCCTGTAAATACAATGAAAGTATTAGGACCACAGCGTTCACCTGTATTAACTTGCGAGGCGGCTACTCGAAAAGGAGCCTGGCGAAAACTGGAAATAATCGGACAAGCGAGAACGCAAAGGGTGCACGAGGGAAGGGGGGGGGGGGACATCGACGTCCCCTCTCTTTTGCGCATCTTTCAATTTCAAATCCGATCTTAAATATCAATTAGAATAAAAATGAAAAAAGAAAATTAACGACTCTCTAGTCTTTTCATAAAGACAATAAACACAAACCAAAAAAGCAACTTAATTTTAATAAATTTACATCGTTAACCTATAGGCGATAGATTGTAATGTTTAAATACCTCTGGGTACACTTGGGTTTGTCCACATCTTCTCTGTTTTACCAGCGCTTCTCCATTCCATGAGAGCCTGTGCAAAAGATTGTGCACTAGCTTCTTCATCATAAGAACCCTGCAAGAGGGATCCACCTTGATGTGCTGAAGAATCACTCAACTACAAAAAAGGAATCAAGGTGGAAAGAAAAAGATGTAAAACTTGTAAACTACCTTGTCAAAGGTTGTTACACCACCTTTGAATTTGTACTGTTAACCCATTAAGTCCCAATAGTGACCAACATCAATTTTCTCCTAACAATATCCATACATTGTCAAGAGATTAGGTTATGAGAATTAATAAAATGATCACCAAAGAGAAAATGCTTTGATCTTTTATCAAAAAAAAATTAATTCTCTCAACTCATTCTTGAAGGAAATATATAGAGATCAGTTTGGAGAATTTGTATGTGGATACTGGGACTTAAAGGGTTAATCTACAAACTCACACAAGTATCATTTGGACATTTCTTAGTGTAGACAGTATAACCCCATCCCTCCATTGCAGTAACGTTTAAAGGCATACTTTTGTAAAGGACAAAAGATTTTCATCTTTGTGAAAGGGGAGATGGGACAAGAAGTGTCTCGCAAATTTGTCGAAGGTGGTGGGTGGATTTAAGTAAATCTGAATGTCCAGTTGCAGTATTACTAGGAAACAACTTGATGATTGACCGAACAAATCACTTGTGAAAAAACTACAAACTTTCATACCTGTGGAGATTTTGGTTGAGCGTGGCTGGTCACCCTGAAAAAAACATTAATAGTGAGACTGAGCTTTTAAGTCTTTATTTGCATCTCATGAAAAACCGGTTGCATCAAAAGACTTTCAAACTCGTTCCTATAAAAGTTACCATCATACCTGGAGACTTGCTTTCGAGGTGATATTTCTTGTTTAGCATGAATGGAACTCTTGATTTCCTTTTCCTCAAGTTGTTCTGCCTCATACTATGAAACAAAAACATTTGACGTTAGTGGCAAAATCAGTAAAAGGTATTAAGTCTATAAACATACAAAGTTTTACAACCTTCTACTCCGAGCAAAATGAAACACAGTAAAGCACTGATACAAGCGCAGTTAATGATACAAGACACACCTGTTCAACTGTTTGAGTTGTGTGCTTCTTCAGTGCTCCCTTTTGATGAAATGACATGAAGCAACTCACACAATATTTTTCAGAACAATCCACACAGACCTGGAGACAACAAGATGCACCTTTACTATATCTGTAAATATTGCCTAAGGGCTGGTTTTCAGTCTCAGAATCCTGTCAAGAACCCAGATGTTTTTCTCTGTTGATAGCTTGTGACAGTTACAAATATCTCCCAATAACTTAGTCTAAGATTAGAAGATAGCCAACATTTTGCGACACCACTGGTTTTCTGAGAAACAAGTGCAGAAATTCCATATTGATGATGTGCCACTGGGTAGTGCTTCTGATTGAATGAGGCAAATTTCTAACCAATCAGAAGCACTGCCCTGCCAAGATCTGGGTATTGACATGCCATCAGTATGGAGTTTCTGTGCTCATTTCTCAGACGTCATTTTGTGGGGAAACCATTACTGGTGCCACAAAATGTTGGTTTTAGCCACCATGCATAATGAAATAATGATTTAGTTACTGAGATTCACAAGGCAGATCTGGAGTTGGTTTTTAACAAATTAATGCACAGTGATGTAAAAAACAAACAAACAAACACACAACAAAAAAACAACAACAACCCTTTAAGTGCATGTAAACAGAGTAGAAATACAGTGTAACCCTACCAGAGTAGCTTTTGTCCTCTCACACTGACCACATCCTAAAGCACCAAGATTGTCCACTTGCTGAGCTCTGGGTGTTGCTTTCTTTTTGTAACTCTCTGCAAAAGTATGGACTCTTCAATCAACTTAACACTATAAGTCCAAATATCAAGTAACATACAAATTATCCACTCTGATCTCCATACATTTCCTTGAAAAACTAGTTGAGAAAATTTGTTTTAAGATCAAAGCAAGTTCACTTTAGTGATGATTTTATTAATTCTTACAACCCAGCCTTGACCATGTACATGTATTTGATATAGTTAGGAGAAACTTGATGTTGGTCACTCTTGGGTCTAAAAAGGTTAACACATAGATTTCCCTTCACTGTATACAGTGATTTTGTTACCTCTGCGTTCTGTGTCCCTGACGCACAAAAATCTCCAAAGACGCAAAATAATTTGTGGTATGCATTCCGTAACTTGAAAGATCATTTGATGAATCTGAAGTATCCTGTTTGTGTGATTTCTGTGGCTGTTCTTGTAGCTGTTGCTTAATGACGCATATTTCTTTTAGTCATTGTTGTGCTTGACAAAATATATTTTTCTTTTTTTTCAGTGACTATAATACAGAGTCTTGGAGTCCGTCTTTAGATTAACAGTATGGTCACATGAAGACCCAGGGCTTTTGAATAGGGACTCAAAGGTTCTGGACTAGGACTCACGATTTTTTACAAGAATAGTCCCAGGACTCACCATAACTACTATTTGTAACAAAATCACTGTGTATACCCTTTACTGTTCAGTTTTAAATAACAAACTGACAACAAACTGAGAAGAACAAGAAAGCAAACCATAAAACCCAACACCTCGCTAACCAATATTGTAGTAAGAATATTATTTTCTAACCACAACTATTCTTCACATAAGGACAACTGTGGGACACAACTGTAGGAAATAATATTGTTTTGCTTTGTTTTTGTTTAATACTCACCTAAGGGTTCATCTCCAAGGACTTTAATTCTCCTTTGAGGCTGCAAAAACCAAGAAGCACTTACATGTAACTACACAACACATCCTTATAATAACTTGAACTTAAAAAATGCATTTTGTGTTTAATAAGATATTTAACAGAACTAGAAGATCAGGCAATGAAAGGCCTCACTAGTGTAAGAGTCTCACACATGCCAAGCACACAAGCCTCACATGTCCGTAGCGTCTCTCCTCAATCTTGCTTTCTGTTTTCAGCCTCGCTCCTGGGCTTTTGTTTGACTGTTCATGAGTACTTGAAAACGCAAAAATATTGACTGTTTTGCAGTCTCTCTATATTAAATAAAAGCAAATAATAATTAGGTAAAAGGCAAAACATTGCACTCACTTTATCAGTTTTTTGGTTCTTTTTCTTGAGTACATCTTGTACATGGTTGTTGAGGGGACCAGATTTTCCTGATGCCCACCTTGTTCCACCTAGCTTCCTGTTAACAAATTAATGTAAACACCGAAAAAATGATTCGTTACTCTCGTGAAATAAGAAGCCTTCACTCCCTGGAAAATAAATAGAGCTTTCCCACCCAAATCTTATTTCATTTTAATACCTTTGCTAGACACGGTAGAGAAACTATGCACATTTGATCATATACACAAGCAAATTTGTGTGTCATAAGTAATAAAATAATTATTATTAGTTGTCCAAAACAGTTCCTTCTCAACCACCACACCAATGGTATTGACTATACTTATGAAGGTTCTTAATCATCCCCTTTAAATTTGATAAGAAAGGAGGAAGGAGACAAGGACAATGAATTAACGTCATCCAGGGCTTGAAGAAATATTCCAGCATGTCCAGGACATTTTGCTCACCCAAGGCCATTCTTGCTTGTCTTAGTTAATGAATTTGCCAGAGGATAACTTGCCCGGACCCCTGCCCATTTGGCAAGTAAGCTTTAAATCCTTAAACCCTAAGATCAAAACTTGAATTCTCATTTGTTGCCCCCATTCACTTCCTACAGAAGTAGTGGGGAGAAATTGATAAAAGATCAAGCAAATTCATCTTGTGTGATCATGTTTGTAATTCTCATGACCACTCAGCTGTATTAAAAGCATAGATACTACAAGGAGAAATTCGATGCTGACCACTCTTTGGACTTAAAGGGTTAAAAGTTAATTGCCCAGCAAGAGAAAGCTACTCGTCCCAAACTACCAGACGGACTTTCTTCAAGCCCTGTCACCCCCCAAAAGACACATTCATTTGAACTGAACACAGGTTTTCATCTCAGCTAGCATGATCTTATGGCTTTTTTCATGAACTAGGATTGTGGTTTGGTCAGGTTTTAAACCCAGCATCACCTTCTGCTCATCATACACTCCGCTATTCCCTTCCACAAAATTAGGAGCTTGTTTCTAAATCATAAACCCGCTTCAGGGCAGCAGAACAAAAAAGAGTCTTGTCTTCAAGCATGTCCCTGTGTTACACCCAGGGAACAGGGACATTCTTTGAAGACTATGATGTTATAGATTCTAACAATTTGACACTTACTCTCGTTCTTCTTTCTCTTTGAACATTTGTTCTTTCAATGCACGAATCCTCTCCTCCATCTTCTTTGTTTCAACCTCCAGTTGCTGAGCAGTGTTGCTTTTAAGCTGTCTCACAGCCCTGTGTTGAGGAAAAAATATTAGTCACGATGGCGACAGCAACAACAACATCACATCAAAATCTGGATTTAGATTTTGAAATCCAGATTTTTGATTTTTGCCCTGGGTGCCTGAGACTTTTCTACCACGGCCGAAGATGTGTTGGTCTTCGGCTAACACTGAAAATTCCCGCTGCATGCAAGAAAAAACTCTGGTACCCAGGGTGTTGGATTTTGCAATCAAAATGCTAAATCTGAAAAGGGTTTTTACCTCTGAGAATTCAGTCCTCAAGATGGATTGTGTAATATTGCTTTCCTTCTTTGTCATTTGATTGGAATGCAAAAAAGGATTTACAAAACTGTTCTCATGAAACAGTGTTCTTTTTTTCTGCTGATAATGTGTGTGCACTTGTGAGAACACTGTGCTTGTAAACAGTTTTTTTTCAAATCCTTTCTCAGATTTCCCAAAAAAAGACACATTTCTCAGCGTTGGAATCTGTTTTTCAGATTGTGCCTTCGATTGCAGATTCAAATTCTGGATTTCAAAATTTAATCCATATTTTCCTGTAATTCAACAATGTACATTTCCTTGTCAACAAATTATGTTAGATTGCATGGATACTGTTAAATTCATATCTATACTAAATCTAAAGACATTATATTTCTTCGGCAAATAACCCAAGAAATACTATACACTTTAAAATTAAATAGACTTTATTGAAAAGATTCTTGAAATGTGTTTAAACAAAAAGGTGCTTTCAAGTCAAATCCCAACCACAAGAAACTCGAGTTTCAATCAAGTGGACCTTCAAAAACGGTTATATCGAGAAATAGCGGAGAAATAAGGAAACATTTGTAGAAAAGAAGCAGAAGAAAAAAGAAAACAATGAAAAGATTTGTAATTTTTTTATGTACACGTAGGGTTAAGCAATCATACATCGAACTGATCATATTTTAAAACCTAAAAATCGAAATAAAAGTAAGATTGTATTTTATGAGAGTGTACGTGAGCTTAAATCAAGTCCAGAGCAAAAAAGATTGAAGTTCAAAGATCCTCATTTTCGATGTTGCAATGGGCTGGTCGAAATCATTTAAATTGAATCACTGGATTAAAGAAAATTGAGAAAGCGATTTATGCAGCTTTAGTAGACCACTTACTTTTTCCTAGCCTTTATGTACGAGGCTTCGTAAGACATCCTTGAACTTAAGGTCATCCCAACCAACAAAAAAAGAATCCAAAAGAAATCTTTAGCTTCTAAATAATACTACACAACCATAAACGGAAAAGCAAGGCACTTCTTTCATTAGCTCCTCGTTTTGAAAGTGTGTTGATGTATGTTTGGAAAAGACTGTCATGGCTGACTCACATCACGTGACCAACGTGATGCTACCATGACAACAGTAAAAAAGGAAAAATGGCGGGAAAAGGTGTTTCCGGCAGGAAGGGAAGTGAAAGGGGAAAATGTCAAAAATAAGGAAAACAGGAAGAGAAAAAAACAAAAAAACAAAAACAAAAAATGGAATTTTAGGCCACCCTACTTACAGGTGCTCCCTCTGTTGCTTTTGATGTTTTCATCTTTTTCTTTTTTTTCCAAGTCGCACAGAAGTTTAAAAGTGTGTTTTACATGTAGCTACATGTTAATTAATCCACAAGTTACTTCATCTTTTTCTCCATTCTTCAAGTCGTGAAGAAGTTTGGATAACGCATATTTTACATGTTTTAAATCCACAAAATACTAACAGGCCACCAGACTCTTTGGGATATGTGTGACCAACAAAATACGTCCTAACAAATTTCTGCATTGGTGTTTTTTCTACTGTCTAACTGTGTTAACATCTGTTTTTCTTCTGTCTACCCAGGATAAGACAGAATAATAATAACTAATTAATAATAATTTTTATTCTTTCTTGCCCAAGATAAATCCAAGGACCATAAAACTAAGCAAAAACAGTAGTTTTATTTCAATTTATTAATATACAAAACTTAGTTTGCATAGTTAAATAAAATCTAGTAGAGGGACAATATGCAGGTATTACACAGTGTCCTGAAAGGAAAATAAATACTATGACTTAGAAAGCTTCTTTTTGTTTAAGAATTTCATCAAATCTGTCAAGTTCTGCCATTGCTTCTGCAGCTTCTTCATCCTCTTCACTGGATTCCCTTTAAAATTAAACAAGAAAGAAATTAAAGATAAACAACAGTGCACCCAATGATATTATCACTGTCATTTATTTATTACATATTATTATTATACATCAGACTCACTATGAAAAATCGGATTGGTCGAGAACATTCAATCAATTCACAATAGCTTGTGAACTTGACATGATAAATGCAATATCTGCTGCAGATATTGCATTTATCATGTCAAGTTCAATGTCTGCCTGGTTACCAAGCCCCTTGGAGTGTTCTCCTCAGAAACAGAATGGCTGAATGTCTTCTTTTGCCTATTGTTTAAAAAATGTATAATAAAACAATTATTGAATTCGGTTTTCGCATGATATTATGAAAAATTTTTATCAAAACCTCGTGTCTGTATTATCTGCCTCAGCCTTCGGCTTCAGCAGATAACACAGACCTCGGTTTTGATAATTAATGATATCATGCTCAACCTCATCCAATAATTGTTTATTAATTTAGGAATGGATATGTAAATGTTTAAATCACAGTCTTTCTCTATCAGTTTTACTTACGACATGTCAAGGAAGTCATCTCTTTGTCGGCGATGTGAAATTTCTTCCTTCTACAAAGAGAACATATGTATCATATGAAATCGACTTGTACATTAAATTACCAGTGAAAGTAAACATAACAAACTTTTAGAAAAACTGAGGGAGAGTGAAGAAGCGGGGGGGGGGGGGGGGGTGTTTCAAACACACAAGAATTTCATTTACTGTAGTAGGCCTTTCCAACTCATCCCCAAGGAGAGGACCTTGGGAGGGAGGTTGAAGTATAGCTCATTTATTTATTTATTTATTTATTTTACCATGTAAGTACAAAATTCAATACTGAATATCAACGACTACCGCCACCCAGCAGACAAATCCAAATCACTATAGTATCCCGTGGATATCTATAATTAAATTTATACTTATCAACTAGATAGTGATGAATCCAGTGGGCGGTAGTTTCAACCTTTTGAGTAACTGCTGTCAGATCTCTAAGCCGTATTACACCTTACTTTTAATCTCTCAGCTTTCCTTTGGGCTAATGTTTGTTGCACTTCTTCCCTATGTGATGTCTGAAAGTTAGAGAAAGAAAAAAAAAAAGGAAAACGAAACATCATTTTATTAAGCTGATCCGGGTTACATGAGTTATCACAAGCCTGCGGGGAGCAGACACTTTTTTTGGCTGTTGTTTCACCTGTACTTTCTCAGTGGGTGAAACGAGAGTTGAAAAAAGCATCTGCTCCCCACAGACTAGATTATTGTAGGACAGCCCATCACATCTTTTCTTGGAAACCAGCTGTCTTGTAAAGAAATTTTTATCACAAGTTACAAAGAAAGGGAAAAACCTCTGCTTCTCTCCATCTGACCTAGCACAATAGTAAAACAACCTTTATTGAGAAGACATCTCAATTATAGGCAGATAGCTCAGTGGCAGGACACCCTGCAAATTAGTTTGGGCTCTATTCTCCAGAAAGAATATACTGGGTTCCAGCTGAGGTTATTCTTTTCTTGGGAGCTTTTTCAAACTGTGAGCATGCTTTATTCACCTTAGGTATTTCTAGAACAGACCTCTGGATTGAGTCAGGGGACAGAAAGAGATCATAATACAGTGTCCTCATAAGTACTTCTGTGCTAAATACATCAAGTTAAGTACATTTTTTGGCAGGTGTGGCATATAAACATCCTGTAACTCATACCCTAGCTGTAATCCTTGATGTAAGTTCAATGAACTGTGCACGCGATCTCGTGTAGGTTAAAATGCGTTTTAATGAGACTCAATCAAACCTTAAGTACATGTGCCATGCAATAGTACTTGGCAAACTTTCAAATCAATTAATTCAAAACCGAACAAACTAACGCATATTGTAACAATCCTAACACCTTTATTTGCCTCGATCAACCCCTCTACCTGCATATTGAACCTCGCCTGCGAGCAAGCTCTCTGGGGTGCCCTGGCGGCGGGGCAGGAAAAGGAAGGAGAGCTTGCAGCTACATCTCCGGAATTTGCATATCTGCATCGATGAATACCTGATGCAAAATACTGATAGGCGGAGATGACATTAGTAATGATGTCATTACTTTAGCCCCTTTTTTTTTAAAGTTTGTGTACTTTTGCGCTTGTTTCAGTACATTGTCGGAAATTTGACAGCTCAGTCGACAGGAAGCCTCAGGGGAATTGGAGGTGGAAATATTCAAATTCCAGAGACATAGTTGCAAGCTTGATTTCCCTTTCTCGCCCTGCCGCCAGATCACCCTGGAAAGCTTACTCACAGAAATTGTCTCCATCTCCCAGCATAATGATTGGGCTGATTTAGCGACAGAACGGGAACGTCAGTTGACGACGGCGTGTGCAAATCAAACAACTGGCTTGACCAATAGCACAGCAGCAAATTGGGCACCGGAAGTCGACTTTAGTCCTCACCGCGCGTCAAACGACGTTCCGGTTCTGTTGCTAAATCAGCCTAGAATTTTGCTAAACATTTCAACAACAAGTTTATCAATTTCAGAGCTGTAACCATTTAACTGACCAATTTCTGTATGTATTCTGCCTCCTCTCTCTCTTTCCTTTCTTTCGCATCTTCTAGATGTCTCTGAAGTCCTAAAAAATTTCCATCATTGACTACAGAACGACTAATTTGATCGGAAGGTGAGCTTACAAGTAGTCTGAGAGAAGTGACAAAAGTACAAAGGATGTTCCTATTTCTACAAACAACTTACTTGGATTAGTTTCCTCTTCTGTCGACTCTAATTTAGTCCCAGCGGCATTATTTACAAGTAAAATATTTTCTGAAGGAAAACAACGAATTTCTATCAGAACGGTTCCATCAAAACATGCATGTAAACACAGGTAAACTGCTGTCAGCCACAGCGATTCGAACGCTATTAAAAGTTTACGCTTAAATTTACAAACCGTTATGAACTGCAGGCGCTGTTGGCAATCGATGATTTAATCCACTGACAAATAATGTAGACTTTGGCGCTGGAGGAGGTTCTATTGACTGCCAAAAAGACTTGGCAAGCTCAATAGTTTCAGCTGAGCTGCCCGAAAATGTTACTTCGTTCGCCATCTTGTTTATGTCGTTTCCAGGGACTGACAGTTGCACAGGCTAACCAATCTTAACACCGATAAAATTACAGTCACTGTCACGGGGTTCTTGCAGAATGCTAGACTGTCTGTAATAACAAGGTGTCAATACTAAGCAGGTGTCTGTAAAGTGGGGTTTTGACTCTGGCGGGCGGGGGGTGGGGGGTACTCACTTATATAAGCCATACGTGTATGTTCCACCCCAAAGGGTAGGGTTTTTGTACCGCTTTGGTCTGAAAACGGGTATAGATTTTGCCTATTTTGGTCTGGACTCGGGTATGATTTACGAGAGAACTACGATTGTGTATCAATGTGTTTGTCGTTTCAATTCCAAATAAACAAAAAAGAAAGTGTACTATGCAAATTCTAAATGGATTTTAAGAAATCTTTTTGTTGCAATGATTTTGGTGTTCTTATTAAGTGGGTGTCTGCAAAGTAAGGTTTGACTCCCGAGGGAGGGGTGGGGCGGGGCGGGGAACCCTTATATAAGCCATATATGTATGTATGTAATGTATAGGTATGTGCCACCCAAAGGGTAGGGTTTTTGCGCCGTCTTGGTCCGAAAACGGGTATAGATTTTGCCCATTTTGGTCTGGAATCGGGTATGGTTTACGAGAGAACTACGGTTGTGTATCGATGTGTTCGTCGTTTCAATTCCAAAGGAATAAGAAAGAAAGTGAAATATGCAAATTCTAAATGGATTTTAAGAGATCTTTTTGTTGCAATGATGACATAATTTCTGTTTTATGTAAACAAGTAATGTTGCGTTTTGTGACCACCTACAGGTCTGAAAGAGGGTATGGATTTTAGAGGCCAGGTCTGAAAAAGGTGTGGAAAATGACATGAACAGGCAAGGGCCAATTTGAGGAAACAAAACATGATCATGATGTCCCAGCAAATGTTTTACTATTAACGTACCAAAAAATTCTGTTCTTGATACTAAGAAACAAAACCACTTGTAACGTGTCACTGTCCACACCATATTGTTAAAATATCAATGAAGATAGGCTGTTTAAGGAGTATTCATAACTTTATTATACTGAAGTATCAGAGATATCCAAGACATCTGGAAGTAATATAACACATTTTATTATACATTGTACTCACTATCTGTCTTCTCACTGGCTAAGAGCCTACTGCTAATTTTGGAAATCAGTGTAACCTACAGATTAGTTAGTTATCTGCTAGCAGATAGCAGACTAATCTGTAGGTTGTGCGCGCAATGCATGATTTCCTATAACAATATCGATTAAGGTTTCATGTGATGGTGTGTTTGTTGTTATGTTCTTCAAAATAATGTATAGTAGATTGAGTTTTTGTGATACCCTAAATAATCGAGTCCTCCGTAAGTGTTATCAGCAACGGCCATCGGCTCGGCTGATAACACTTGCCTTGACCTTGATTATTCTGGATATCACAAAAACCTCATCCAATAATTAAAAAAAATATTGTTTAGTATATAATAACACAATCCTTGCTATACATAATCTATATTTTGTACATCTTCATGAACAACTTGGATCTTCACGTTGAGAGAACCCATTGTGGATAAAAATCCCATGAGAAAAAAAAGAGGTGACAAAATTTTTGACTAAAAGATATTCATTAAAGTGAAAATGGTTCCACCTCTCTGAATAATACAGCTTTTTTTCTAATAAATAAATTTGTGATGAGCAACAGTTTTTCATAATATTTAACATGTGTCTCTAAGAGATTCAATTTTACTTGATGTTTCATCAGTCTTGTCAAGCAAAACCTGCAAAAAAGGAAGACTGGCTGTTAAGAGATATTATCACAAAAAGGTTTTGTGATCTAAGGGGGTGCTTAAATGACACCAGGGAAAATTTTGTAATGCATTGAGTTCATTCTGGTTCCCTGACACCACCATAAAAAGGAACGCTGGAAAAAGCCATTCTGGCTTGAGTTCTTCTCAGTTTTTGTACTGGAGCCAAAAAAATCATTGTAGTGCAGAACTTTGCAGCATTACCATAAAGTTCCGAAAGTAATGACCCCTCAAAAGTAGCGATAAAATGTCACAGGTGTTAGAAAATCCCAAAAGTAGTGATCCCCACCCCCCGAAAATAACGACCCTCTGAAAGAAGAGACATCAAACCTAATTTCCCTTTTTGCAAAAAAAATTGGATATGATAGACATCCTGAACAAATTAAATGCCACACTGATCCGAAGTTTATTCATAACCCTTAAAGTACAGGATATACATTACCTTTGTTCAAAAAGCACTCCTTTCACAGTTTTTGTGATTTTATTTTTTCAAGTGCCCATGTGGAGTTCAGGTTTTGGCCATCCTAAAGTAACGACCCCCCAAAAGTAGTGAGCTTCCAAAAGTGGCAATAGCACAAGGGTGCCAAATCCGAAAGGGATGAGGGTCGTTACTTTCGGAACTTCACAGTATAAGGTAAACAAAGAACTGATAGATTGAAATTTGAAACGCATGACACTGTATAACTATCGGTAACCCAAGACGGTGTCATCACATTTGACATGGGACAAGGAGAATGCACGTAAACATAATGTGGCAAGTGGTCATTTCGGTATACAGCTTGCGCAGAAAGAGCTTCCTCATGCAAACACCCCTTAGTCAAGTTCCACCCTATCAAAGTGTAAATGTGTTTATGTTCGGAATTTGCATTTATGGCCGCAGTTTGATCCTCTAGGGATTTTATGTCACATCTCGGTATTTAAGCCTTGTCGCCTCTCGCATTAGTCACTCGACACAGCCAGTTTTACCGCTCGCACCTTGCCGAGCTTAATTTTTCTAGTATGCTGTTTACGTTTAGTCTCGTAGTTTACAGTGATGTAATTCGTTTTTCTCCGCCACTACTTTATTTCTTGTACGTTAGCTTTTTCTCGTCCCCAATAAACACAACTGGTCGTGTCCTTCCTATTTCAACGTGTTGTTGCCTTTCTGCTGATTAGAACTTAAACGTTTTCTCTGCGGCAGAACGCAGTGACATAGCAGAGAAGAAAGTTTGTTATTTTCCTAGACTTTCACTCAACTAAACAAGGACAGACATTGGCTGATTCTTGGTCACATGGCCTTGACTAAAATCAAATGTATCCCAATTGTGATACATTAAGCAATGTACCCCTCTCAGGATACATTACAGCACATGATCAAAGCATGGTGGAAAGTGGCGTGACAGAAGGCGGGAAAGACACTGTTCGTCTCGGGAAGCATCAGAACTCTCAGGAAAACAAAACTAATTCTTTGAATCCCTCAGGATCTGACACCACGTGTAAAATATCCAAAAGACACCTGTGTTTTGAGGTGGTGTGAGGGTAGTTTGGTGATGGGGTAGGGCAGTTGTACACTGAAGGACATCCCCGGGGCCCCGGGGTAGTCATTTGGGTCATGAGAAATGCACTACAAATTCAACCACACAGTGTCTCCTCTGGGTCTCCAAGCATGAATGAAAGGGCCATATAATTTTATTCCTTACCTGAATTCTCTGTATCAAAGATTTCTTTTTCCCCTTGGCTTGTTGTAAACTGGCATCTATGATCTGAATGATATTAAAAAAACAAAACATGATTTGTAGTTCCGGGAAAATCTTTAAACTCCCCTAACAGAGGGAATTGGAAATTCCTGGTGAAGGCCGGGGCTCTTAAAGACCAAAACATTAAAAGGATTGTGTAAAGCTACATTAGAAATTGCTAGGGTGCTTAAATAGAAATAAAATGCAGTCTTTGGTGTAAACAGAAATCCAGTCTTCAACTTACTAATGCATCTAAGCTCTCAAGGGTTTTCATGAATTCCTCATTAATTCCCTTGAGCTTCCTTGACAGCTTCTCAAGAGCTTTAGGTATCAATTCTGCCTGAAGATATCCCTGTAAAAATTGTACAAAAAAAGTTCTGTTCAGGGAATAATACACTTGTAATGAGACAAACATGCAAAGAAAGTAGTGTCCAATAGCCCGGGGCTAGTGGATTTTGTTCTTAACTTAGAGGTTTTGGAGGAATTCAAATTACAGAAGAACTGTGAAATCAGTTCTGCTCATCAAAATGTTTTGGGGGCTAGTTGAAATGACGTTTGGGCTAGTATATGCTAGCTTCAGCTTGCCCGAATGGCAAGCTTTAAAAATGACTTTCTTTGCACCCTGGGGATACTTCTTTCCACCAAGTTCCTTAGTACATATGATGTTGTTTGAAGTTGTTTTTCCAACTCCGTTTGTTTAAAAATCCCTCTGTTACGTTGTCATATTAGGTAAAGTCGATAGCAAAATTACTGTTACCTTTTCAATGCCGCTGACTTCTTCTTGGTGTTCAGTCAGCCTTTTCTCAATATTGTCTGCCATTTTTTCTGTAGCAAGTATTTTTTTCATATTCTCTTCCTCTAATGGATCAAACTGAAAAGCAGGAGTGTTAAATAAACATTAAATTGAGAATACATTTGTGAGCAAAATACAAGAAAATTGTGTTTGTGCCTCACTAACCTTTTTTCCAATCAGCATAACTTTACTACCCCTCTTTATACCAAATGTCATAAGTGGCTTTGCAAACTCTGTTAGAGACTGCCCTAAAAATATAGAAGACACTTTCTCTTATTCTTAATGTTCATTTTCAACTGCTACCATAAAATAGGCATGACTTAGCAAGGACTAAGCAAAAAAGTTTCAAAAAGGCTGGAAGACATTGTCGAGCTGATTTATGGTCAACAAACGGCTCACTAACGTCATTATTCAGTCCACTTAAAGGAGCTGTGTCACAAAATTCAGCCAAATTAGGAAATTACAGAATGCCCGTTAAATTAAGAGAAACATAAAAATAATCGCTTCAAGCTTTAAAGGAAGGTTAAATATATCATAAGAGAAACAACAGATGCCACGGATGGGCAAAACTGAAGGGCTGTGTATAAAAGTGGGACGGGGACAAGGGGACGGGGACATCGGGACGCGTGTGTGGGGACTTGGGACGTGGGGACGCGAGACGAGGGACTTGAGGACATCAACTATGGGACGCGGGGACGTGTGGGACGGGGACGCGGGGATGTCAAATACAGGGACGCAGGGGAGACGGGATGTGAATGATTATTGCAAAAGTCGCAGGTAAATGCGATATCAGTCACTTTCCTCGTGAATATGTTTTGGTGAAAGGAAACCCACCCTGCCCTCCTTAGGGTTCCTCCATGCCTGTTTACGAAGAGAAGACTCGGCGAAGACCCCCTGCATTGAAGAAAGTGAAACCGTTGTCCTAGTCTTCTTGCTGTTGGAATATTGGAGCCAGTAGGGTAGGGTGGGTTGCGGTCGCCAAAAATTATGTAGAATAACAGCATTCGATTCCAAATAAATAAAAATTAAGTGGCATTAGCGAGCTTCGAATCCCAAAGTTCTAACTCCGAAATCCATTGCCTGTACCACTAAACCACGAGGGATTCAACTATTGCAGCAATATTTATTTTGTTCTACATTTTTAGTGGCAAACCTAACAGTAAATGCTTGCTAACAGTAATTAAAGGTTGATTTCCACCGACGCGTTTTTGGCTATGCGCAAGTAAATTTTAATCACGTAAATAAGATAGGCAAGATATAAATTGTCGAGATTAAACTTGAAGTTGAGCGAGATTCTACTTTTACGCTTACGTGCGGCCTTTCAGATATTGCGTCTAAATTTTACGCACGTGGAAATCAACCCTAAACCTGATCACGATAGTCAGTGGGCTTTTAATACTTCTATTATAAAGAAATATTTTGTGTAAACATCATAAGGTGTCCAATGTGGTTTTGGAAGATGGAATCTAATGTTGACCATAAATAACACATTTTCACGAAGAAAGAGATATCGCATTTACCTCCGACTTTTGCAATAATCATTAACATCCCGGGTTCCCTGCGTCCCAGTTTTTGACGTCCCCGCGTCCCATACTTGACGTCCCCAAGTCCCTCGTCTCGCGTCCCTAAGTCCCAAGTCCCCACACACGCGTCCCGATGTCCCCGTCCCCTTGTCCCCGTCCCACTTTTATACACAGCCAAACTGAAGAAGATTGAAACAGATTGAAATTAGGGTTTTTGAAAACTGTTCAGCCTAACAGTTTTTCAAAGTTAATCCCTGCCGCTTGCAACTTCAAAAATAATGCTCAGGAGACATACTTGTTCGTCTCTGATCTTTGATTTTGTCATTTACTTGTAATTCCTTTGCTTACTTTAAGTTCCCTAGCGATTAAGGGCGAGTAATTGGCAAAATCAACCAAAATGAACTGCACTGCCGCGACACAGCCCCTTTAAGTGTTAGGTCAGTTCCCAGAGCAACTTCAGAATACCACACAACTAGTCACAATGCTGTAAAGAACACAGTAAAGACAGTAGGCACTTTTTTATTCAACGAGATGCAAATAAGTGGCAAGCGATTCTGTTTTACTCCTAGTTTCCCAACTTCTTCTTCCTAAGCAATGGCTTACAGGACAAGGTATATACAAATGCGTGGGATGAATTTCTGTCATGGCTGAAAGAATTAGGTACATAGGTTGTGGTTTAATTTTATCGTTGGTTTAAATTTTATTTTCTTTTGCTTTTGGGTATGGTAACGTATGATAATGAATTTGAAACAAAAGAACACGTATCCCTAGTGATATGTGTTCCCCCACCTGGAGAACATATATCCCTAGTGATATGTGTTCCCCCACCTGGGAAACATATATCCCTAGTGATATGTGTTCCCCCACCTGGCAAACACATATCTCTAGTAATAAGAGTTCCCCCACATGGGAAACACGTATCGTTAGTAACATGTGTTGACCTGCCTGGGAAACACATATCCCTAGTAATATGTGTTTCCCCACCTGGGAAACATATATCCTTAGTGATATGTGTTCCCCCACCTGGGAAACATATATCCCTAGTGATATGTGTTTCCTCACCTGGGAAACATATATCCTTAGTGATATGTGTTCCCCCACCTGCAAAACAGGTATCCCTAGTGATATGTGTTCCCCCACCTGAGTAAAAAACGTATTTCTAGCAATATGTGTTTCCCCACCTGGGAAACACATATCCCTAGTGATATGTGTTCCCCCACCTGTAGAACATATATCCCTACTGATATGTGTTCCCCCAACTTGGAAAGATATATCCCTAGTGATATGTGTTCCCCCACCTGCAGAACATATATCCCTAGTGATATGTGTTCCCCCACCTGGGAAACATATATCCGTAGTGATATGTGTTCCCCCAAATGTGAAACGCATATCCCTAGTGATATGTGTTCCCCCAAATGGGAAACATGTATCCCTAGTGATATCTGTTCCCCCAGCTGGGAAACATATATCCCTAGTGATATCTGTTCCCCCACCTGGGAAACACATATCCCTAGTAATATGTGTTCTTCTACCTAAGAAACACACATCCCTAGTGATATGTGTTCCCCTACCTAGGAAAGACATATAATTGGATTATTATCAATATTTTGTCATAGAACATGAGCGCTGAATCACGTGGTTGCAAACCAAGAATTTTAATTAATATGAATAGAGTCGAAACACGTATGCATAATAAATGTATGGGGTTATACGTAAATCTTACCAAAAACAAACTACCTTTAAATATGAGCCGTTGAGATCCGCGAGGAACCTCTGCCACCTGTGCAGCAAAATTTGCAAGGTCTTCCACAGTCGGCCCACCATCTTCTTTTATGAGTAGTTCAACGGGATATTTCCTGGAACCTAGGACCCCACCATAAGATTTAGCCACAATATTACCTCTATTAGAAATGTTATGAACAATTTCATCGTTTAAAAGAGTTTTCTAACCGTGAACAAGCGTTAACTGCAGGACTTCGTCGTCCGCCATTTTGCATTTTATCTCCAGATCTCCTCGTTTCCTTGAAGGTACGTCATATATGAGTACTCTTATGTAACATCTTACAATAATGCTTTTTTCATTTCCTGTTTGCCGTTTGGCGTCTACCTTTTATAATCGCGATTTAGGGGAAGCTTTTTATTCCAAGGACTCTTGATAGCAGTGATGAGTCGGCGTCTCCTTCCCGTGGTTTCAGTTGCAGCTTTTGGGACTGGTGGAATTCTTGGAGTGCTCTTCGAAAGGTTCGAAAGCGAAAAGAAATGTTCTTACATAGTACATCCTAGCCTGAGTATCAGGCTGATACACAGGCTAAGTACATCCGTCAAACTTGATTTCTTGATTGCAGATTTGAACTTATAGTATTGTTATTCTTTCGTCTACCATATTTTTTAGCAAGCGTCTCTTGCGGGGTTATAAATTTACAGACAGGGAGATCGAAAGTCAGTCGCTGTTTTCCTGGATAATGATCCGTTGATTTTCTCCTTTGTGCTTCCCCCACCACCCTCCATCATCTATCCAACCCAGGCCCCTGTTCTTGTTTGGGCTAAAATTTGCCACGTGGCACTCATCTATACAGCCATTTTGCAGGCTTATCCCCAAAACAGCTTGTATGTTCACAACAGTTTGGTACAATGTAAGTGCCCTGGTTGTGACACGATGTGCCCCCCTCCCCCCACTGCTCCTCTTAAACAAATCCCAGCTATGTCAGACTGTCATACTGCCCATACTGAATGTCAGAACCTTAGATAATCGATTGGTTTGTCAAGAATAGATAATGTTTTATTTTTTAGAAAGAGGCAACAGGAGAATTTCCTTCCAGTGGTACATGCCAAGCGCGATGTAGTAGATGGAGCACTTGGTCAGAGCAGACAATCAGAAATAATGCGTTTTGGGTACCCTAGTAGGTTCTTATAAATTTCTTGTGGTTGATTTTGTCACAGGTTGCATGTACTGAAAAATTTATAGAAAATCTGGCTCACATCATTCTGCAAATATTTTTTGGAACAGGTTTCGAGAATATAAAGGCCAAGAATGATTATGTTCTTTCTTACAATCGACGCCTGAGACTGGCTAACTGGGTTGCTGAGGTAATGTTTTTGCATTTTATTTGCACATGTTACGGCTACTCCATGTATTACTTTTTGTGCAGGAGCAAAATAATGTAGACTTGGTGGGGAAATTGAACAGCTAAGAAGTTCTTTTGTCTATTTTCTGTTTGTTTTCTTTTAAAGTAGCCAGTGGTCATGCTGATAGTGAATGGGGGAAATCCCTGACCCCCGACCCTTAGTAGCCTGCGAAAACATCCGTTTCTCCTCGCTCTTTGCCACTGGGGATGTTTCGCGTGGAGGAACGTCTGCGACTCAGCAACAGAAATTCCATACTGATGACGTAAAAGCTGTCCGGAATCCGGTCAGAAGCGCTGATTGGTCGACGGAGTAGTAACATTGTTTTAGCTATTGTTTACGAATGACAGGCAAGAGACAAAAGGCCACAAAGGTCAAATGTAAATGCAAAGAATCTCTAACAAGACAGTCAATATTTGTGGAATATAGTCTTCGCTAGAAGAAGCATTTGAGTTTCGCTGGGGCTCATTGGCAGATGATCACAACACTTTACCAAAATCGACCAGAAGACATGTAAAATTTTACAAATTTATATTTGGAACCCCATGACTACCGGATTTATTATGTAAACATTGATTTGCGTCATCAGTATGGAATTTCTGCCACTGAGTCGCAGACGTTCCTCCGCGCGAAACGTCCCCAGTGGCAAAGAGCAAGGAGAAACTAATGTTTTCGCAGGCTAGACCCTTAGTGACAGCCATACTGAGGAAATCTCTTATACTCTTAGGAAACAGGTGTTGCCATCTTAACTCACAAAAGTTCTCAACACATCTTGTTTGTAGCATTTAACAGCTAGGAATGTGTACAACAGAGATTTGGACAGAGGAAAGTGTGATTTTGCACAGGATCCAACTATCCATCCATTGTTTTCAACTTCTAATGAGGATTACAGGTGTGCATTTCACAATCAAACACCTTTCATTTAGCAAGCCATACTGGGATGTATTTGCCAGCAAAAGGATTAAACTGTCAAATAAATCACAGGATGTTATCCACAGACTCCAGATAAAACCACCTTGTGTAGCAATCTTGTTCCCAGTCTCCTCTCCTGTTTGTCCCCTGGATCCATGGAAACAAGGTTGCTTGTGCAGCACAATGGAATAAATACAGATGAGGATTTTTCAGCTGACTCATAAGTTAAAACAACCTTGTTTGTTTCCTTGACACTAAGAATGAAGAGTAAAGAAAATATATAACTCATTTCACTGTACTGCTAGCCTGCCAGCAAGCTCTCTGAGGGACTCTCCCATCCCGCCACCCCACCGCCAGAGTCTCCCTCTCCCCCTGAGAGCTTACCTTAAGGCTACTTAACTGCTTGTGTCAAAGCGAAGTGTTTATAGGTAATCACAGTATGAATGAGCATGAGGCAAGACGTAGGTTAGCCTGCTTTGCAGCTTGCCCATGCATCATCTAGACCATTTGTATACAGATGGTTTAGAGTGCCTGCGACGCAGGCTAGGTGTAGGTATTACTGCCAGCAACATGAAGTGGGGTGTTATCAAGTTAAAGTTACTAACCTTACTAACCTCTCCTCATCCCCCCCCCCCCCTTGACATACACACACACCCCTATGAAAAAGGAATTTTGACGATATTTTTGGACCAAATTATAACAACAGTAAACTGATCCCAATGGCAAGAAGACTATTTTATGAGTAATTCAAAAAATATGAATATCAATACTATATGTAACTGTTTTTGTCAATTCAAAGGATGAGTGGATATGACAGAGGTCATCTAGCTGCTGCAGCCAATCACCGGTCTTCCCAGGATTCCATGTGTGCCACGTTCTTTCTTAGCAATATGAGTCCACAAGTTGGTGAGCAGACATGTCAACTGTTTAAATGGCTTGCGAGCAAGCTCTCAAATTATGGCGTGCGAGGGCCTCTCGCACTCGCGTCCCCATTTGCGTGCGGCTCTCGAGTGACTTCTTGCGAGTCTCCCAGACTACTGTTTAAAATGTATCGTACGTCTTAAGACAACATTTCACCAGCGGAAGTTTTCTTTCCTTTCTTCAAGGCAGGCTCAGGATTTAACCGAGATGCTTGGGAACATCTTGAAAAATATTCACGGCATTTGACAAGGTTTTACAAGAATGTGTATGTTATAACTGGACCTCTCTTCTTGCCAAAGTAAGTCTGGGGCTTTTAAGCTGGCAAATACATGTTTGTAGTAGTCTGCATAGCTAGCGGTTTGTTTGGTGAGCGAGAGAAAAAGCTCTGAAAACGCGCGCAAAGGTCGCACGAACGGGCAGTGAGGGTTTCTCGTTGTTTCCGCCTCGATCTTTCAGGCCGGGGGCACCCAACAACCGTTTCCTCCTAAATACATTGAGAACACTTTTTTTAGGCTATCCAGAGCACTTTTAGATCTCTAGAAATGCATGCTTTGTGGAACTATAAAATTTGTATCTGTTAGGTCATCCTAGGGGAACTTGTGTCTTTTCGAAAATATTAGGGCTCTAGTATTGCTTTCCCAAAAATTTTAGATGCAATTTAACGTTTCACGAAAGTGAGAATTTTTTAAATTCCTCTTTACATCGCGTTTTTGAATCTGAAAATTTTAGGTTCTCTTTTTACTACGAAAAATAGCCCAACCTGGAGAGTAAAATGTGAAAGATTAGACTTCAGAAAATCGTAGCAGATTTATTGGAGAAGCTTCGAAAATTGTACATGAATGGAACCGCCATCTAGAAATTTTTAGCCATGCTCAAGTTACAGAAAATTCTAGGCAATATTTGCTTCTCCGAACAGATATTTTGCAGAAAACAGTCGTTGGGTGCCCCTGATCTTTTCGTGGCTTTGCAGCTCATTTGCGCGCTCAACAAACAAAACCGCCAGCTACGCAGACCTAGCCTGTGTACAGTACCCCCTACCCCCTGCCCTCAGGAAAACAGGCTACGTGGGCCTGGTATGTAGGCTATGTTTGTAGTTTTTCTTTATGCTGTCAGTGTATTGATGTCGACAGGGAAGAGTAGAAGATAGATTCTTGATCGATTTCTGTCTTTACAGATAAGTTCGATTAGTTAGCTAAGATTTTCATTTAAAGGAAAAAAAAGATCCTTATCCAAAGTATTGTTGTTAAAGAAATATTTATTTGAGCCGTTCAATTAGTTAAAAGGCGTTTTTTTAGAAAGTTTTTTGGACACGCCAATTGACGCCAACTCGTCTAACAAACAAAACTGACAGCTACGTATGCCTGGTACGTAGGCTATGTTTGTGTTTTTGTTTATGCTGACAATGCATTTATGTCGACAGGGGAGAATGAAAGATAGATTCTTGATCGATTTCTGTCTTTTACAGATAAGTTCGATTTGTTAGCTTGAATTTTCAGATCCTGATCCAAAGTATTCGTGTTAAAGAATTATTTGAGCCGTTCTAAGTTAAAAAGCGTTTTAAAATGTTTTAGACACGCCCATTAACGCCAACTTGTCTCTTAAACATGGTAGAAGCTTCTCTTTGTAGCAAGAAAGTTCTTATCAGTGTTTCATTGAAAATACAATGTTTCATATCAATCTTTTTTAGACTGGAAGCAGACAACCAGTTGTACGTGAAATATAAGGTGAGACGTGATAAGTCGCTTCTTAGCGTCAGTAAAGAGGAAAATCGGCTTGACTAATGGCCGTCGTGTTCATTCCGTTTCGCACTGTCCTTTCACATTTGACGATGTTTTAGCTTTCTCTGCCTAGTAGTTTACATCACGCCAGCGCGAGCTCACTCCGGTTCCCTCTCGTGGCTCTGTATTTGTTTACATGATACCGAGACGAAATGTCGAGCCTGCGCGAGTAACACCGGCGTGAATTCACCCCGGTTGTTGTACCGGAGCGAGAATTTCACTCCGGTACGAGATTTCGTAACAGTATCATGTAAATGCGTTCGGTGTGAAATCGGTCTGCCAGTGGACTACAACGGGTAGCGCATGCGCAGTTAGTTTTCGTCAATTCAGAATGGCATCGTCATATTGGTCATGGGCTATGGGGCCACGAAAACTGAACATGCAAACACGTAAACGTGATACGAAATCAAGAAGTCACCCCTGTATGAAACTCGCGCCGGTGCGAGTTTTCTCATGTAGACACCACCTAACTAGCGTTCTTCTCATAATTTCTGCAGTTTCTAATTTTCCGGTGTTTTTTTTACGATATCTAGCTGATTGGTATCAACCGTATAGCCGTTCCTACACACTTCTTTAAAATCATCTTAGGAGAGACAAACGACAACCAACTGGAAATGCAGGTGCGTTATTCTCTTGTTAAACCGCAACTTCCAGAATTCATATGTACAGACGAACCTATATGTGCGTCAGCCCTTGTAAGCCTGGCGGAGGGAGGGGGTACTCAACAAATGTTTACACGGAGAGGCTCCGCCCCGAGGTCCAACCCCTTACCCTTTTATACACCATTTTCCACGAAAAAGTTACCCCTTTCATATACCTTCTATTGACAAATGGTACCCCTTTCACAAACCTTGTTTAGAACTTTGCATCCCTTTTCACTGCTATAAATACACTGTCTTTTAAATAGGAATCAATCATGAAGATAGAACGTTTTCTCGACTTTTTAAAGCCATGAAATTCATCTGTTAGCCCTTTTGGGCCCACTCATAAGGGGTTGAACAACCCCTTAAGAGTTGCTGGTGAAGCTAAAAATCTCTATGAACAATCATGTCTTTAAAAAAGACACATCACGTCACAATCAGTCACATGTTCTATCTCTCGTTGCAGTCCTACATATTGCCGAATCAACCAATCAACGAGAAGACGCCGCTGCACATGTTTCAAGTCCCAGCAGATACAATTGAGAAGGCTTCCGGTCTAATAGTCTTCGACAAGGTTCCTCGTCACAATATAAAACAAATCCGACCAACGATTCCTGTAAGCAGTTGACGTCAGGAGCCGATTAGAGTAGTAGGCTCCTGTTGACGTAAATGTTTGTCCAGACGCCATTATCACTTATTCAACTCAGGACTGGATGTCACCGAATCAGAACACTTTGACCAGTCGGGGTCATTTCAGACAAACTCTTGCCTTAGTAGTCCAGCAACCACTAAGAATCATTGATGGACTTAGTCTGTTCGACACCTTTCAGGCTTTGTTGAAGGCCTGGCTACCTTACTTTAATATGTCTGGCTTCCCAGGCCTGTAAGTTTGAGAGTACAACATAGCTTCCTTATGCTCCACACATAAACAGCGAAGCGTTTTCACTTGTCATGAACCGAACTGAAAAGACTGCTAACATTTGGCTCTTTTTGCTCCGTATGAGAGCAGTCTTATTTCAAAGACGTCGTTGTTATTTAAAAGAAGGAAATAATATGTTAGCCCCTATGTTGTTTTTTTATTTGCGCAAAATTCACCCAGCATCTTTGAGCATAATTTCGAGCATAATGCTATGATTTTAAGAGTGACGTCCAAAAGCATAACGCTCAAATTTTCGAGCATAATTTATCTAACCCTACCTCGTCCTCGAATCTAAAGCTCTCTATTAAAGCCACACTTCTTTTTACAGTTCAACTCTATAACTACTAGGTGTAGAACAAGTTCTAGTAATAGTATATTAGAACTTATACGAAGACAATTTTCAAACTACAATAATTATATCTTTTTCACAACATTTTCCTTATTTGTTCACTTAAGTTTCCCTTCCATGAATATCTTATCACCTGATCTTGTTGTGTATTTCGCCCCACCCCCATCGCATTTCATATGGTACGTCCCTAAAAGTTTCCAACAATTTAGATATGTGCCATCTTAAGTCGAGTAAAAGTTGGTTTTCACTAGCGACGGAGTCAAGTCGGAGTCGTTATCAGAAAGTAAAACTTATACGATCTAGTGAAACAGCGTTTGGATTCCGCTTACGAGTCCATGGTTTACGATTTAGTTTCAGTTAGTTTATTTATTTGCCAGAAAAAAAGATAGAGAGAGTCAGCTGCCTTTGTAGCGGACACTCCAGGGATCTGGAGTTAGTGTTTTCATAAACGAGTTTCCGTAATAGCAGAAGTTTATTTCAGTCAAACGTCTTTAATTTATTTTTGCCTGGGATTTAGCTGCTGTCCGTATCATCGGAGTGTCCGTGATAACGGGGTGTCCACAAGGCGAGAGTTGACTATATTCCAAACATGTCAGTTAAAGATTAAAGAGACGTAAATTGTAAGAATAATAAATGAAATGATATGTGTGGAGAGAACACAGAAAAAAGAATCTGAGTTCCAGATGGGAATTGAACCCATGACCTTCCGTATACACTAGTCGGATGCTCTAACCACTGAGCAACTGAGACCTCAGTGGTAAGCAAGTTAATTCTGTAAATTGTAAGTAAAAGAATTTAAAGTTTGTTTTTCTGGCGAGGAAGCTCAGATTGAAACCCTGGGGCTTATTAGATATTGGAAACGTTCCTATTCTTCTGACTCCGATTCCGTCGAGTTAATGATTCCGCTTTCGACTCAGATTTTTGACTTTCACTACGATAAGCGCTCTTACGACTCCGACTCTGACTTCGTCGCTAGTGAAAACCAGCCTAAGGTTCTTAAGTTGCTCAAATCAGAGCTTGAATGTCAGGTGTAAAACACTGGCAGGTGGAGAGATCAATATTTTGGTTATCCTCTTGACAAGAGTCTTTAAAAGATTGTGAGCAGCTGCATCCGCAATTCGTGTAGTCCCATGTCATGCCATAACCAGTGCAGCTAGAAGGTGTCTCAGCACATTCGCAGTCGCAGGTAGCTGCGTTCCTACGCTGATTTGACGCGCACGCAGTTAGGTCAGACCTGCATTTACAAGAGCACGAGCCGACGTTCCACTCATGTTTGACGGGGTCGCAGGAACTTGAGCTCTTGATACAGTCACAAGAGCAGTGTGTGTGATTGTACATGTTTACCTTCGTCTCGACCCTTTTTTCACCTTGAATCTTCCACACGTTGACCAAAATTTGGGTCTTTGCCCTGACAGTACAGTGATGATCATTCTGTGCGTTGGGGCATCCCCCACTGCAGCGATACAGGGTGATGAAGGAAGGACGGTTTAAATATGCTGGATCCTTTGGAACTTTGATTGCAGCTGGCCTCGGACCACAAGGAGTTTCCTTTAGCGTTTTGGGGTTTGTATCTGTTAATCAATCAAATTGGTCATTAATGGTCAGTCGAATATAAACTTACGGTAGCGATGAATCTGTCATCAGATCAAGGGTGGAGCAGTGGTGAGAGCGCTCGCCTCCCAACATGTGGCCCGGGTTCAACGCAACCGTTTTTGTCTCGTCACGCAACGCTCCTCCCCAACAAACAGCGAAGGGAGGAGCGTTGCGTGACGAGACAAAAACGGTTGCGAGGGAGACTAATAATTGGCTCCAACATAACCTGTTAGCAGGCTCTCCATGTATGGGGAGCGAGGCGAGCCGCGAGTCTCTTTTCGCGTGCTGCTCTTGCGTGACTTCTTGCGACCCCCCCAATTAGAGAACTTGCTCACAGGCTACAATCTTGGACAAAATAAATGGAAAACCTAGACCCCCCCTCCTCCCCAAATCAAGTATGGGAAAATGGCGCGTTTTTGCCCTTTGCGCGGCTTCATCCTTGATTTGGGGGGTGGATGGGGGTTTGCTGTTCCATTTTATTTTGTCCAAGATTGTAGCTCCAACAGGAGTGCTATATCCGGCTACGTTTGGCCTCCGAACCCACCAATCCACGCGCCCAGTCACGACTGGTGTCCTTTTCCCTATGCAATTGCAAGTTCGTGCTCCCACCATAAAACACTACAAACGTTTGTAAAATTTTGCGACTTTGTGGAACAATATCTTCGCTACCTGTTTACGTATTACCTTTAAACTTGCTTTGTAAGTTTGCTAATTTCAAGGCGCTCTCTCCAGCGGTATAAATGGAGATTCGTTAACTGGTCTTTATCAAAATATGAAAGGGTGTATTGCTGGAGCTCTTACCTACTGATATATTAAGACCTGCGGAATGCTCTGGAACATCACTTAACACCGGCTTTAAAGGAACTGACTCTTCTTGTTGTTGGATAGATATAGCGGCCTCTGGGTCAAACTTAGCATCTTCAAACGGAAATTCTTTTTTTTCAAGGAACGTTGTAAGTCCTCTTGGATAAGCCTGTCAAAAGTGAATTTAAGATGTGAGGGTTCTCTTATTTTGAAGCGTTTCAGAGGGTAAAAATTTATACCCTGCTGAAGACTCAGGAAATGGGAAATCATTCCCTGTTCAGCGGCATATACCTATCTGTGCTTAGCCTGTGCTAGGATTAAGGACGTCGCAAAAATAAAACAAGCGACCCGAAAATAAGACGCGTGTCAACAACCAACGCGCGTTTTTCGCATCACTTTTAACTGCATGACTGCGCTATCTTGGAGTCTGGAACCGGCTATTCCGGGCCAAATAAGGAAGTGCCTAACCTCCTCCCGGATCGTTATGTTTGTGCTGATCACTTGGCTGTTAAAGAGGTAGCTCTTGAAAGTTATAAAGATGGCTTAAGTCTGGTTTACAGTAGCGCAAAGGCATTGCCTTGGATGGAGGCGAAGAGCGGAAGCGTCGAGGATGGTTGTATACAAGGTTGTATCCAAGACTTCAAGACAAGCTTGAGCGTCCTTGCGTGAGGCCGCTTGGATGCGCGTTTGTATGTCGAACAATTACATGAAGGGCCAACGAAACTTTCGGTTGGCAATTTGTATCTCGGTAGGCTGCCAGTTCCAAGTAACGCTCGGGCCGTGCAGAAACAATTTCCATCTCGTACTTGGTCCGCACTTGCAACCAGACATCAAACGAGTCACCGGGACGCTTGCTTGGAGGCCTCGCAATAGGGATTAGCTCGCCCGAGACAGTGCCGAGAGTGTGCGCAACATTCCCTCATCGCTTTGATTGGGTCGTCAAACGCTTAAAGAAGATAATACCTCTGAAAAATCCACATACTCACTATTGATGGCGGCTGGGACGAATTTTTCCGGTAGATGGTGAGCTTTGGGTGCTTGTTTAACTGGCAACAGAGAATCGCTAGCGCCTGGGCCTGAACAGCGACTTGCATCCTCGTGAGTTTTCTTTTTTTTGGGGGGGGGGGGGGCCTTCCGGGCGGAGATTTCATCCATTCGTTTTTTTTTATTGTCGTCTGCTCTGCCGTGAGGTTTTCCAACCGCAGGAACCAGGAGCCCGAGGAACAGATTCCGCATCGCGTGCAGAACAGAAGCTGCTGCGATTCAAGTTGCTTTTGCGGGCCGCTCTCGGCCGAAGGCGAAGAAACAGATTTTCCCTGGCTAGGCGGCAACTCCTCGCCTGCTGATAATTCGTCGTCAAGAATCTCGTTCTTGACTAGCGGCCTAGTCTCCCACGCAGGCGTTTTTAGGGGAGCTCGTTTTTCGTCCCTCCCCACAAACGGCGTTTGTGGGGAGGGATGAAAAACGAGCCTCCCCTAAAAACGTCTGCGTGGGAGGCTACTGGCGGCCCGGCACAGTGCTTGCTCGGGGCAGCGAAGGCATGGTTCTGTTTCGGCGTCTTGCAGCCAGGGCGAAGAGATTTGCGCTTAGCAGGCATAATAAACACTTGACATTTGAAATGCAAAAATACAACAACTCACGGAACGAGCGAACCGAACGATACGACACACGAGGTTACAAAGTGAAACGCGATTCCTAAACTATGTACAATACATGCTACCATTAACTTGCATTTTAAACTATTAATACAGTGAAACCTGTATTAAGCGTACACCGTATTAAGCGGACAGTAGCCGAAGTCCCCAAATTTATTTCCCTTATTTTCTTTAAAAGAAACCTTTATTAAGCGGACACCTGTATTAAGTGGACGCGGACACCTAAAAAGTACCTGAAATGGTCATTTCTATTGTTGCCAACCCGTATTAAACGGACACTTGTAATCAAATTCCACCACCCAACATGCCAGACACCGGAAATGTGAAGATTGCCTCGAATTCCACCCACAAATTTTTCGATTTTTACATTAAAAAACGTGACTTGACGAACTTATTTGATCATTTTCTCAGTACAGTATTGTTTTCCATTTCGTTTTGTTTGTATAGAGCTTGTTTCACTCATCTGATTTCTTCAATTTTGAGTTGCAATCTATGTATTGGTACTATGATCAAATTGGTCCAATTTGATAAAGAAATTAGTGCAAACGTACATCGTCATAGTCTCTGGGACTATTCTAAACGTTTCCACTGTTCATTTGAATGGCATTTGACACCTCATATGACTTTATCTATCGAAACCTGTATTAGGTGGACACCCTGTATTAAGCGGACACTACAGCATTCCCCAAGGGTGTCCCGCTTAATACAGGGTTCACTGTACCAATATTCGCATGGTAAATATTAGTTCTTGTCGTGAATTGGAATAAAATAGCTTATAAATTGTGGCAGAAAGAAAGTGATTTTAATCCTCATAATTATCGTACTGAGTTTTACGAATCGTCTTTCACGCACTAGCCTTTATCTTAGCCTTAAGACAAGTTTCGTTTATTCAAACCTCTTCAGTTTGGCTAAAACTGTTACAATACGTATTGTATGTTACGTATGTAACGTATTGTAACAGTTTTAGCCAAACTGAAGAGGTTTGAATAAACGAAACTTGTCTTAAGGCTAAGATAAAGGCTAGTACGTGAAAGACGATTCGTAAAACTCAGTACGATAATTATGAGGATTATTTCCAAGTCTTTCGAGGTTTCAGCAAGAAAAGTTACCCAGAGAAAGTGATTTTAAAAAGTGTTAATCGCTATTTTGACATTAACCACGTATATCATCTCGCATCTTTGTAACCTCAATTGTTTGGGAAGTCACAGTACACCTACTTGCGGATTCAGACCTTGACATCATGGTGTTCAGTCCCATTTAACAAGAAACTACTGTCGGTTGTCCATGTTACAATAGAGAGCTTAAGAAAATCTTAAAAAACGGCGACATCAACGAGAACGACAAAAAAGCAAAGCAACAACTCTGCACGTGCATCACGCTTTTTTGTACATTTCTTTGCACGTTTTTTGCAGGATGTGAACACAAGACAACGACTTTCTATTTCTTTTCCAGAATTTTGATACAGTCCGTTAGAATTCAACGTCAAAAAAATTTGCTAGCATTTGGTGAATTAGACGAGATGGAATAAGCGCGATAAAGTTTGAAGCAGCGCGACTTTTTAGGTGACGCTTCCGTAGCAACCCGTCGCCGTGGTTGTTGCTAAGCTCCGTAATAATGACGTTGTATAAATGGGTACAACTTTGCCCGTCTTCCCAGGCCTTCTCGGTCAATGCATTTCGGTTACGTATCCAGGTTTCCAAGACGAACTCGCTCGGTCTTCGTGACCCGAAACGCATAGGCCTGATCATGTTAGCAACGAGGAAGTCTATGATAGAACGGGAACAGCCCTTCTTTCCGAATCAGTTAAAGCACGACAGACCAGATTCCTGGGCCTCTGTCTTCGGCGCTCCCAGGGGGACCTTTGGTAAACCAAGACATGGTGGACATCAAATTCTATTCCACGAGTATGCTGCAAAGCTGATCCGGTCCAGAAAATCCCCCCATTCCTCTCGAAATTCGTACTTTGGCAACGGACCACAAAGCTTGAAAGCGCATAGAGGTCGACTGTTGGCACCACTGGGAAGCCCCATTAGCGCCTCAGCCAAGCACAGAGGCCAGGAAGAATAATGAGGCCTTGGGGTTAGGCGAGGTCAACAACGAACATACTGCTACAGGTAATCCTACAATTGACTAGAATCTGTTCTAGAAGACGGGGAAAAAATAAAGCAATATTTCGCCGAAAAATAAAATCGGACCAACTTGGCCTGATCGACATGTCGTGCGCCTCGCCGTCACCCTTTGAATATGTAATCAAGCACCAACTTTAAAAGCGGCTAAAAAAATTCATACAGTGTCTCATAGTCGGATTTCTAGATCACTGATTTTTCTGCATTTTTTGCGAGGCGTGAAACCCACAAGGAGGGGCCGTCAGTTTTAGAGGAATGCATATGAAATCAGAATCATTTCCAACGATTTGAAACCCACGCATATTTTTACAACTCCTTTCAGAGAATTTCTGCTTTTCAGAGTTTTTGGGTACTTAATACAGAAGACAAATTATTCAAAAATGTAAATGTAAGTGTATTGTCTAGCAAATTTTCCGAATGCATTTTTTTGTTACTTTTTGTAATAACATTCTAATTTTCTTGTTAATACGTTGTTTATGGTGTTGTTTGCGACACAAAGGTAAGTTTTACGTCTACTGGCATTAGAATTATTTGTTAAGAGATTAGGATGACAAATTCTTGGTCACATTTTTCAAAGCAGGATACGACATGGAACTTGACGACAGTTTTGTTTCAAAATATAGTTTTCTCTCTATACTATTAAATGGTACTTGCTTATTAATGCTTCAATGCCGAGCTAGGAACTGATTTTTGCTGCTTATGACACAGATACCAAACTTCAACGAACTGTGTTTTCTTGGCGCGAAATGTCTAAATGTCTAAATGTCTTAATTCAAAAGCAGGTATCATTTTTAAAGAAGTGCTGGGCTTTTATATAATGCTTGGCACGTAGCATCTCAATATTTATCAGCAGCAAGTAATATTTCAGACTGCACGCTTTAAAATTACGTGTTCCCCGAAAACTCAACATTAAAATTCGTCCGTTACAGATTTGTTTGCTTTTCACGCGAAAGCCTTTCTCCCTGTTACTGTTTCAACGGCATTGTATTGAAAAGTTGTCGGACCAGATTCTTCTTCTTTAAAAAAGGTACTCATTCCTTTATACCTTGCAGTTAGACTGATAAACAACTGATGATTTAGTTATAGCTACTTACCTTAGCTTCAGGCGAAGGAGCTTGTACGAGAAGCAGAGGAAATAGTAAAATGTTAAACAACATTGTTAATATGCAGGTCGTACTAGCAGTGAGTTTTCGTGCTGTTGTTTGTGAATGAATTTAATGAGTATATGCAAATAATAATAATGTAAAAAAAAAACTCAGCCAACCATGAAAATCACGTCGAGTGCAAAATTTGATTGACGTCTCAAGGGCGTGTGCGCTGTCTTTGTTTGTGCGTTGGAAACGTCCAGCGACAAATAGACTGTTCACAGTCCCCTACTTTTTCGTGAGATAGTCGAGATATAGTGCGCGTCTTACCGTTAATGGTGGCCATCGTGATTTCCAAACGTACCGAGGGGCAGGCAACGGGGATTATAGCTCTAGTGGGAGGGGGCGAGAAAAACATTTTTCTCGCTTCAGTCCAAACCGCCCCCGCTCCCTGAGTAGATCTGAGTAGTTTTGACACTTAAATGCAAGATGGCAGCCCGTAACGCAAAGCGCTCGATCTCGACG
This sequence comes from Porites cylindrica, assembly GCA_964035525.1. Taxonomy (NCBI): domain Eukaryota; kingdom Metazoa; phylum Cnidaria; class Anthozoa; order Scleractinia; family Poritidae; genus Porites; species Porites cylindrica. The sequence goes on from OZ037783.1 coordinate 33,499,353, forward strand.
ATCTTACGAAAAGAAGGAGGACTGAGAACGGTCTAGCAACAAATGACAAGCGTAAAAAAACAAGGCCGGCTATGATTTCCTAAGCGAAATCTAGAACTCTGTTCGACATTCACCGGCAAAAAGAAACGGTACAAAGGTTTTGATCCTTGGCTCAGTTTACTGTAGACAGGAAGTAGCTAAAACTTTCTTATACCTTGTCGGGTTGAAACTATGTTATAAAAAACCGTAAAGTGTACTGTCTACGACCCCAAAAGCGTGACCATACAAAAATAATACGTAAGGGATTAAATATATAGATACATTTTAAATGATAAATAAAACTTAAAACTTATTATGTACCTCGCCTAATCATCCTCTCGTAGCTTTGCAGCTCATTTGCGCGCTCGACAAACAAAACTGACAGCTACGTATGCCTGGTACGTAGGCTATGTTTGTGTTTTTGTTTATGCTGACAATTCATTTATGTCGACAGGGGAGAATGAAAGATAGATTCTTGATCGATTTATGTCTTTTACGGATAAGTTCGATTTGTTAGCTTAGATTTTCAGATCCTGATCCAAAGTATTCGTGTTAAAGAAATATTTGAGCCGTTCTAAGTTAAAAAGCGTTTTAAAATGTTCTAGACACACCCATTAACGCCAACTTGTCTCTTAAACATGGTAGAAGCTCCTCTTTGTAGCAAGAAAGTTCTTATCAGTGCTTCATTGAAAATGCGACGTTTCATATGAATCTTTTTTAGACTGGAAGCGGACAACCAGTTGTACGTGAAATATAAGGTGAGATGTGATCAGTAAGCAGAAATTAAACTGACTTCCAATTATTAAAAGGAGAGGCCTAGCACAAGTGAGAATGACTCGTACCACCTGACCAAGTTTCCTCTTTACTTGTCGTTTGCTGTTAATTATTTCTACACCTAAATTAGTATTCAAGTCATTTTTCATCCATAAGAATAGTTTTGAGCTGTTTTTTCAATCTCAGTACTCGTTTTCTGTATTGAACTTGAATCTGACGTATGCTGTTTGCCGCATACGTAAAGCTAGAAACTCATAAGTAGTTGAACAACCCGTTATGAGTTTCTGGTGAAGCGAAAAATCTCTATTAACAATCATGTCTTAAAAAAAGACACATCACGTGACAACAATCAGTCACATGTTCTATCTCTCGTTGTAGTCCTACATATTGCCAAATCAACCAATCAACGAGAAGACGCCACTGCACATGTTTCAAGTCCCAACAGATACAATTGAGAAGGCCTCCGGTCTAATAGTCTTCGACAAGGTTTCTCGTCAACGATTCCCGAACGCAGTTGACGTAAATGTTTGTCCAGACGCCATTATCACTTATTCAACTCAGGACTGGATGTCACCGTATCAGAACACTTTGACCAGCCGGGGTCAGTTCAGACAAACCCTTGCCTTAGTAGTCCAGCAACCACTAGGAATCATTGATGGACTTAATCAGTTCGACACCTTTCAGGCTTTGTTGAAGACCTGGCTACCTTACTTTATGCCTGGCTTCCTAGGCCTGTAACTTTGAGAGTACAACATAGCTTCCTGATGTTCCAGCGATAAACAACGAAGCGTTTTCACTTGTCATGAACCGAACTGAAAAGACTGCTAACATTGAGCTCTTTTTGCTCCGTATGAGAGCAGTCTTATTTCAAAGACGTCGTTGTTATTTAAAAGAAGGAAATAATATGTTAGCCCCTATTTTGTTTTTTTATTTGTGCAAAATTAACTCAGCATCTTTGAGCATAATACTAGGGCACGAACGTAATTTCGAGCATGCTATTTTAGGAGTGACGCCCAAAAGCATAG
>OZ037783.1:33506169-33556169 GCA_964035525.1 Porites cylindrica
TTAGCTTGATTTAGAACTAGCAGCTTTTTATGCTCTTGGGAAAGACTGTTGAAGGCATCTTATTGGCTGAAATAATTTTTACGTCAGTTAAACACTTGACGCTTTCCGAACACCTCCTTCATATCATTAATCAATATAGTTTATCGCATGGTAAATATTAGTTCTTGTCGTGAATAGGAATAAAATAGCTTATAAATTGTATTCCTGACATTTACATTAGGAAAATTAAAATCACAACAGGCCACTTTAAATCGTTTCTGTGAAAAAGTGCTTTTTATTTGCACGTAAGCTGCATCAATACCGGCCTTGGTTACATCGTTAGGTTGCTTTATTTATGTTTGAAAAGTAGAGTTGGCATCTTGTGATAAAGTTTATGGTTTTCGATTCGAATCCCAGGAAGTCTTACGGTTGTTTAGGAAGTAGAAGCGACTTAAAAGGATCTGTGTCATACATTTTTAGTCGAATACTTGAAAAGGACCTTTATATCAATGGCAGATAGGAATTCAGTAATAGTAAAACTTTATTAAAACGTCTATAACAAATAGAAAAAGGAATGAAGACTTGAATTTCAATAGGGTGCATAGTTACCGACCAACTGTACTCTCACTTATAGACTGTTCACAGTCCCCTATTTTTTCGTGAGATCGTTTAGATATACCGCGTCTTACCGTCACGGGTATCTTGATTTTCAAATGTACCGAGGGGGCGGGCATGATTATGGGCGCTTTCCATTTAGTCAAAATTTCCGGAATTTCTGGTTCGGCGGTAAATGGAACACGTTTCGTCAGCTCGTCCCACTGGAAAATTCCCAGAAAAAGTGGAAAATCTAAAAAGGTGGGTCCGTTTTCCCGGTTGGAATTTCCGAACGGAATGTCGTGTTCCATTTACGTTTCTCGTAGTTTGTACCAGTTCCAGGTCCACGGTCGGGCACCGCGACGTACCGGTGTTTAAGACCAAATGGAACAACTTTTTACCAATCGGAAATTCCACTTTTGCTCCCACCGAAATTTCCGGGGTTTTTTCCTAAATGGAAAGCGCCCTATAGCTCTGGGCCGCCCCCTAAGTAGTTTTGACACTCGTGCAAGATGACATCCCGCAACACAAATCGCTCGATCACGATGATGTTACGGAAAAATTAGAGGACTGTGAACAGTCTACCTCACTTATGAAACTACTAAACTTTCAAAAAAATCCTAAGAAACTAGAATACTAAAGTAAGAGATAATTTCAATATCAGAATTTACTCGAATTTACACATGGATAAAAACTTTAAGAAAATATTAAGTTGTTTTAAAAAGTCAATTTTAAAACTGTCAGGCGTAAATTTACACATGACTGAATCAAAGAGATTTCTTTTGAACTTCTTTACATTGGAAGAACGGACTAAAGCATTTTCACTGACATTGATCCACAGTTTTACTGTATTGTAAACGAACATCCGCTTCATGCTATTGGTACGTGGAATAGAAAGTCGATAAGGCAACCGAGACCTTGTATCGTGAGACTTGTGGTATTTCAAAGATAACAGTTTCTCAGAGCGGTATACCGGTACACGTCCATCCAGGATTTTCTTGAGCAGAAGTCAAAAATACTTATGTATGCCATGTATGTCTATGATAGGGCTGTCAGGGACATTGTCTAGTGTGGAAGTCGACAATTTTTGTTTTCTTGCGTAGCCGGACCAGAATCAGAAGAACACAATACGATCTGAATATGGTAAAAAGATGCCGCTTTTATAATTTTTAGCTCACAGTTATATAAAAGTACCTCTCCGATAATAACACGATTTTTTGTAAACGAATAACATTTTTAGCATATAAATTCCAACTTCGTTTTAATCTTTAGTTTTTGATATGTTCGTCAGTTTTATTTCAGTTTGCATTTTGTTGAAACTTTTGTTTCTCGAGGAGATGGCCTTTATTCCGCGATTTTTCATTATTTTCCCACGTCTTCGCTGACTTGATCATTTTTCGACAAAGAAGTGAACCAAGCTGAAAAAAGCTAGTATACGGAGCGCCAGCGAGACTCGAAAACAAAATGCAAGTGATTTATGGAAGCCAAAAAGTTGAAAAAGATATGCATATCCGATGTTTGCCGTTAGGAACTTGTGCGTCACGAAGTACGCACGTGCAAATACGTTTACGTTTTGTGAGCCTCTTTTTTCAACTTTTTGTTGTAACAAAACTCTTTTTTTCCAGGGGCGTGTAATGAGCAATTTGTGTAGCTGTCTCTTTGCGTGTGTTTTTGTGTACTTAAGTCTGTGAAAAAGACAGAACCAAACTGCCTCGTGTTTACACAGTGGTTGTCAAGTGTAAGCTCTCATTACACGCTGTTTGTTGCATAATACAAGTTGTTTAAGCAGACATCCCTTTTTGTAACATTTCTAGCCTGAGTATCAGGCCTTTCTACGGGGCTAGGGGAGAAGAGTTTTTCGCTTCCATTTTTCCCCTTTTCCCCAGAAACGCCTGATACTCAGGCTATAACATTTCAGGAAGCCGTATGGGTGAAAAAAAGGTGAGAAAGTGGGAAGCCGGCTTGCTTGTGCGTGTTTGCGCTCTTTCTATGCTTTGACACGAGTTGACGTTCGTAGCCTGCGAGCCTTTGGGAAAAGCTTAAAGTCCTGCCTTTTTCATTCCTATTCAAGCAAAAAGCTCGCGGTTGACAGAGATCTTACTTTAAGAGATTCAGTATACATCACATCCGACATCTCCCTAAAAATAAATTAAAAAACAAAACAAAACAACCCGCAAATTACTTTTTGATATTTTCAATTCAGAAGATGACAATATATTGATACGCCCACGTAATTAAAGAAGGTAAAATTAGCCCAAAACGTCGAAAAATAGATTCTTGCTTATTTGTTTCTAAATTTACAATTTATTTGGTTAATTCTTTCCTCTTTGTTGTGTTATCTAGTCGTCATCCATGTTACGATTTTGATTTCATTTATTTGTAAACTGTAAACTTTCCTTAGTTAGCCTTAAGTCTTAATTTCATATTTTGCTCTCATTGTCCCGCCTCGAATATCCTTGCAAGCTTCGGGAAATGCCTCTGTAATATTGTCGGTTTATGAATAAAGTTTGTTGTTGCTGTTGTTGTTATTAGTAGACCAGGAAGAAACGCCGCATTTGCTGCGGTTTACGCTCGATATTCGCTGTTCAGAGGACTCTATAGACTCTCTCTAATTTCGACACATATGCAGTTCCGGTCCCAAACGTGTTTGTAGAGAGGAAGCTGTTGGCTGTAAACTTTTAGATTTCATCGAGGATACGAGCACTTGATCTAGAGATGCGTTGGGGACGATTCACGAGCCACGAGACACGAGAAACGAGGGTGTCGTTCAAAGAGAGAAGAAAAACGAGATTGAACTAACTTCAACAAAAAATAGAAGAAAAAGATTGCTCACAGACTAGGTTTTATTTAGCTGATACATTAATCAATTAAAAGTATAAAGTGCTTTTTTATCAATTCCTGTGGGTGGCAGAAAGAAAGTGATTTTAAAAAGTGTTAATCGCTATTTTGACATTAACCACGTCTTTGTAATCTCAATTGTTTTAAGAAGTTACAGTGTCTATTGCGGATTCAGACCTTGCCATCATGGTGTTCAGTCCCATTTAACAAGAAACTTCTGTCGGTTGTCCATATGACAATAGAACGGCGACATCAGCGAGAAAGGCAAAAAAAAACAGTTGGTTAAGATTAGCAACACAACAACTCTGCACGTGCATCACGCTTTTTTGTACATTTCTTTGCCGTCATTGTACGACTACGACGTGAAAATACCTAATTTCACGTTTTTTTGAGGATGTACACACAAGACAACGACTTTCTTTTTCTTTTCCAGAATTTTGACACAGTCCGTTAGAATTCAACGTCAAAAAAAAAAAATTGCTAGCATTTGGCGAATTAGACGAGATGGAATAAGCGCGATAAAGTTTGAAGCAGCGCGACTTTTTAAGTGACGTTTCCCTTAGCAAGCCGTCGCCGCCGTTGTTGCTAACCTCCGTAATAATGAACCCACAGTATATTTGCTCCACCCGTTTGTATAAATGGGTACAACTTTGCGCGTCTTCCCAGGCCTTCTCGGTCAATGCATTTACGTAACCAAGTTTCCAAGACGAACTTGCTCAGACCACGTGACCCGAAACGATTGACTAGAATCCGTTCTTGAGGGCGAAAGAGTAAAGCAATATTCTGAAAAAAAAAATCTGACAAACTCACCCTGAACGACAAATCGTGCGCCTCGCCGTCACCCTTTGAACTTATCTAATCAAGCACCAACTTTAAAAGCGGCTAAAAAAACTCATACAGTGTCTCATAGTCGGATTTTGTAATAAATCTGTGGGACGTTAAAGAACCCACACACTCTTCGTAAAGAGTAGGGCACGTAGTGCCCGGTGTAGTGGACTATCTCACTTTCACACTCATGTATGGGGGCATCATCACTCATTCCTTCAGTACTTGTAAACTGCACCCTAAGCAGTCTGGCAAAGTCCCCCAACCAGTGTTGTAAATTATCCCTGAAAAGCCCTGTGGGGAGTGGATAATAAGATATTTACAATTTACATCTCCAGATCACTGATTTTTCCGCATTTTTTGCGAGGCGTGAAAGCCACAAGGAGGGCCGTCAGTTTTAGTGGGAAAACAAGCAAAGTGAGATCAGAATCGTTTCCAACGATTTGCGTTTTCTAAGTAACTAAGTAATTAGTCAATAACTAAGGCTGAAAGAAACCCACGCATATTATTACAACTTTTTTCAGAGAATTTCTGCTTTTCAGAGTTTTTACGTACTTAATGCAGAAGACAAATTATGCAAAAATTTAAAAAAGTCGGAAAGAGTTGAATTTTTATGTAGGTATATTGACTAGCAAATTTTCCGAGTGCATTTGAATGCTACTTTTTTGTAATCATATTCTAATTTTCCTTGTTTATACGTTGTTTATGGTGTTGCATGCGACACAAAGGTTAGAATTATTTGTTAAGAGATTAGGATGAGAAATTCTTCGTCACATTTTTGAAAGCAGGACCGGACACGACATAGAACTTGACGACAGTTTTGTTTCAAAATATGGTTTTCTCTCTGACATTGCATAGCGCAACAGCAGGTTCACTGAGCCGTGTAAACAACAAAAAAAGTAAAAATTTCAATGAATCAAAAATTTTCTTAAATATTTTAAAACAATGAGTATTAAACGGCACTTGCTAATTAATGCTTCAAGGCCGAGCTAGGAACTGATTTTTGCTGCGTATGACAAAGATACCAAACTTCGATGAACTGTGTTTTCTTGGCGCGAAATGTCTAAATGTCTTCAAAAGCAGGTATCATGCATTTTGAAATAAGTGCTGGGCTTTTATATAACGCTTGACACACAGCCCGGCTTATCTTCTCAATATTTATCAGCAGCAAGTAATATTTCAGACTGCAAGCTTTAAAATTACGTGTTCCTCGAAGACTCAACATTGAATTCGTCCGTTACAGATTTATTTGCTTTCACGGTGCGAAAGCCTTTCTCTCCCGTTACTTTTTCAACGGCATTGAATAGAAAAGTTGACAGAACAGATCCTTCTTCTTTAAAAAAGTTACTCATTCCTTTATACCTTGCAGTTTCTAAGAATAAACAACTGATGATTTAGTTATAGCTACTTACCTTAGCTTCAAGCGAAGGAGCTTGTACGAGAAGCAGAAGAAATAGTAAAATGTTCAACAACATTGTCAATATGCAGGTCGTAGTGGCAGTGAACTTTCGCGCTGCTGGTTGTGAATGAATTTGATGAGTATATGCAAATAATAATAACGTAAAAAATAACTCAGCCAACCATGAAAATCACGTTAAGAAGTGCAAATTTGATTGACTTGGTTACGTCTCAAGGGCGTGTGCGCTTTCTTGCTACTCATACACAAGCCATCTTGGAGATCCCGGAATTTTGAAAAACAAAGAAACTCTCGATTTTCCGTTTCTTTCTTGATAATCACTCGAAGTTCACTGAAGTGCTGTTTACCACCTAAAGAATTCAAAAACTTTCGCGTGCTCAGCGTGAGCCAAAATAAGAGTCGCGCGACGAAGCGTTTGCCGACACTGCTGCATTGCGCCATACAATATCGTTATAAATAGCCTTTCTCTAAAACAAAAGCTCGTTGAACCGAAAATAAACTCTACGAACGGATTGTTTAGCACGTTTTCGTAGTGTTGTTCATCTCGATTTACTGGAATAAGTTTTTATGTTGATTTAATAAATATCATTGTTTTGCACCTATTAATCAAAGCCGTTACATCATTTGCGTGTTTCGCTAGCACGCGAAAAAAGCGAACTCGTGACACTCAAGTGTTACACATCCTCGCGAGCATTGTAGCGTAGGACCGCAACACGTACATATGCCCTTGCCGTGGCAATCAATATTTTAAATTTCTTTTCATTTATAAAGTCGTGAGGCTGAGGCGTTTCCAGGTCACACATGGCAGGGTACTTGATAGGTTTTTAGACAGGGGACAGATATATTTACATCGGTAATGGTATATTGTTTTTCCTTATAAGGTTTTTGAGAACCCACAGGACTTCCGAGGTGCAGCTAGTACGTAAATACAGTGGAACCCCGCCTTACGACCACCCCGTTTATAAGACCACCTCGTTATTACGGCCATATTCTTTCAAACCAAACGTAAAAACCATTGAGTCATTTTCTTATTTTGAAGACCCCGTTAATGCGACCACCTCGTTATTACGACCAGGATTTTATGGCCCAACGGTGGTCGCATTAACGAGGTTCCACTGTACAAGGAATGGGAGCTTTACCGGACGTATTTCCGAGTTAGCAAGGTTGCGCAACACGTTGTTGTCGATTTATGGCAAATGGGCAGAGATGCGTGAAGATTGTCCATGTATCCGAGAACGATAATAAAGTAAAGTTCTCTCTCACGTTTTTCATGAACGTCAAGAGTGAACTCTCATCTTCACGCTGGAAACGTCCAGCGACAAATGAAAAGCGTGAAAAACAAGACGCTGTGATTTCCTAAGCGAAATCCAAAACACTGTTCTACAGTCACTAAAAAGAAAGCATAAAAAGGCTTTAGTCCATGGCTACAGTTTAATACCGTTCTTCAGTATGTACTGGGACTGTTGTACAGCCAAAAACACAGCACAAGTAGCAGTTGTCACATTCAGAGTAGGGAAGCTCGATGAACCCAGCCTTTCACATTAGGGAGCTTTAGCAAAGACGTTTTTTAGCGACTCACGTCAACCGGAAATAGGCCTTTTTCCTAAATTTGTACTTCTATCAAAGGGTCTTTACTCTTATAGGGACGAACTGCCCGAAAATTTGGCAAGACCACTGTGCAAGAATGCAAAACTTTCTCTTACGGTTGACATGCGTTTCTCAAAAACGTCTTTTATTAAGCTTCCTATCGCTGGATAATGCTCATCGGCCGGTAGGTTGAACGAAATTCAGTGCAATCTTGTAGTAAAATTGCGCATTCGTGTTTGCTTTAACCCATTGAACTTAACTTTACCCAGTTACCTATTCCGCTCCCACACGCTCATCTGCGCGGCTCGAGGATAAAATAGCCATAATTATTTGAGAATTTAACGCTAACGTAGGCCCAGCTTTGTGGTGGGCCTTAGGGTTGATTTCCACTGTCGCGTAATTTTTACGTGTGTATGTCGTGCGCAAAATTTACGTTCGCAAATAAAATAGAGGCAATGCATGAGCGTAAAAGATAAACCTCGCTCAACTTCACGTTTAATCTCAACACTTTATATCTTGCCTCTATTTTATTTAGGTGATTAAAATTTTCGTGCGTTAACGTGCGTAGCCAAAAACGCGTCAGTGGAAATCAACCTTTATTTTGACCCAGCGTTGGAAAAATCGGTTGAGTCATTCACCATGGCTGCGACCGTCACATCCTGTATATTTATTATTTTCCCAAGTAATTACACCTAATTGCAATAACGTTGTCATAGAAAAGAGCAAAAAGCAAAAAGCCAAATAGGAATTAATTAGCCATGTGATTTACATTTGCGTATTTTAATAATATAACAATTATTTAAGAAGTCAGTCACAATAACAAGAAATAATTCTGTAATTCCGCGCTGTAAGATTCCGCAGATGAAACGCTGATGTGTGTAACAAAAGGGTCCTGACAAACGAAGCTTAGTTTGTGGCGCGGGAGAGGGACTAGCTGAGGAACGCCTCACCCTCTCCGCGATGGAAAGTCCTGCGTACGCCCCTGATTTGTTGCTTGAAAATTGTGATCTGATGGTGTGGTGCACTACAAACCATACGCAGACTGGCTTTTCTATTTAGCATTAAACGAAAAGACGCGTCGCGTTCCTGGAATTTACCCTAGGCTATATTTATTGAAAAAAAAAATGGAGCCATTTTTTCTTTAGTAGTTATCCGATGTACGTTTGTAATTAGAGCACGTTTGAAATCCGCTAGATGAATCAGCCTCGAATTGCATTAGAATGACACCAAGAAACTGATGCAAATGATTTCTCTCATGTTACGTGATTAATATTCAGCTATAAGCGTGTGTGCTGGGAATGTTGCAAGCAATGATAATTAAATGCTAATTAATTCCTATTTGGCTTTTTGCCTTTTGCTTTTTGCTTTTTGCTTTTTGCTTTTTTCTATGACAACCTTATTGCAAATAGGTGTATCTATTGTGGATTTAGAGAGAAAGAGAGAGAAAGGTGTAGGGTGGGTAGGAAACTAAGGGAGATAAATTAACAATTAGGCTCTTAATCCTGTTGAATGTAGTAATTTATTGCCACGAAACAATATATTTTTCTAACCACTGTTTATCACCTTTAACATGTATTGCTATATACTATTTTTTATCAAATAAACCTTTGATGTAGGCTGTTTACACACAAGTGCAGTTGTACTTCCGAAAGGAAGTGCCTGCATCACATACGGGCTGCGGTTTCGGACATTCACATTCACATTTTTTTTCGTTGAGAACTTTTCCCTTGCGCGCGCAGCGATCTTTCACCTTTTTTACACAGTCGCACTTGCAAGTCGAGTCGTTCCAAATATGGCTTGAAGTGGCATTGCAAGTATCATGGTTTCGGCACTGGCACTGGCACGCTGAGTCGTTCCAAACTTGGTCTAATCGGCAAGTTTCCTGGCTTCGACACCCGCACTGGCACGTGCGATCGTTCCAAGTCTGAGCGGGGTAGCAGTGGCTTCCATTTGACTTACACTTACACGCGCAATTTGAAATATCATACTCTTGTATTTTAGCGTCGCAGTCCGACGCTCTTTCTGTGCAGTTACATTGACAAGCTGTATGGTTGAACATCTTGAGAGTGACTACTTTAGGAGGATTTTGCACATCAAACACTCTTACTTTAATTTCGTCCTGTTTTGTCACTGTGCAGTTTATTTTATCTGAGTTACAGAAACCCATGCACCGATGAAGTTTAATGTGGGACGGTATTGGTTTTTTCACATGGAGCTTGTTAACCTCAACGACGGTAAGGAATGGATGGCAATGCACTTGTATCTTGCTTCCATATACAACACCTTGTTTCCCTGAAAAAGTAGTACGTCATAAGGCCTCAAATAAGCACCGCATTCGAATAGGAATCTCTCCTTATCTTAAATTTGGCCCTGAGTATCTCTTGCTGACCCCCCGCCCCGTGTTGGTTGGTTTTTTCAAGAACGTAATTGCAAGGGAAAGCCCACACAAACTGCAATTTGTGTGGCGTCCCTGTGGTATTTGCAGTTCAATCATACGAAAAACCCGTGTAAATTTTGAATATTACGCTGAGCAGTTCTTAACAGAAGGTCTCAATGGTCAACTGTCAGTCGTCAAATTTAAATTTCAAATTTAACCGTCAGCCGTGGAAAAAGGTAATTTTTTACCGTCAACCGTCAAAAATGCAGATTATATTAACCGTCAGCTCCCCAAACGTGGAAAAAACCAGTTCCCATGTTTTTTAAGAACACACTCTCTAGACATAAGAAGACCTTAAACCTTGCTAGAAAGGGCAACCAAGACAACCTCCAAACCACATAGTTAATATGAATTTATACAGCAGTTAAACTTTTACCTAAGCTCTTTGACCTAAAATTCCACTTCAATAACCGTCAAATGTCAAAAGCTCTAAAATTGAACCGTCAAAGCTGACACCCCATTGAGACACCAGGGGTACTCCCTTACATAGTAAGCCATAAAGGCATGTGCCTCCCCAAAGGGTAGGGTTTTTGCACCGATTGGTCTTAAAACGGGCAGTGGCGGATCCAGGGGAGGGGTCCGGGGGCCCGGCCCCCCTTACCCCCCCTTATTTCTGCATCAAAATGAGGCCCGAAGGGCCGAAAAAATGTTTTTTGAGACCGGCCCCCCCCCCCCCCCCCCACCCCCCGCTTATCTCAGGGTCTGGATGACCGGGCCCCTCCTAATCTGGAGGTATGAAAGGGTATAGTCTTAACCCATTCTGGTCCAGGGGCCCGTTTCTCAAAAGTCCCGGTAAGTTTTCGGGCCCGAAATCAAATATTCAAATCGAAATATAAAGAGTAAGAGCGCGGGTCCAGGCTAGCAAACTACTCCATTTTGTTTCACTGATAGTCTTATCATGTTAGATGCAAAACTACTGAAACCTCGATCTTTAATGTAAACGGCAACAGCTTAGCGGGCCCGTTAATTATCGGGACTTTCGAGAAACGGGCCCCTGAATCGGGTATGGTTTTTGAAGAAACTACAGGGTTAGTCAACAGAAATGGCAAAGGAGAGGAAGTGAATTTCAAGGGGAAAGTGAAACTGCTTTTTTGCCCAGAACCTCGATTTTTTCCCCTTCTGTGTATGGTCCAAACGCAGGAAAATGCATTTCAGCATCAGGAACACAACCAGCGTGGTGATCCTGACTTTTAAATAACACTTTGGGTGGTTTTACTTCTTTTTGGTTAGGCAGTGTGAAAGAAAAAACGGCTCGACTGGCTCCAATTCAACAGGCGTTTTCCAAAAATTCCGGCAAAATTTTCAGGAGCTAATTAGGTGCACGTGAAACGCAACAATCGCGCGAGAATTTTTTACCAGTGATAAAATTACTTACTTGTCGTATTTATGCCAAAAGGATGGGAAGCAACTTTACAGACAATGTTTTCACTTGACGTAGACGGGCTTGACGTCATGTAGTTGTCACTGGAGCTCGAAGAACCAGTCGAATCACGTGACCAATGCTGCATTCAAGCACATGTTTTTAATTAGAGAAACCATTTTTAACAAGCTTAAGGTGGCTTGAACCTACCCCTCCCCTAAGCCAACGTTTTGCCATAAATGAGAAGTAAGTGTTGATGTTGGCTTAGGGGAGGGGTGGGTGGGCAGTTTCCCACCAGCGTATAATAATCCTTGTTCTGAGGGTCGATACCTCTCAAGTTGGAGCATTAACTTCGTCGCTATTAACAAGGATTTGGAAAAAAACCACCACTGCTGTATTAGATAAAGATGAAAATTTTCACTGTTTCCCCCTGAAATGACGTTTGAGAAACCAGCGTAGAAATTTTTTATGACGTATCACTACCCCTTGATTTGTATAGTGCTTGTTCTTGGTCGAAAGTTTGCTTCAGCCAATCAGAAGCACTACCAGATATGCCATGACACGTCATCAGTGTGGAATTTCTAAACTCGTTCCTCAGACAATCCTCCGACGTCTTTTTGCTACCTCATTCCCAGGCTTCTTTCTGGGAGCGAGGTTGGTCTTCGCGGGAAAACTGTTAGTGGCGTCGCGAAAAGTGTGTTGGCCGAAGGCCGACACATCTTCGGCCGTAGGTTGAAGCCACGAACGGCGAAGTTTGCAGGTGTGAGACCAACTGAATAAGGCCCAGTAATAGAAAGGAACGTTACGCATAACGTTTACAGCAAAACTTACCACTTTTTCATTTATTCTTTCAATGGCAGCCCGAAATAAAACAGGTTTTACCGAAGCATACTATCCTATAAATTGTTCACGTTGAAACGGCAAACAAGAAATCTCTGCCGTTTTCAGTATTCACCGTGAACGCAGTGCTTAATATAATTATCTCTGAAATGTCTTACATTAGTGAAATCCAGGTTCCTTCCTTGCTTTGGTTCCTGCTCGACTCCACGCAAAAAGTTTGGCCCATCGATATCATCAAACCAAGTATCCTGAAATTAAAGACGTTATCTAAAGGAACTAAGAAACAGTCAGGAGCCTGGCACTGGCCTTGAGCCCGCTCTTGCCCGCTCCGTCTTTCTTATAAAACCTGGCTCATTTTGCCCGCCAAACTCGCATCCGGTCAGAGCGAAGTAGGATTTCACACAAATTTACAGCAATGGGTGATGGTTTAGCCCCTCTTCCTCACCCCCAGATCTGGGCAGTGCTTTTGATTGGTCGTACCGCGGGTGAAATTTGCTTTAACCAATCGAAAACTCTAGCCAGACCTGGTTAGTGACACGTCATCAGTATGGATTAATGAGTTCGTTCCTCACCACTCAGACGTCATCTTGCGGCGGAAACCGGAAGTGGCATCGCGAAATGTCGGCTGTTAATGCTCAGGCGCAGCGAAAGGAGCGATTCCTTTGGTCACACGATGTGACGCTCATTCGTAGCGGGTGGAGCTCGAGACGGGTCCCGAGCAAGGCGCGTGTGGCTCTCCTTCCCCACTTCATCCTCGGAGACCCAGGGGCAGATAGTGGGGGCAAGGGAAAGTCTAAACGGGCGGAAAAATATGGCACGAAGGAAAGTAAAGAACGGCGAGAAGAGCCCCTGGGGACAATGTCTTACCAGACCAGTTCCAAACGGTCGCCGGTCGCCAGTTCCAAACGGTCGGTCGTGCCATATTTTCCCTCCCGTTTAGACTTTCCCTCGCCCCCACTATCTGCCCTTGGGTCTCCGAGGATGCCCCCACTTTAACTAAGACAGGGACAAACAAGAGCGCTTTTTTTTTTGAAGACGTAATAGCCTGCGAAAACATTCGTTTCTCCTCGCTCTTCGCCGCTGGGGACGTTTCGCGAGGAGAAGCGTCTGCGACTCAGCGACAGAAATTCCATACTGATGATGTCTAATAAAACTGTCAATATTTGTGGAATATAGCTCTCTCTAGAAGAAGCATTTGAGCCTGTTGCTAGAGCTCGTTGAACACAACACTTTACCAAAATCGACCAGAAGACACGTAGAATTGGACAAATTTATATTTGGAACCACATGACTACCGAATTTATCATTTAAACATTGATTTGCGTCATTAGTACGGAATTTCTGTCGCAGAGTCGCAGACTTTCCTCCTTGCGAAACGTCCCCAGCGATAAAGAGCGAAGAGAAACGGATGTTTTCGCAGGCTAAAGACATAATAGATTCTGCATGAGCCGGGCATGACACGGAACCAAATGTAAAGAACTAAGATTCATAACATTTTTAACTTCTGATCTCGTCCTCTTTCAGAGAGCTCGACAGACGGACAGAAAGAGCTCTGGGAAACTTCTCGTCGAGTGCAGCAAAGGGTCATGCAAAGCAACTCCCAAGGTCGAGTTCATCAGTCGAGATCAAGAATGGAATTCAAAGCAGTCAAACGTGAAGCGCATGCGTAGATCCTGCTAAAATTTGCAGAATGCAGAAATGATTATTCTAATTTTACCAGTCTGTTTAAAATAATATTTTTAACATTGTTGCGGGCATAGATACAAGGGCATTGTCAAGGGTTGTTTCTATATAACATTTATGTTTTCAGTTATCAACAAGAGAATCTATACACGTAAAATTACACAAAAATGCATGGATTCAATTTAAAATCTTTCGATTTGAGCGAACCAAAGATGTATGTTACTACTATACATGACTTTCAGAAAACAAAACTACCCTGTCTACTTAGCTGAACGTAGCAAAACAACTCCGACGACTTATAGTTGAAATGAGGAGTAATAAGAGTAAAATGATATTCGCGTACAGCAGAATAACATGCGTATCAAGAATAGTGTTACGTTGTTAATGAGATAAATTAACGAAAAGTACGAACAATAAAAGATTAACGTGATTTAGACTAACATTTTATTTACGTGACGTTCTGTTATGGAAAAATTTTTAATCACCTTGCAGATTTTCACCTTTAGATGGTGAAATATATATTGTAAGTCTGTTAGTCATAACTGACAAAACATATAATTATCTAACCCTTTGAAAATCTTTCATTTAAACCAAATTTTTACGAGGACAGAATAACAATTAAGTTATCATTTATAGCCCAAAATTGAGCGACCTAATTTATTCATTTGCCAGTTGTCAAACCAAACCGAACCCTGAATGATGAATAAAACTAAGAAAGAGTAGACCTTTCGCGGGTATATCTGATACCAAAACGTCCGAGTCAACAGAAAATGGCCCTTAGCTGCCTCCGGAAAATCAGTAAAGGACGTCCTACAATTTATGAAAAAGACAACCTCGGCTGAAAATGATAAGATCATTTTGCAGTTTTTAGGCAAATTAAAACCTATTATTTACGTAATCATTTGGTCAGTGACTTGGACGGGACTATCATATATGTCGCATCTTGGCCAAAAAAGTAGGCTTTGAAAACTGTGTTAAATCCCTACTGTTAAAACTGAGTATTATGTGCAGCATACCATCGTTTTAGATATTTTCCCGGCGTGAGAATACTGTTAGTCATAATTTCTTACAGAATATTCATATTTCAATGATAAAGTTGGCAGTGTAAGCAGATCTGTGAAAACCTGAAATTTGCTTTTAAAAATGTGTCGACTTTTTACTACGCCCCTCAAATAAAGTTGTTTACTCAAATTCCAGCTGATGTTGAGGACTTTATGTAAAAGAAAGAAAAAGGAAGAGAAAAAAATAGAGTGTTTACTCCTAAGCTTTTAATAATTATTTAAAATTATTTGTATTTACGTGTATTCACGGTATCGTTTCCGCATAGAAAATATTTTGTTCGTAGCCGATAAATGTCCCTGAAGTTACATACCAACCTATTTGGGTCTGTTTGTTTGTTCTTTTCTTGCAAAATTTCTTTTTTTGTTTTAACGCCTCGATCTTTTCAGTGAGCAACATCAACGATTCGAAATGAATTTCAGGCCGAAGCTGTTCACGTGGCATGTCCAAAAATATTGGAGTAACCGGCCTCTAAATCAAGGAACTGAAATCGAAGTTGTTCTTTGAAGAGCGTGGCTTTTATCGATAAATACTAATGATTGTACAATTATATAATAGCTAGTTCTTTACTAAGGTGTCTTTAAATAAAGGAAATTAATTAGAATTTCGAATTCAAATTCAACTACATGAATAAAATTTGAAAACCGTGGGACCGGACGTAAGGTCAAAAACTGGAACATCCCAGCAGTCGAGGTTTATTAATAAAATTAAAATAAATAAGAATAAATGCTTACTTCTATATTTGTTGAACGTGTGTATGTCCCAAAGACCGCAATAAGAAGAAGTGTGGCCAACATCTTTAATTTAGGGCACAGTTTCTGTTGAATATGCACAAGGCTAAACGGAACGAACTCGGTGGAGAAGAATAAGAAAATGTAGCCTTGGAACTGGATTCCTCAGTATTTAAAACCCGAGAAGAAAAGTAGGTGATGCGATTGGTTGACTATTTTCTGACGTCAAACACAATTCTTATGTCATTGGTCAGTAGCTCATTGACGTCCTAATCCAAAGCTCTATTGAAAGGATTCACTCAAACTACCATTTTAAAAGTAAGTTAACAAAACTAATGAATATTAGACGAAAAAAAAAAAGAGCGTTGCAAATTAGTTTATTTCTAGTGTAGAAAATAAATATGTCGTGAAATCATAAATGAATGAGTCTGCCTGAAATGTTTGTAAGTATATTCCTTGCCATTGTTAGTTAATACTTGTAATACGTCAAACCTCAATTAAGGAAATACATTTTATCCTCAAGTTGTTTGTTTTATTTGATGCAAGCACTTTTATGCTTTAGTTTGTAAACATGGCGGCTGTACAAAGGATTTGGCAAGCACTAAATGTATATTTTAAAAATATCCTTTTATTTACACAATTTAAACAGCAATCAAATGCTGGGATTGATTGATCCTGATATCTAAAAGTTTTAGAGGTTTAAGTAAATCTTTTTCTAATTTGTTATAATTCACATACAAAAAAGACAACTGCAATAGGAAAAGAAGTATGATCTTAATTTGAACACAATTTTTTTTACCATTTTCTGGAAATGACCAAAATTGCGTTTTTTAACGTTTATACTGAAATGTTCATCGTCCAAAGCGAAATTTCTTTTAAATGATTGCAAACCATGGGTTAGAAAAATATCTTGTAAGTCGATATGACCGTGAGGTGTGAAATGATTAAAATCCCTCACAATCACAATCCAAAAAGGATAATTTACACTTAAAACGTGCTTAATCTAATGAAAAAGGATTTGAATGTTGGACTGAAAATTGAAAAACTAGCAGCAAACAAAACAAATACTTCCTATGATCTTTTTTTAATGTTCGCTTGAGTGTCATTTAAGAGGGCCGGATAAAACAGATAAAAGGATATTCAGTGCAATATGATATTTAAAAATGATAAAAGTTTCACATAAAATTTCTTGACACAGGGTTTGTTTAAGTGAGCACGTATGCAAGTTTTCCCGATAGTTTGACTTCCTTTCGCAGATCTAGTATCCAATATTTATTTCTAGATACCACAAGAAGTGTTTGGACTGCCCAATGAGAGATACTCCTATACTGCCTGTCTTCTCCTATTAAAGATCACTTTTGTCACGCTAAGGCTACAAGGTTCTTGTGTTCTTTGATTTTCAGTTCAGGGCTTTAATGATTATTTATCTTTCGTATAAGTCAAACTACTGAAAAAGTCAAATGGTTCTGATTACAAACACCTTGATTTTTGGCTAAAAATACACACTGCGGCTCCTTTTTTCAACTCAGTTCTCCGTAAGCTTAAAGTTAGAAACGGCTTGTACAGCACTGAATAGAATCATTCTTTCATTCAGCACTGGTACGGTATTACGGTATTAAAAAACTTCATGATTGGTGCCATTCGTATAAAAGCAATAATTAGTCAGTTTTTTTAGAAGCCAAGAAGTTTTGTCTTACTCTCTATGCTTCTCTTCAATAATTTAATAATAAGATCCATCTTCGCCAATGCTGGGCATCAGCAAAAAACTGCCTGTCGATCTGCAAGACACTGACAACATTACTAATACATGAGAAAATATCAAAATATCCCGTCTTCATTGTACAGTGTGGAACCTCGATAAAACGAAGGGCCAAGCGACCGGCAAAACTTGTTCTCTATACCGCTAGGTTTCGTTATGTCGACGTGAAGTTATTTTTCACTGTATATTTTACTTCTGTGGTATAAAGTCAGGTAAAGAACATACTTCGTTTTTGGGCCGATGGACTTCGTTGCATAGAAGCTCCAGGGGCACCCAACGAGAATATAGTTCAAAACCACTTAAACATAACATTGTTGAACGTATTTTAATATTTAAACAGTAGATTTAGGCATATTTTTATCCCCTAAAAATTTTTCATCTGTTCGGATTTCCTAGCTGAAAGTCTAGTGATCGGAAAATTATAGGGATCAAAAATTACGTTTTCGAAAATTTCAACCAGAAGATAGGCTCCCGAAAATTCTAGGTGACCTTTTTAGGGTAAAAATCTGTTAATAATGGCCATTATACCATGTTTTAGAAAAACCCTAGGAGAGGCAGGCAAGCAAGAAATTTGCAACAAATGTTTCGAAAATTCTAGATCTCAAATCGTCTTCCGTATATTTTTCAAAAATTGTCGTTGGGTGTCCCTGAAGCTCGTTATATCGAGATTCCACTGTATGTAGCTGTCCAAAAATTGGGATACAAGTAAAGTTTTTCTCCAGACCACTCATACGAATAGACTGCAAGGTGTCTTAGTGAATTAAAAAACATAGGAAACTTTTTTTCCCGTGAAATCCTTGGGAGATAAGAATGAATGGTTCAGGGTAATTAAGGCTAATTACCTTTCTAGCTCATAATGTAGGTAAGGATGATTTCTTCCACGTGGCGCCGTTCATTAACATCTAAATGCTTAATTCAGAATTCCAAAATTTACTCCCAGACGATTACAGGCATATGTTTTAATAATAATTGTTGTCGCTTATCTTTATTTAAACGTGTTGTCTTATGTTAGTTGGCATAGCAAGCTAAGTGACTTTCGAGGTAACATGGCGCGAATCGTGTATTTTATATATCTGTTGATGTTTATCTTTCTAATGTCAAATCTTGTGAGCCCGTCAGAAACAAAACAGAACCTAGAGGTAAGACTGAAAAATGCTACTAGGCACTAGTGATCACCAAGTTAACTTAACTTTCGTAGAGTTTTTACAGAGCGGAATTTCCTTTCTTGTCCACATGCAACAAAATGAATCTTAACTTTTTACCCTAGCACTTGGTATGCATGAGTTCTGGGTTGCCAGTTTAAGCTATTCATAACAAACACTTTTCTATTTGAAAGTCTCACTTTTTAATTGAAATTGATAGATCCGTCACCCGCAAACGACTTATTTTGAGACAAAACTGTGGCTTTTCTTAGTCTCAAATTCTTCGAGAAGAAAAAAAAGCTCTTGAAGTTGGTGCCATTTGAAAACTGAACCTCTCACTTTGTAACGGCCATATTCAGAAGCAATCAATTTACAAACTTGTGTAATCATTGTTTTAAAACCGAAAATGCTCTACCCTTTCCTGAAAAAATGAGATGTCATATTACATCCCTACTTTCCTACCGAAAGGTCACCTTTCGGCGATGAAGACTTTTCTCTAATCAAGGGCGGTTGTAGACAGGTTTTACTGTATTACTGAGTGCGTCTATAGGAAAATCTTATCAAGACTTTTCCTTTTCCAATGAAGAGAACTTTGTCAAATGTCGACATGGCTACACCTGATTTAAAGTCATACATAGGAAAGAAGGTCAAACACGCTAAAACGATGGAGATGAACAAGAGATTAACGGATGGCGATGAACCTGGAGAAGAGAGAAAAAGTAAGTTTAAGTAAGTTTTTCCGCTCCACGTGAAACAAAAGAGGCGTGAAATTTTACGGAGTTTAAGCAACCACGACATTATCGACAGCCGGTATTGCAAAAGGCGGTACTAAAAGCCAATAATTGTTAAGTAAAACAATTCGGTCTTTCACACCTGCGCGCATGGTATATATTTGGTGCATTTTTCTATGAGGAGGTGAAAGAGGCTTTTGCGTGATCGATACGGGATGAAGTGTTTTTAAATTTCGTGAAAGGCGATATACAAAATTAAAATCCGTGAATTACTGTCCTTTAATTTACCCGGAATTTTAATCACCGTGCTGCGTTTGCTGCTTTTTAAAGTCCCTGAAACGTGCGTAGGAACTCCCCCCAATTACCCACTCTTCTACTGCGCTCTGCAAAACAACAACGTGATCAAATGATTCAATTCTAGGTTTCAAAGCAGTTTGTACAGATACAACTCTTCGTGAACTTAAAATTCCTCATCAGGAAACTTTTGATTTAGTCGCATCGCATTCGGAAATAAAACACGTATTGATTTTCAAAAAGGAATGCCTAATCAGGCTTTTTTCAATTGACATCTTCTTTGAAATATCTTTGTCATGCGCTATGAATCCTACGGTCACTGACGAAAAGCGGTTTAGTTTTGAAAAAAAAATCAAGAAAGAAGATATTTTCTTTCTGAACAATTTTTCGCATTGTTTGTGATTGGTTTAATACAGCAAACCATTAAGCAGCCGAAATAAAAGAAAATTATGGTGTAATTTAAAACTCTCGCTTCTCCATTTAATAATAACGAAAGGCTTCCCATTAATTAAATAATTTCTTCAGCATGCAACATGTTTGTATTAAGTGGTTTCGCAAAAATGAAACCACACCATGTTTCTGCGGACAACTACCAATTATCGCAAACCAATCATCATCAAACTGAAAAGATCCCCTGAACTTTTGATATTGGTGCCGAGCTTAAGCAAAGACGTTTTTTAAGCGACGCGCGCGTCAACCGAAAGTGGACTTTTTGCATTCTTTGGCAGTAATAGAGAGTTTAAGCATCATGTTTACGTCAATTTGTACCACGTGACCAAGTTTCCCTTTTGCTTGTCGCCTACTGTTCATTATTTCTACACATAAATTAGTAGTTTCACCCAATTTTTTATCCATAAGAATTTTCTGAGCTGTTTTTATCTGCTCATTTTCTATTTTGAATAATTCGAAACTTGAATCTGACTTTTGCCGTTTGCCGTATACGTGAAGCTTAAAGTCTCTATTTTCGCCCAAAATTTTCGGGCTAATCGCCTTTAAAAGAGAGCAAAGACACTTAGCAATAAAATTTTATAGAGTCAAGGATTATTATTAAGAGAAAGCTTTCATTCGGCTGGTTGACGTGAGTTGCTCCCTATTGAGACCGACTGCCGGACTGACTTATTTGAAAAAATTAAACAGCAACGAAAAACACTGTTTTGTAGCCTTTCATTTGAATTGTTACAATTTATTAGGACAGATCTAAGTCGAGTAAGACTCCAGGAAAGCTAGAATTCATATAAAAATGAGCACTTTTAACCTTTTCACGTCTGGCTGTTGATACAGGAGCTCTTAAACTGCCTATGCAGCCTTGTCGCCCCTATCCAACTATTGTGGAAGTAGACCAGGAAAGGCTTTACTGGCCGACCTTTGTGGAGTTACACCGTTGTGCAGGTGGATGCGCTTCAGGTAAGTTATTCTTTTTATTGGAGAGATATTAGGTATAGAGAGATTAAGTATTACGTTTACGTAGTCTACTTTAATTTGCACCACGTGACCAAATTTTCCCTTTACATGGCGTTTAATGTTGATTATTTCCACAAAAAAGTTAGCCTGGATTTCAGACATTATTTCGTGTCGCTTACTCCCCCACTGGACGGCATCAACGGCCTGTCGATTTAGAGGTTACCGAGGGGGTAAGCGCCTCAAGGTAATGTCTGAAATTCAGGCTACACAAAAGTTACAAATTTCGCGCCAGGTTCATCACACAAGAATTACCGTATTTATTCGATTAACCGCCCTGGGCGCTTATTAAATTTTTGGACTTCGAGAGTGGGCACTTATTCGAGGTGGGCGCTTATTCGAGGCTGGGCGCTTGTTAAATTTTCAGCATTTTCAGCAAGTGTATTATGTTTATTTTGCAACAAAACAATAAATGGTAATAACAAAACTCGAAGATGTAACAAGTCAAGGTTCATGTAAAATACTTTGAAGAAAACTCCGTCTTCGGGGAAGTCTCTTATTAGTACTTATTCAATTTTTGGGGGGTGGAGTGGGGGTGGTCGCTTATTTGAGTTTGAATGGAGGTGGGAGGGAAGTGGGGTGGGCGCTAATTCGAGGTTGGGCGCTTATTCGAATAAATACGGTATTTCAGACATTTTTTGTCTGCTCATTCACAAATTTGAGAAATTGCTAACTTGAATCTGACGTTAACCAGTTGCTGTAAAAGTGATGCTAAACCTCTCTATTAAAAGCACCGTTTACTGCAAGCGGCAGAGATGAGATCATGTATCAATTGCGTTTCCAGTCCATTTTTGGTTCACGCGTAGCTTAAGCACAAGACGCGATGATTAGCGATAAAATTACTATAAACCAACGCACATATAAATGTAACGAACACGAATTGCGCTCTGCTCTTTGATCTTTCACAAAATGACGCGCACTTGTTTCCATTTTTTAGCCCTTCAGTGTACAATGGGAAAACAAGAAGAGGTTACTATCAGTGTCAAGGATATCAACAATGACTTAATTCAAACCGAAATTTCTCTGAGTAATCATACAGCCTGCAACTGTAGCTGCAACCAAGAGTGTAATAGTGCGACGCAAAGGCTCAACCAGGATAGCTGTAGCTGCGAATGCATCGAAGATGGAAGCCATTGTGAGGAGGCAAATAAGAAGTGGATTAAAGGACTCTGCAAGTGCGAATGTCGGCTGCACCCTAATTGTCGTTGGTCAGAAACGTGGAGTGAATCTTTATGCAAGTGCGAGGAGAGTGGTGCATCTATCCGGGGCTTGTTTTGAATCATGATCTTCTAACTGTATTTTAAATACCAAGACTTGCTAAAAATGTAATAAAAGTTAATTTTACGTCTGTTCCCCCTTTTTGTAGTTTTCTTTTCAATTTACATTCTTTTTCACCCGACTAGCAGAGCTTTTCTTTCGCTTACTCGATTTTGTGGCACTTAAGGAAGACTCTGCATGAATCGACGCTGCATAGTATGTTGCTTGGATACAGTTGTACAGCGGGCTCAGTTATGACCATTGGTTTATCAATAAAAGGATGCGTGCACTCGTAAAACCAGTTTGAAGATAGAAAACAAGATTGACTAGTCCAGGAATTTGGGCTTCGGCAAGTTCAAAGACTTGACGTGACTCACGAAGAGCCTCCTTTTTAACCAAAGAGTGGTTCTGCCATACAGAGCGTTTCACATGACGTCACATCCGCCATATTGGTGTCCGAAAACAATTAAACGGCGGTCATGTTCGTGTCCGTAAGCAAACCTGTGGGAGTTGAAGACCGACAATGAACCTTTTTCTATTGTTCCAATAAGTTTGCAGAGCTGCTGGCCACGTGAGTGAAAAAGGACTAGGGGCGGGGGATGGGGTGGGGAACTCCTGGGAATTCTTGGTGGGATTGTGCCGCCCGGTTCTCCAATTTTCACACCCGTTTTCGGACCTGGCCTCTAAGGAATTATTTCATCATTACTTAGATTAGAACTGCAACAAAAAAAGATTTGGCTCATAATACATTTCGAATCATCGCATATTTGGAGCTGTAACGAAGTACGTTCATACACTCCCGTTGTTCCCTCGAAAACCATACCCGATTCCGGACCAAAATGGGCAAAATCTATGCCCGTTTTCAGACCAAAACGGTGCAAAAACCCCACGCTTTGAAGGGGTACATGCCTATATGTCTTATATAAGGGAGTACCCCCCGGAAAAGGACTATAAAGAGACTTCCTGTTGATAGCTTGTAGGAATTAGTACTACAAACCATCTTGAATAACTGATACTCTTCAGTTTTTTTAATGTTGTTCATTGCTAAGTTCTTTATTTTAAAAACACAAACTATCAGACTGAAACTCAAATGAGAGCTTGTTTTTATTAACCCTTAGTCCTAGTAACAGCTCACATCATCTGACTTCATACTTTCCTCGTATTTCAAATGACATCAATGTATAAAAATCAAGAGAAAGATGAGAGAAGTAGGAAACTACCCAACCCACGCAGGCGTTTTTAGTGGAGCTCGTATTTCGTTACGAGCTTTCCTAAAAACGCCCGCGTGGGAGGCTAAGGTGGATTGGGACCAAAATAGATTTTTGCGTAGTGACTATTTGAAAAGCTATATCAACACGCGTGCAAGGAGTGTTTCTTCTTATATCCAGCATCCAGTCATCTCAAAAATTTCCTTCTTACGTTTAATGTATTACTTCGCAGCGTTTGGATATCAGATGAAACATTTCTTCCTGTTTCTTCCTGTGATTCCTGTGACTCGGTGTTTGGATATCTGAGAGGTGAATATCTTTCATCTGTTTAATATATTTAATGGGTGCCTTTTGTATATGCTTGTCAATCAGTGTATGGCTGAACTGACGATAATAAAGTGGAAGCTCTTCTAACGGACAGCTTTACTTTAGCCGCATTCGCAAAACCAAGTTTTACCCGAGGGGGGGGGGGGGGGGGTGGTGGTGTAAATTTTGGTCTCACTTAGGGTGTTTGGGATGGAAAGTCACTATATTTACCCATTCTGGTATCGCTTGTGGAATTGCACGCATTTTAGGCATCCTACTGATGAACAGTTGCGACACGTAGATATATATTTTTTAGCAACTAAGATAATTTGCAGTCTGTCTACTTTGAATTAGTACTGTGCATAAAGAAATTTACAAGAAATGCCCCGACACTGACCAACCAGAAAACTCTCTTAGGGGTCAGTTTTAGCTTGAGCCACACCCACGTTGGTCTCGCTTAAGGGTTTAATTTGAATTTTCCGACGAGCATCCCCGTAACTTTTATATGGGGGTACCCCGGGGTTTTAATCAACTCCCATATAAATTTTGTATTTTTATATTTCCTTAAGGGGCCAACTCCAATTATGGGCACCTTTCTCGCATCCCCCGCGCATCCCTGGCGTCCCGGGGGTGTCCACTTACGAGAGCTTCCACTGCATAAATTATATTATTATTGAAATTATTATTGAAAGAGAAATTCAACGCTTTTCGCTAAAGCCTTAAGTTTTACACATTAAATCCTCTATAAAGCGTTCATTGAAATGGCTAATACTCGGTCAGCCGAGATAATTCTCTTCTTGTTTACCCACTACATTCACAAGTAGATGGATCTTGCTGCCCATCTGGACATTTCTTACTGCACTTGCATTTACATAGTTTTTCATTAAGGACATGAATTTTGGGATTGCACTGGGCTCGGCAAGTACACTTGCACTCCTCGTGATCTGCCACGTCTACGTCATAACTATTGCCACTTTCAGTGTATACTCTGACAGGTATGTTGCGTATTTTTGTTGGTTCACATGTTTCTAAGATAAGAGCATGGTCACATGAGCCCTTACAACGATGAACTTGCACAAACTGAGGGGAATTCCTTAGGGTGGTGACATCGCGTTCAACTTGGACAACTTCTGGGAACAACCCACACTTTATTTCGGAAAGCTGGTCATTTTCTGAAAGAAAATACGCATTAGTTGATGTTATTAAACATAACGCAGGGGCAAAAATGATTTACAACGGCCGATTTTATCTTGGAGGCGCGTGACTGGTTGGGGGGGGGGGGGGGTATACAGGCTGACTGAAAGCAAATGACAATAGCGTTTGTTTATTACTCTACACGCCCCGTTCCGTGCCCAATGCGGTAAATTCCACTCTCTCCTCCCCACTGCCCTCTCGTTCAATGTGAGTTGCTTGAGTGAGACGCAAGTCCCAGTTTCTTTACAGTGGAGTCTAATTCGTAGAATAGGTCACGTTAATCAGGTAGAGGAGTAGATTTCTTATCAAGACTCTCTTCGCTACAGAGTAGATTGCTTGCACATTAACTAAGATGGGGAGGCCAACCTCTGAATCAGGTGGCGCGAAAACAGTTATTTACATTAACACTGAAAGGTGTTCTACAAATGTCATCAAATTGAGAGGCTCAGCTGTCCTTACCTCTCTTGGAATCAAGGAAACGTTTGTAACCAGGCTCGAGTCGAAGGAGCATCTGTCTCGGTGACTCTTCGTACTTCATGTGATAATAATAACAAAAAATAGTGGTTATGATGGTGATGACAATAAATAACAATTGTTTTTTCAACTCCTTCCCTCACAAAAAGAGAAACAACAATATCAAACAAAATTAATTCAAATTAAAAGACAATTTAATAGAAGTCATAATGGAAGTTTACGATGGGAATTCGGAAAAGTTGTTACACTGCTCAGGGTCCACAAGGCTCGCTGTTTGTTGTTCAGTTACTAAAGATTCCATGCAAACGGGTGATTTTTATCAAAAAACTCAAACCTTAAAACCCGGAAGTAGGCTTAAATTGAGATGTGACTCGCCGGTAAGAAAGTCATTTTTTAGTTGCCATGACAACGTTTATCTCTTGCCGAGAAAACAGGAAGTATATTCGACTGACCGAAAAAGAACCTCGACGGGATTGACTACGGATCAAGTTTGCAGGGAATTCTTTGTTGCAATTAAGAGTACGTTGGTGCTTTGTAGTTGATCGTGGAGCTAATTCAAGAAAACTAACACCACGCTACCAGCCACAGCAACAGATATATGAGCACAACATTTCTTGACAACAAAGTTTATTCAAGAAAAAGAAAGAGTGTCCTCTGTCACAACGCATTTTACAACACTCCCGCCAAAAATGGCTTCTGAGATTTTAGCATCGAATAGGAGATTATCATAAACCGAACTTTAAAACTTTAAACTTTCTCCCAGTTCTAAAATATGACTTATCATGTTATTTTATATTCTGGAAATGGAGCCTATAGACCCCGAATCACGCCGTTGTATTAATGGCAGGGTTCATTACCATGGCTGCAAAGAACTGCAGAAAGAATTCTGAATTACGGCTCATTCTAATGTCAGATTATCGCGTGCAGCTTATAAAACGATAACAAACAGAATATTAATCAAAATAGAAAAAAGGGAGAAAATTATTTGTCCTTTCTCCTCCTTTGAACCTTTCTTAACTTATCATAAAAAGGCGACTTTCATTGTTATCTCTTCAGAAAATTCACCAGCGAGAAAAATATTTGAAAATTGGGATCATGCTCCCATCACGATAAATTTGAGCTCAAACATACAACGTGTAGTTTTGTAAAATATTAATTATCGTTATTTTACAGAGACCACGAGGCTATGTTCAAGGAAAAACTCAAATATATTTCTTACCTTGATGGCAGCTTTTCTTGGTGTACAAGAAACAGACAAGAAAAATATTGCGCTGCAAAGTGTGAACTTCAGTAAGTTGAACATCGCTATGCAGTTCAAGTCTCCTCCTGAATGACTTCTTAAGCTAGTTCAACGTCTTTTAAATATGCATGCTCCTCTTTTGGAAAAAGATAATAAATTAGCGAGGAGTGCCACGCTGTTAATATTGTCGGAACGTTTCATTGTTTAAAACCGGAACTGAAAATCATTTTGAGTTTGTTAGTTTTGTGTTTTAATGTATTGACAATGTATAAAACAAGGCAGTTAACTTCAGCTGTTACGCCCACAGCTGAAAAGATAAGAAGTCTAAAACTATAAAGATATTGGATTGTGGTGTGTCTTATTGCCATGAGAAAGAGTGAAGAAAAGGATCAGATAAATCATACTCAAAACACTTTTTTCAAAATTTATCTGAGTTTTTTGCTATGGAAAGAGAGGTGACACAAACTTAGGCAAATACAAAAAAGAGGCGCGTATTTGCAAAAAAACATATTGACCTTCAACCAACAAATCGCCAACTCTTCACGCCTGAAATTATCGCCCCGACAATCGGGGCATATTTCATTGGTTGTGAACTTTTTCTTAACGAGGCGTCTGTAGATATCAAGCTATTAACAAAAGAAAAAGTTAACAATTATTCGCAAGTGGTTTCAAATAGGGACAGTTTGACTGCCAGGTGTATATCGTTTGCTGCTGACTGTTAATTGATCTATGGTCGATTAATAAAGTCGGTTGAGGATCTCATATCTATGAAAATCCTCACCAATGTCAGCGAATTAGTTGTACTTTCAACACTTGCTTTTTACAAAATACTTCACTCCAAAAAATCGACACCTAGAACTGAAAGTCTCAAAAAGCAATTTATACAAAATTAAAAATCCAACAAACGGTAAAAATCAATAGTTTTCTTTTTTTTTCAAGTCATCGCAGTCGCTACTTAGGACTGACTTAGATATCTACAGACTGATTTAAAACAGGTATCTTGTACAGTATAACAAACAGTACCACAGGAAAGAACTGCTCAGTAGCTTTCATTTGAATGGTAACACTTTAGGGTTTCATCCACAGACTCAAACATAAGAAACACCTTGTGCAACATAATAAAGTACAGCACCACAGGAAAGCACTGCTCAGTAGCTTTCATTTGAATGGTAGCACCATAGAGCCTGATTGCATTTCGGAATCATTCTCATCTTCATACTCAAAAGTAAAGAGACACCTTGAACGTTTGAATTGCTTACAGTCTTTTGTTTTTTAAAAATGTTCCTCGAATACATAGTGCTGTTCATCAGCCAGTCTTAGCATGAAACAATTTGCGAAAGAAGTAGGACCCCTTAGCCTCGAATGTCACGTTCTGAAGGGCTATATTATATAAGAGGAGAAACACAAACCCTCCCCCCGAGTTAATTTTATTAATAATAATAATAATAATAATAATAATAATAATAATAATAATAATAATAATAATAATAATAATAATAATTAGGGAAACATTATTGAAGGTGTTATAAAGAGAAATGATGTAGCTGTGAAAGAAAATTGCTCATCAATTTTCCTCATCGTAGGCGATCAGCTATAGCTTGTTCAGGCGCGGTGTCTGGGATAAATATTGACCGACTTCCAAAATGAGCGCCGGAGGCGTAACTTTCTAGGGTGTTTCGGGGGCAGGTTCCCCAAGGAAATGTTTTGGATTTTAACTCCTTAGAGTCCCCTTTCCTGGGTTTCCGAGTCATTCAGACAGCATATTGGCCAAAATTCAACTTAGAAAGTGTTTTTATTATTAAAAATATAATTATTATGAAAAATCTAACCGATTTCCGTAAAAAAAAGGTGGAAACCGGTATGAATTCACGCCTGTTGCTGTCTCTTATCTTACCCGTAAAATGGTTTGTTTTGTTTGAAAAACACACAATTTTGCTTAGATATCCATGTCATTAAAACTCCTCATCAAAAGCGTTAAGTAATGGTCTGCGTTTTTATCTAATACGCAAATTAAGAATGCAAAATAACCACTATCATCTACGAGTCCTGAGGTTTTTACTTTATAGAGTCAAAACCGCGGTATGAAGTTTCAGTTATAAATTTGTTCCATTTTTCTCAACTAAAAGGTCATTGCCATTTAAGCTACACCGCTGTATTTCTTTTATTTATATTTCTTTAACAAAAGCTTTATCACCAACAATTAGACCCTGAATTTTTCATGAACACCTGAACCAACCCAAGAAAAATTAGACTTTTTTGTTTGGTGTGCTTGTCTTTAAGGAAAGAAATCAATATGGCCAAGTTGCTTCCTTTCACTGAGTGCTTATGGGCTGCTTAACCTTTAGGAAATAAACGATAAGCTATTTCTCTTTTAATGAGACCTTTTTGATAACGGTTCTGACACAAAGCGTAAAAGACTGTTCTAAGCAAACATGGGCTTATGGAAGCATTTAGATTTTAGTGCCTAACTGAAAATTGTCACTTGAATACTTCCTCCTACCACTTTTCTTTCTCCGTTTTTACACCCGGCCACTTAGAAAAAACAACAATATACGAAGTATAGCCGGGTGCATTATACTCCTTTTAGAAAATACATGAGTTTTAATGCCTATATATAAGTAGTTAAAAGATAAGCGGAACTTTAACTTGTCAGGGTATAGGGGACGCTCATTAATTGCCATTAATGTCGCCTTTGCTTAAAATTCTTGTCAAAACATTTATCTTGTATTTAATGGCCCGCTAATTCTCAATTTATACTCAACTAAATTAGCGTCTTCCGCCGCAGATAATGAGTCGGCTTTTTCTGTGTCTTAGTGAAATTTTTACGGCCTTCATTATTATGTTAAAATTGACTAGGATAAAGGAAAACAAAAGGTTAACAATTACTAGTTAAGCAATAGAAAACGCTGTCCGTGTTTGCATGGCCTGATATAAACACTAGAGGGGTCGGGAAAATGAGACAGTTATGGAAATCCGAGACAAAAAAGTCAAAAAAAGTCGAGGGTTTGCATAGCTATCGAGAATTCAGGGGCACCCAGCGAGGATATAGTTCAAAACAGTAGCACTTTAACATAGCGTTGTTGAACGTATTTTAGTATTTAGACGGTAGATATAGGCATATTTTTATCCCCTAAAAACTTTTCATCTATTCGGATTTCCTAGCTGAAAGTCTAGTGATCCGAAAATTACCGGGATCAAAACTTACCTTTTCGAAAATTTCAGCCAGGAAAAGGCTCCCGAAAATTCTAGGTGGCCTTTTTTAGGGTAAAAATCTGTTAAAAATGGGTAATTATACCATTTTGTAAATGTTCGAAAATCCTAGGAGAGGCAGGCAAGCAAGAGATTTTACGACAAATGATCCGAAAATTCTAGATCTCAAATCGTCTTCCGAACAGATATTTTCCGAAAATTGCTGTTGGGTGCTCCTGAGAATTCTCCCAACCCCTCGAGTGTTTATATTGTAGGGCTTGTTAGAAAATTATTGAGTCATAGTGGCGGGAAAACTCACGTGATCTGAGAACTGAACTTTGTACAGGAGTCTGTGTAGCCGTTCCGAGTCGTGGAGCTGATCGAGTGTGTAGATTGAGAGATTGAGTGTAGATCACGGAAATTTCACACGAATTGATGTCGATGAATTCTTTAAGTGTAGAGTAGGGTACCGAATTTTAAAATATGAACATATATATAATCTCAAGGGAGTGAAGAATTAAATGCTAAAAGGAACTGGTTGTATCACACATAATTTGTGACGGGGCTTAAAAGTAAAGCAGGTGTTTGCGGGTGAACGTTTGAGGTCGATCGTTGATACGAAAAATTAAAAAAAAATTGTTCGGATTTCTCATGTAACTGTTACACGATCGAAACGATTTGCAAAGACGATTCTAGTCTTTTTAGGGCAACGGCAACTGGTTGGGACAATGTTGCAACCATTCAAAACAATGCCGCAACAAAGTTGTAAATGCTGTAATTAATGCGCTTAAAATCGCCTTTACGAATCGTCTCGCTGAACATCACTTTAACGAGGCATTGCTTCAAAAATGGCAAGCTGGTCATCTCCTTCGTTTACTATTTACAGAGATGTGACATGGAAACGTTCAGTCTGAGTGGCACGCGTTCCGCCAAAACCGGGACGGGGAAAGGGGTATAGTCCCGGGTGCTCTCGAAGTTTCTTTCAAATAATTCCCGTCCAGACTGGAGCGGCCCTAATAGGTTACTTCAAGGTCACATGACACCTAATTTAAGCTGTTTCCCGCCAAGTTTGTGAGCTGTCAACAGTGTGTAAAATATATGACATCAGAGCTAATTTAAAAAAGGAAGTTACTTTGTCCACAGGTAACCCAAGTTCTGTAATAACAATAAACTCCTTTGAGGTATCTATGATTACGTAATAGAAGTCAAAGATTTTACCCCTTACATCATTGATTGGAACGATTAATAATATGTCGCCCTTGACTTTTTTTGTGTGCTGTTCATTCGGTAACTTTGGGGATTTATTGCATTTTAGCGAGATTTTTTGTTCTTTCGGTCCCCTCTTTCAGCAGTATTTTGTCAGTGTGTGCTTGGTTTAATGACATCCTGACCAAAACGCTGACTGTTTTAATTCTAATCCGTCTGGTAACTGATATATCGTCTGGTATACTCTTTTGGCCATTGAATAACGATTTAATATTTGTTGTACAAAAAGTCAAACTTTATCTGGATTTTACAGAAATTTTTGGCACTGAAAATATGACAGGAACCATGGAAAGGAAAGAAAGCTATGATCGCACACGCTCTACGCTGGACTAATTGAGGATTTTTGAAAGCTATTTTAAAAACAATTTAAAGCGAATACATATACAGAAATACACAGACACCAACTTCTGTTCCAACTAGGTTTATCTTTCATCGGACACAGTTAAGATTTAATGTAAGCGATAGACCGACCTTTTGGTCAAAAATTGCTAATATTGCATAATTATGCCTAATACAAAAATTTACAGAATGTCAGTTTCGCAATATATTTCGCAATTTTCGAATTGTGTTTTGCAATTTTCTTTCAGAGACAGCTTCCTGAATCTGATGAAAAACTTCAACATTTTAACATCTGTAGTACCTGATTAAGGCTGGTCTGGCTAACCGAAGTGATTTTGGGAACCAGTGGACCTTGAGTTTAGATTTTTTAGAAAATAGTTTACGTTTCCGTTTTAGAAAGCAAGGGGATGAAAGTGTTACTAAAAATAGATGGCACGGCGCGGCTGTGTCGAGAACATGAAAATATGAGATCCGATTATTTCAAACAACTATTGTACGTAAACTTTATGGTAATTGCTTCTTTAGGAAGGTTTGATATTTTTTACTGTTTTTTTTCAATGCTGATGAAGTGTTTTCTGTGATTGTTTTTTCGCGCGTCGATTGCGCAATTTTTGTTGATATCCCACCGTCCTCTTCGATCCTAAGCAGGTTGAGCAAGAAAACATGGAGGATTTGGCGGTCGAGGTGTGCGGCAAGAATGGCGTCTATTACAAGGTAACCGTGGAACACTTATAAAAGAGTAAAAGAATTATTTGAGAACTTATCAAAAATTTACTTTCCAGGGCTACGTGAGGAATATACACCAAGATCAAGTCACTGTTTCCCTGGAGCACGAGTACGTATGAGCTACGGACTGCTAGGTGTCCGCGCGCGAGATTCAGTCGTGTCCTTGTTTTTGAAAAGATCTTCGCTAAAAGATCTTTGATATTTTGTTCTCATACAGTCCGTATAACTGGAAGAGAGTTTCTTACGAAGAAGTGCGTTTACCTTCCAAGAGCAACCAAAAATGCGATTTGTACGTGGACGATGAAGTAGAGGTACGCTAAGTGGATAATAGACCTGTTTACGTCCTCCGTCCCATGTGATCGAAAAGCAAAAGGTCAAATTCAAATGCATTGACGTAGAAAATCCCATTCTCGATTGTTTTTATTCATGATGCATATTTTAAGGTACGGTTTGAAGAGTCAAATATTTCGATCTGACTCTAAAGTGGAAATATTTTTCCTATTTTATTCGGAATTCTCTTGTTTAAACCCGCGGATTGTGCAACAACTTGAATTTCACCTTGCTATAATTTATAGTGAGTTTACAATGACTAACCCACGTGCCCCTTTAGCATTTGAGAGTAACCCAGTTGCATTTTCGTATTATTTGTTAGCTTATTTAAGTGCAAGCGGTAACAACAGAAATTTCAACTAATCCAGATTTCTTGTAATAATGTTGTTGATAATGATTAGTGATTATCACAGAGAGCGAGAAAATATGGTGTTGAATTTCAGTCATGGCTTCTCCCCGCCAGGTTTTCGATCACCCTCTGATAAAGTGGATTAGGCTTGCTGTATTTCCAAAGAGAAGATTTAAGGGTATAGACGTGTACCTGCAAGGGTTGTGTTTACTGCTTGTTGCAGTTTGAGGAGAAAGGGAGATTATAAACATTCAATTGTAGAGGGAAGGAAAAGATAGAAGAGATGGGATGGAAGGGGTGCTGGAGCGGAGAGGGATGGTGGATGGTTGGGAACCAAGTCGAGTTACTGTTCTGCCCTGTTCTTTTCTCCTTTCCACTTAACCCTTTAAGCCCTGATATCTACAAGCAAATTCTCCAAACTGATCTCTATACATTTCTTTAAAGAAGAAGTTGAGAGAGTTTGAGTTTTTTCTCTTTGCTGATCATTTAATTAATTCTCATAAACTAATCTCTTGACATTGTATGGATATTGCTAGGAGAAAATTGATGTTGCTCACTATTGGGACTTAAAGGCTTAATGTTACTTCCAGTGGTCCACAGCTATTTTGAAAGTCATACTTTAAATTGAACTTCTGTCTTGGAAAAAGTAGATATTTTCTCTGAAGGAATGCAATGCCTGGGGAGGAGGGAGTCTCACAGCCAAAATAATTGAAAGAAATTTATGAAGCTTAATTTGGAATGAGGGGTGGAGTAGTGGGGAGCTCTTAGAAAAGGTTTCTTCCTTCAGGGGTGGAGTAGTGGGGAGCTGTTAGAAAAGTTTTTTTCCTTCAGGGGTGGAACAGGTATTTTCTGGAATCATGCATTACTTGGATCAAGTAACCCCTTTTAAGCTTATTATCAGCTTTACATATTGTGACGCTTTTGTAATTTTTCCCACAAAGCTCCTCTTGTGTGATTAAATGAGTGGAAATATTTATCTGTAATATGTATTGGTCTTTGAAATAATTGATATGACATATATACATGATGGGAGCTTTTTCCTGATGGCTGAAGATGAAGATGAATATCCTTCCCCAAAAAGTTTCGTGAAATGAATTCACTATTATTTTAATCAATCTTTTGATTCTATTGTTCTAGGTTTTCACAAGAGATGTTGATGGTGAGCCTTGTGGTTGGTGGCAGGCAAGAATTGTTCATAAAAAAGGAGAGGTACTTATTTTTTTCATTAATTTTACAGGTATATACAGTCTGCTCTTGCCTTGCAGACATTTTAATATGACACACACCTCACTGATATAAGGGGCAGCCAAATCCCCAGCAGAAATATTAGTGAGTTTATGCAATAGGAGGGTCAGCGGAGAGAAGAGGTTGGCAAAATGCTCGTGTGTGATAAATGTGACATAAGGCTTTTAGTTGCATGTTGTGCTCTGATCCTTGCCAAATATTTCTGTGTTCTGGTCATTTACAAAAAGGTCTGTTTAAAGGAAGGTTAAGTTTGGTGGAAAGTTTTTTCAAACAAAACTATTTTCACGCTTTCACACGTTTTGCCATCTTCTTTCTCCGGACGCCTCTCCTGTTTCATGAGTTCAGTAATATTATAGACATGATAGCAACAATCGATTACGTTGGACTAGTTTTGGAGTCTTCTCGTGAGATAAACTCTTTGGTTACATAAAAGCCTAGGCATTTTTTTTTTTTTTAACTGGGACTAATGATTTTTCACAAGATTAGTCCCACGACTCACCATAACTGTTTGTAACAAAATCACTGCCAGTTGTGCTACCCGTAGAAAGTCACTTATTTAAGTCCACCTACTACTAACGATAAACAAAATAAATGCTTGTATGACCAACAGCCTATGGAACTTTGTTTTAGGTTACACCTTCCTGCAGAGTTCAGATTGTACGTAATTAGTGAAGGAAATAGATTTGTGCTATGTTCTCTGGTTTTGTGTGCCTTTCTAAGAAATGAAGCCAATTATTTTTCTATATTTAAACAATGGCCAGTAGCGCACATTTGGGATCAAACATAAACCTCTTTCAACATTGTTTTGTATCAGTCACACCAGCTCTTACAAAGGACAGCCACCTGCTTATGTAATGAATTTTTCGCAAAGGTGTTGTTTCTTGAAGTAAGTGTAGAAAAAGACCAGCTGAAGATACCGAGGTGACCAAGAGTTTTGTTTGAGCTTACTGTGTGCTGAAACAGCTGTCTGGTGCATTGAGCTGAGTGCAATTACATAACAATGTTTGACTCAAGATTTTGCAGTAAAACTTATTGTTTTTAAACATAATGGCCATTTCTTTTTCTTTGGGTTGTAGTTTTCTTTTCTGGGTAGGCTACATTTTTCTATCTACACATGCAAAGCATTCCCTCCCCCACCTCCCCCCCCTCCCAAAAAAAAAACCTTATGTAAAAAGAGCAATCCATCTTCTTTCATTCCCATCAGATCTATTTGTTTATCTGATTTTCTTTTTTGTTTCAATTTTGATATTGAGTTTTCTTCGTGGCAAAGTGGTTTAACTAGTTTTGTTCCAAATAAAATATGTTTACCCCCTCAGTAAACTTGTGCCTTTTGTGGTAACTGCTGTTCTCATGTTTGTGCATTTTCTCTTGTTTTAGTTTTATGTGATACAGTATACTGGATGGGATGCCACATTTAATGAGATTGTACCCAGAGAGAGAATTCGTCCCTGTAGCTGCAAGTAAGCAGATGACAGTGTTTTATCGCCTATATCAATGCCCAGTCAGGGAAAGAAATCCTTAGTGAGGCCCAGGCTGCTGGAGTTCAAAGAGAACCTAGCAGGACACCACACACTTTTCACAGAGGCTTTTAATAAAAGAGCCTTTTAAATATGATAAATTATCTCTGCTTAATTATCCTTAAAAATGCCTGGTTACCCCTCCAATATTATTGTTCAGCTGAGATTTCACTCTCCTGAGAACCATGTGAAAATATCAGAGTTTAATGGAAGCTGTCAAAATTCAGTTCTGTTTAGTTGGTTTAAATATTCCAGTTCAGGATTCTTCTGTTCATGGGAATTTTTTTTGTCTTCTAACAGTGGACCAATCGCCAAGGATATGTACCAGAAAGTGATGATTGATGTTCCACAAGACTTAAGACAACTGTAAGATCTGTCACTTATATCATTAATGGTGTTATGAAAGTAAAATAACTGTTGAAATTTAGAAATATTATAACAAACAATGACATAGGTCTTTGTAAACTTAATTATGTACCCTTGTAGTTGATTCTGGGGTTGAAGGATTTATGACCTCAAAGTTATTCCCTTTTGTGTTTAGCTGTAAAGATGAAGCAGTGCACAGAGAGTTTAAGAAACAGACAGGAGCATCTTGTGTGTATTATCATGACGAACTAGCTGTCCTTGTTGCATTGGTGAGCAATTCAGCATTCTTGTGGCCTTAGTATTTATGACATCTGATCAGCTGTGTAATTTGAATAAAGTTATACGTACCTGCATTTTACAATAAATGAATGAATACCAGACATAACTAATCGATGGTCAATGACATCAATTAGTAATCAATGAGTAATCGATGAGTGATCTGTTGATTAGTCATTGATTATTGGTGATGATCAATGAGTAATTGATGAGTAATCGAAGCCCAAAGGTCTATTGATTACTATAAGATTGTTAAGGGTACTGTGTAATCTTTTGCAGTCTCGCTCTGAACGTCCTGTGAAATGTGCAGCCATGTTAAGCGAAATCCATTTTAGAAGTCTCAGAACAAAGATGCTCTTGCAGTCATGGATTGACGAGACAGCAAGACAACTACAGGTATAAAAGCCTTTCCAGTCAGTGCACCTCTGAGGTGGTGCCTTTTAACATGGTAGAGACCTTCACTCAGGCCATTCCCATTTCTGAGACTCAGTTCTGTAAAAATAGAGTTGAGTTTACATAACAGTTAGTCAGTTTAGCTTCTTATCCATGTATGATGATTATTTTAGTTACTGTGTTTACTACCGTAAATCCTCTATTAAGCCCCCCCCCCGGGGAGCTTATTTAATTTAGAAAAGATGACGGTATCAGTTCTCCATAAAGACCTAGAATACAAAGTGGATAAGCTCAAGTACAAGACGGTTCGAGGTCATGCAGCCGAGGATGAGAATCAAATCCAAACTTCCAGTTGGTAAATAGACCATCCTGGATCAGTCCACATGGAGTTTAACAGTCGTGATTGATCAATACAGTCTATCATTTATTAGTGAAGAATAATTAGGGGTGGGGAGGAGGGGGCTTAACAGAGAGGGAGCTTAATAGGGGATTTATGTTATTCCAAAACAGAGCTTTGACAGGTGCTAGAGTCATGGAAACAACTTACCTTTTCGGTTTTTCCCCAAGCCTTGGTTTCAGAGCTAGACTGAGTGCAAAGCTACTGATATGAAAGTGATTTTTTCTTCTTGTGCAACTAAAACTCATTTTCACAAGAATTAAGGTTTTTCTCTTAGCCTTGTTTTGAAAATGTGATTTTCTGTAACTTGGAAATGTCCTGTATTTCTGAATTCACAAGATAAACAGCAAAACCAATGACTGAAGAAATTGCAACAAACTCTAAGCAAGTGAGAGGTTCCATAAATGTAGCATCAACTTCATTCTCTCTGCACATGTACTGTAATAAACACACAGCTTGGCCTGACTGTGGGCTCAGCTCTTCAGCCAGCAAATTCCTCAGCAGTGTAGTGCAGGCTCAACTTGCATAGAAAGTCTTGAGGGCGACAACTTAAGCATACATGTTACCCATTTAAATTTTATTTTTGTGCAACTTATTACAGACCGCCAAAAAACAGATGGGTGTGGTCGACATGCTGACATTACCAGATCATCTCATGGGCCTTGCCATTGGTGCACAGGGAGCCAACATTCAACAGGCTAGGCGACTGCCTGGAATCATCTCCATTGAAGTGGATGAAGAGAACTGCACTTTTCACATTTGTGGAGATGTGAGTATTATCAACTTTGGCTGTTTTACCCAAGGGTAGTACTTCCAGACAAACATTCATCTGCCTGATCAATAATGATGGGTTCATCCATGCAATAAATACAATACTACATGTAAAAATGGTGAATTAAGGGTTGTTGAATTAATTTATTCCGTCTTTCAGGGTGAAGAAAGCGTAAAAGAAGCGAGAAGACTGTTAGAATTTGCAGAAGAAACTGTTTACGTGTCTAGACCGCTTGTTGGTGAGTCTAATAAAAAGCAAACAGTCAGAGAAGTGGGATGCAAAGTTAACGTGTGCAGGACAAAATTTCAAAACTGGATTAGACGATCTCAAATTTCATATTGTTATTCAACGAAAAGTTACTCTTGACTATGAAAAAATTACTCTCAAAGAGTTTTCATTTGAATGGTCACACTTCAGGATTTCATCCACAGAGTTAAACGTTAGAATTATCTTCAGCATAATAAACAGTACCAAAGGAAAGTACTGCTCAGTAGCTTTCATTTGAATGGTTACACTTTAGGATTTCATCCACAGACTCAAAAGTTAGAACCACCTTGTACAGCATAATAAACAGTACCAAAGGAAAGTACTGCTCAGTAGCTTTCATTTGAATGGTTACACTTTAGGATTTCATCCACAGACTCAAAAGTTAGAACCACCTTGTACAGCATAATAAACAGTACCAAAGGAAAGTACTGCTCAATAGCTTTCATTTGAATGGTTACACTTGACTTTAGGAACTGTAACATACCTAGGAACAACAGGAAATGGCATTGTTTCTTTCATTAGGAAAAGTTATCGGAAAGAGTGGTCGTATAATTCAAGACATTGTAGATCGTTCAGGCGTCACCCGTGTCAAGATTGAACCTCCCGAGGAAAGATCGACTGCTGACGAGAAATCTTCAAAGGTCAGCCTACGTTTTCATTTTCGTTCGTTTTCTTGCTCAGCGAGAAGTGAAGTGCCTTTCAGATAATGGAAGAATTGAAATAAAACTTACACAAGTTGATGTTTCCTTCCCTGTATACTTGGGTAATGTAAGCCAAGGCTTGTAAAAGTATGGGAAATTGCAAAAAGAATCTCAAATATGCGGGTGAAAGGCAAAAGAATACTACACCGCAGGGGCGGATCCAGGATTTTTTTTAGGAGGGGGTGCACTCGTCTCTTGCTCTACTTCCATACCAATAAACCACATAGTTTTTTTTTTGGTAGAATACCGGTTGTATTAGAAAACCGTAGGTCATCTCAGGGGTGGGGGGGGGGGGGATGCACACCCCCTGCACCCTCCCCCTAGATCTGCCCCTGCACCGAAGGTTCACCAGCCATTCACAACGTGCGAGAAATGCTATGGTTTTGTAGATGATTTTGCTAATAAACGTTTATATACTAGAACGGGCGCGAGTCTTATCTTTTTTGTCCTTGTTTTTAGAAAGAAGTGTCTTTCCTATTTGTTGGAACGAAGGAGTGTATCGCCAATGCCCGAATGATGTTAGATTACCATCTAGCACATCTTAGGGTAAATACCATTTTTACTGTTCTCTCTCAAGAGAGCGAAAATCCCATGTCCATTTTTTGCAAGATTTATTTTGTCTTTTTTTTTTTCCACACAGGATGTAGAGGTGATGAAAAAGGACAAGGAGAGTCTGGACCAACAGCTTCGTAGCATGGGAATCAACCCGCCCCAGGGACCCTCCTACTTACCCACTCCAGCGGAGATGCGGCCTGGGCCTAGCCTTTCATTCATTGGCCAGGACAAGGACAATATGTTGAGTGTGCGAGACAGGTCGCTGACCACGGAGAGTTACGCGGGGGACTTGAGCGAGGGGATGTTTGTCAGCACCAAGGATGGACCGAAGACGAAACCGAGCATAAGAATACGATCGAGCAGTGAATCGGAAGTTCCCGAGAACAAAGCGAATTCACAGCAGTCTACAAGGACTAGTTTGGTAAGCGTTTCAGAGACATTTGCTCTACAAACATGAAGAGTTATTAAAAAGATCGTGTGTGCGATGCACATCAAACTGGTTTTTAAGTCATTTTCTGTCCTCTTTTAACAAAAGAATTGAAATTGAGACGTTATTTTCCGTTATAACAACGGAGGTTCCTTTCCAGGATTAAATTTTGCAAAACAAAAACTCTGCACGAGCATCACGCTTTTTGTACATTTCTTTGTCGTTACTGAACGACTACGACGTGAAAATACCTAATTTCACGTTTTAGGGATGAGGACACAAAACAGCGACTTTCTTTTTCTTTTCCTGAACTTCAATACACTCTTTTAGAATTCAACTCCAGAAAAGTAATTGCCACCATTTGACGAATTGAACGAGACGTTTTCGTAGCCGTTGCGGTCTTTATTGCTTAAGCTCCGAAATATGTCACAACAAGTGGTCTCTTTGACCTTTCTTTGTCTATTGCGTCAACAGAACACTGGGAATAGGCGAGCATCTACGCCGACCTCTGAACTGAAAGGGATCCGGGAGGAATCTGAGGAGAGTGAGCAAGGCAAGAGTAAGCGTGTCACGAGTGCGAATGCCCAAAACGACAAAGAAGAAGTCATAACATGTAAGAGTGTAGAAGAGGCGTAGAAGCCAGTAAATATCCATGGCGCAGGTCCGAAATCTACGACTTTCTCGTTCTCCAAAATGCAATTTTTCACCATAAGCATAAGTTTTGTCCCAAGAGAAAGTGAAACTGCTAGAATGTGAAAGGTCCTCCATACGTACGTTTTTTTGGTAATATCCGGATGAAGCATAGATTGGTTTGTTTCCCATTGTTCCGCTATATGACTGGTTAAAAAATCTCGCGCAACTTTTTCGGCCAATCAGAAGTAAATCCAAATAAATCGTGACTCGGTCGCCCACGTTTTCCCCCGCCTTTGCCGGCCGCAAGTTTTGGCATCGAGTTTTGATTGCTTTGTTGTGTTGGGGATCTGTTGTGATTGGCTATTGTTCTAAGACTTGGTTTTAGTGTTACGGCCGTTAGTTAAAGGTCGACTTTTATGGTTTGTTTGCTTTTTTCACCAGCTTCTTCGCCGCCAAGAGACTCTAGGGCAAAGAAAACATCCCCGTGGCTTGGAAACCGTAGAACAGACAGTGAAGGAAAGGACGAGAAGAAGAACCAAGAAAACCGCAAAAACAGCGAGCATAACGACTCGAGAGCAAGTCATGGTAACGGAAATAAACAGCACAGTAAACAGGAACAGAGGCAGCGTTCCGGGAGTAAAAATCAACAGCAAAAGCAACAAACTCAACCCGGTAACAGGCCCCGAGGAAACAGTAACAACCAGTTACGGCCGAGCAGCGGGAGCTTGTCAGCGAATTGGAGAGACCGATCCCAGGCCCAATCCGAGGCGACGACGAAAGACAACGAAAAAAGCGCGGAAGAGGTGCAAAGAGAAGTGGATGGGAAGGAAGAAAGGAAAGAAGAGAAAGGGAGAGTTAGTGGAGGAGATTCGAAGAGTAAAGATGAGAAACCGAGTGAACCTGCGGCCGATGAAAAGCCTCCTGAAGCGAATACGGTTAAAAACAAGACTGTAGAATCCAAAGACGAGGAGCAGACAGCTTAGAACTCTGCCGCGAGGAACCATTTCGCGGAATTCACTACTGCTGAGGCAGAAAATTGTACAGAAGGATTAAAAAAATTATCTACTTATTGGTGAAAGCTAATTTATGAGTGAGGCCAGATGTTGGTTCATATCAATTTGAAGAGACGTTTAACCGCTATTTACCGCCTTGTTCTTACGTAAAGCCATCTCTTTCTAATACCCCTTTAGCTGGGATCCGTGAAACGTGTTCCATAAATGGCGTTTTGGCTCTTGCATGCGACATTTCCCGCCTCGGTTTGCCGTTGTTTTTCTTCACAAACACCCTGCAATCTCACGTGCAAACTTCATAGTTGCACGTGCATGTGCACGTGCAGCACACACGTACAGTGTATTCACGTGCTTTTCGTATGTTTGTTTGGCCTTTCCTGGCAGCAGCTCACCAATATTAAAGCATTGTTCATTTGCTGGTTTTGCTAAGGATATATCAATAATTGTATGGCTGTTTCATTTTATTGTGGGTTTCTCCAAG
Source organism: Porites cylindrica (assembly GCA_964035525.1). Taxonomy (NCBI): domain Eukaryota; kingdom Metazoa; phylum Cnidaria; class Anthozoa; order Scleractinia; family Poritidae; genus Porites; species Porites cylindrica. Next base: position 33,547,822 of record OZ037783.1, read on the forward strand.
AATTTTGGCGGTTGAATCGGTGACAAAATTTTGACAGAGTCCAAGTGATTTAAAGATAATATTTTTAAAACTTGAAGCAAGCTCAACTTACGTTTTAATGACTAATAAAATTATTAGCATTATATTAAGTGTCACTTTTTCAGGAAACTTGTTTCCCTTAGTCACTGAAGAATTGATTCGTCAATAACTGTTAAATAAGTGTAATCGAACTACAAATAGCCTGCAGATCAAGTTCACTGCATTTTGGCCCATTCACCATTTTCACATAGACCATAATGCCCCTTGTATACCCCCAAAATTTTGCATAACCATTGTTTCCAATTTCTCCTGGGTATTACAGTCGTACCAAGAGAAATTAAAAGAGAAAGGTAACGTCACGTTACCATGGAAGCAAAATTTCTGGATCTCAACAACCTTTCTTGACAGAGACGGCAGTTTTAATTGTCGAACAATTGAAGAAAAGTTTGGGCTACTCTTTTGTTCCTGAGTGCAATCATGCAGGAAAGTCATACATGTCAAGTATTTTTTTTCCTTCCAAAATTTGCAGGACCACGGTTTGTTGAAATCCAGAAATTTTGCTACCATGGCAACGTGACGTAACGATATCTCAATTGCAGGAAGACCTGCACACACTAACATTGAAAGAGAGAGAATATATACAGTGTAGTAACCAAGGCAACTTCAACATTAGTAGCCAATCAGATCAAAAGAAGCAAACAATGAATTCCAACCACGTTCGTTTGAGCGATGCTGATTGGTTCAAACGACTGTAATTTGAATTCGTTCTTGGTTTCTTGGTTACCGTGGTCAAACTGGCAGGGAGCTGATATCTCCAACAAATAATTTTGATTATATTCGCATAACTTGAGCTTTGACTTTGAATTTTTAAACTGTCCTTGACTCTGACTCACGTATAGTTGAACAGCAAATTCTTTACGGATAGAGAAACGCAAGAACGTTGAAGTGATAAAGTACGCAATGGGTAGTCGGCTTTTTTGGTTTAGATTTTCTGAATATAATGCCTCCTGTCACGCGATTAACGATAAATATGGCCATCATGCCAGTCCTGCAAATCCTTCCTGTTCCCAGTCTACTCTCGGTCACTGTATTCACTCCGCCTCAGGCTCCCGTTCGTCCTCGTCTCCAGATCCCTGATCTTGCCCTGCCTCCTGGAACTGAAGGAGCTGCGCATGTCTGTTTACCGCCTGTCCTTCGGAATACAGAACTTGTCCTATCACCCCGTCCTTAGGTGCTCGAATAACATGCTAAAGGTAACAACTTGGAATCAGTTTGGGTATCTGGGAAACTGCCCACCTACCCCTCCCCTAAGCCAAACAAGTTTTACATAATTGAGATCATTATACGTTTCTGGGAAACCGCCAACCTACCCCTCCCCTAAGCTAACATTTTGCCCTAAGTGAGAAGTAAGTGTTAATGTTGGCTGAGGGGAGAGGTAGGTGCGCAGTTTTCCAGAACCGTATAATGATCTGAATCATAATTCTCGTGCAAACTTTCAACTCTCGGTATTTGATGGGATTTAAGCTTGTAAACCATGGGACGTAGACTCATCCGCGCGCTTTACCGAATTTTGTAAGTACAAACACGGCTGAAGTTAAGGTGAGTTTGGAAAAGTACGAACCGTTAGTTCGGCACATCTTAACCCTTTAAGCCCTAAGAGTGATCAGCGTCAAATTTCTCCTTGTAATATCAATGCTTTACAAAACAGGAGTGGTCATGAGAATTAAGGACATGATCACACAAGATGAATCTAATTGATACTTCAACAAATTCTCCCCACTACTTCTATTGAAAACGTATAGGGATAACAAATGAGAATTTGAATTTTGATGTTATGGTTTAAAGGGTTAATCACCCCGGCTATCTAACGGACAGGGACGACCGCGAAGTCCTGGGGAAACGCCTCGGTATTCAAGATTTTCCGTAAGCCATTTAAAAGTCGTAACGTTTTGTATGCCCAAACTAGGCCTGGCTTTACAAGTGAGAGTTTATCTAACACGTGTTTTACGAAAAAAAGCAACAACCACGGATTACTGGGAACAGTGAAGTCGAAAAAATAGGTGGACTAACAGGCTAATATCACTGACGTGAAAGCAAACACTGAATAAAAATCACAACTTTAAACCTCAGCAACCTACCTCCATTTTCATTGCTTCCATGATAATAAGCGTTTCACCTTCTTCAACTTTCTGTCCAGGCTGTACAAGCACCTGAGCAAAAAAATAAAGGTCATCAGAAAATTTTTCACCAGACTACTTATAAGAACTTTCACAGAAAAACATACTTGACTGCAGTTTGTTGATAAGGTTACTAAGCAACGAGACAAATTCTTTACAGTAGCTTAGTTTAGTGGCGCTTGCTTTCGCCAGCCTGAAAAACGCGAAAAAATAACGCCTGTTATGCAGGCTACCCACGTTCAATCCAACTTTTCAGCACCAGTTGTCAATAATAGGGAGTTTAAGATACGGCGACTACGGACTACGGCTACGGATAAATATGCTACTGCGCATGATCAAAACCACGTGACTGTTCATTTTTCCCGCGTAGTCCTGCGGCTACGGTGAGTTGTTGAGCTGTTTCGCGTAGTCGGGACTACGGAGAACATTTTGCTCGTATTTTGCCGTCTCGGTAATTCAAGAATCTCGTCTTTTCGTAAAAAAGTTTTCAATTCACCTGCTTTAAGTGAGAGGGAAGCGAAATATGTAAGTTGTGTCTAATTTCTGCTCAGATTTACGCTTTTAATCCACTGTTGTGACTACATTTTGTAAGCTTAGCTGTTTATACTCAGAATTCAGATTGATGGCCTAGGAGAAGAGAAATCATGCAGGTAATTTACTTTCTCTTCGCACTTGAAAAGTTTCAATGTTTGTTCGAACTGATTAGTGAGTCTTTGTACTTGTGTAGCCTTTATTTATGCGAGTTTTTGTATCGCGCCATTTGCTGAATGAAAATGATGTAAACATGCTCGAAACAATCGAAACTCGGCATTCCAGTACTTCAAACTACATCAGATCAGTAGTCGGAGAAGTCTATTTTCTAAATCTAATAAATGAGCTATTACTATTTCTGTCTATATCTTTAATATTTGACATAAGTATTCATGGGCGAAAAAATAAAACCTGTGTAACCAAAACTTTGTTTACCAATTTCACCCGACGTAATTGCTTCCTTCAAGTATGGAAGAATTTGTTCATTGTCCTAAAGATAAGATCACATGCAAAACTGACTTGCATTTTTGTGAACTGTGATAAAAACAAGAAAATCTTTGCGTGTTGTTTCCCTCTCCGCCTCTTCTGTCGTAGTCTACTGTCTGTAGTGCAATCTTAACGTTCTATATTTGCATGACTCAACCCAGTGCTACGAACAAAGGACAACGCTCGTCCAGCCGTAGTTCGTAGTCCGTAGTCTCCGTATCTTAAACTCCCTAATAGTCGAGCCATCTACGTTCAGGAGAGCTCTGGCGTCTTAAACCCTAACTTCGGCTACTGATTGTATAGTAAAAATCGGAAATATTCCGATTTTTTGCTGGTGCAAGAGGCCTACTTAGCAAATGGCAAGCCACAGTATACCTACCTTGACGATTGTGCCCGTCATTGGTGCCACTGCTGATCCTTGGGAAGCGGCTGAGGGGCCACCCCGAAGGAACTTGGGAATCGGGCGACGTACTTTATGACAACCATCCTGTGTGAGGAATAATAATGTCAGTGTTAGAAACCTCGCGTTTGTCGCAGGTTTTAATGGGAGGTTAGATAGAGCCAAGCCGCGCAGGAGCACTGGGTAACCAGATGGAGGGAGCTTAATCTTGATTTCTGTTTCATGTACGAATATAGGGCGTTTTAGCTGTAAGTTGTCATGCGCGTAAGACCCGCAGCAGACCCGCGGATACTGGGTCAAACGAGAGTAAAAATGGCGGGAAACCGATGATGCACACTAACCGTAAACGTACGAGATTCTGGACATTCCCTCTGGGATGTTTAACCAATGAAACTGTTGCATTTTTTAGGCACTTGGATGGCAAAGAGGATGTCTTAATTTAGTATTCTAGGAGCTGAAGTAAAAATACTCTTGCATAGAAGTATTTGTGGCAACAGCAAGGTTGGTTTAAAATACAACTTCCATACGCACGAGCAAATGTGTTGCACGACAGAAATTGAAACCTGTGACAAGCGAAAGGGAAGTGGAAAAGCAATGTCGGGGTTTGCCAACCTTTTGCTTTTGACTGGCTAACTACGGCACTCTCTGCAATACAACAAATTCTGGCGTTTTTTAAGATTACGCAAGTGCTTAACCAAAGTAAAGGAACTATTTTCAGCGTATGGTCCAACTATAAGGACTCTATATAAACGAAGAGTACCTTGGTGAATAAATGAATGGTTCCTTCTTGATCAACGAGCCAGGCTTTAAAGACGTGCCCATTTATGTTCGCTGTGAGGCAAGTTCTGGAGTCGTCTGATTCAAGTTTTCCCTTCACGTCTAAGCGCTCACCCTCAATCTGCGCAAGAAAGTTCAGTTTGGAAATGAAAGACACATCACAGCGTTAATTTTGGCCCGTCCGTAAATTTTACGCGAGTAAATGCAATAGAGGCAATGTATAAACAGTCGAGCGTAAACTTAAAAGATTTAAAACTTCGCTTAACTTTTACGTTAACGCGCACTTCATACATTGCCTCTATTTTATTTAAGCAAGTAAAGGTTACGACAGGGAAAATAAATCCACCTATACTCACCTCTAGTGTATAACTTCCATCCTTGTTGTAAGATACAATGATGTATACCTCTGCGAAAATAAAACAGGAAAGTTACTAGTGGGTTGGTCAGTCTGTCCGTCAGTCAGGCGGTCGAGCAGCCAGTCCGTCTTACAGTCACTCCCAAACAGTTAATCGATCAGTCAGTCAATAAGTTCGTCAGTTACCAAGTCGACCGGTACATCAATCAGTCAGTCAGACAGGAAATCAGAACTCAAGACGTCAACAAGCTGGTCAGGCAACCAGCCAGCCAGTCGGCAGTGAAAGGGACCCATCGCCAAGGACGCTTTAGTCTCTCGCGACATGTACTTACAGCTGTCTCCTCTTCAGGCACTTCGTTTTCGCACAGAGGCTGGGGCGAAACGCGTGTGACACGCGAGTGACAAGAGACGTAGCGCAAGGGACCACGAGAAGGAGAAAAATAAAAGGCGAAGCGTTCTCCTTTCCACCTTCATTTGCACGCAAATTTTCATCGAGAGACGTCTGGGCACGAGGCAGCACTTACAGTGCATCTGTTTCTAACTCAGTCAGCGACACAATCAGTAAAGCAAATTCCTCCCTGCACTCCAGAAACTACAAGCGGCAATCTTCTTACTTTTGTCGCCATCATCAAGTCTTATTCTTCTCTTGGCAACATTGTTCAGTCTGAAGCTAACGTTAGAATTCCACACTGAGAAAGGGTCTAAAAAAGATAAAAAATCTTATCAACACACTAAAACTTAGCTACCCGCATTTAATTGCCTTATTTATTAAAGGTCAACATATACGATGGAAGATTTTTGTGTACACGCAACCGGTAAAGCGGAATAAAGATTATGATGTTTTACTTGCAACACTGTCGACGGCAGTGAGAGCAATGGGTTTTATCAAAAAATCTAAAAAAATCAACTATCCAAAAATAAAAACCCAGATTTTTGTTACTTTCGAATGAACAGATTACTTTTCTGCCAAGCCTGGTGTTAAAAAAATGATTTAGTATATTTAACCATTAGATGTTCTTGTAATGCTGGGATTGTTTCTTAACAGCGCTCACTCTGATTGGCTACTTCAAGGTCATATGACTTCTCATAATGACACTGTTTCCCGCCAGTCTCAGAGAGGGCAACATTGCAAAGTATGTGACGTCATAGTACAATATTTGAAGAGAAAGTAGTTATGATTATTTCATGATTATTTTTTACCAGTGGACGCTGCAGAACGTTTTTCCTGCTCTTGTCGTTCAATCAGTAGAAGACCCAGGCAGGCTTGAGCCAGCGTTTCCGTGGGCAGGGGTGATTTGGGTGGGAACAAGTCCTGATAGTGTTGCTAAAATAAAAGAATCAAGTTTCAAGGATAGAGAACTTTAGATTAGAGGACGAGAACAAGTATGAATACGAGACTTAACTTCAAACTTATGCACGTGTTCTAAAAAAAGACACCCTGGAAAGCTTAATTTTACTATTTTTTACCACAAAAGTTAATACGGTTGTTTACACTGAAAGATAGCACAATGATGAAACTTCTTACATGTTATAATCTATTTCTGCCACTACGACATTCTCGCATAAACCCGTTGTTGAATGACGACGGCTATAACGTTTTTCCGCCAAAATGACACTGGTTCACGCGTGCGCACTACTAAGTATTGAGAAAATCTGGTAATCGTAGTCGTCCTCGTCTCAGAATCTAAAGCTCTCTATTAACACCATCGATAAAACTATTGAAATCAAAATACTGAGAAAGTGGTACCATGCAAAAGTACTGCTGATGTAGCTTTGATTTGAACGATCACACCATTAACCTGAGTAAGCAGCCGACATTTTACGACAACACCACTGGTTTCCCCGCAAAATGGCGTCTGACAAACGAGCGCAGAAATTTTATTCTGATGACACGTAACACTACTTAGGTCTGGGTAGTGACGCGTCATCAGTATAAAATTTCTGCGCTCGTTTCGCGGCGAAATTAGTAGAGGCATCGCAAAATGTCGGTTGTTTTTTCTCAGGCTATCAGACCATAGGATTCTTTCTACAAAGTCATATGTTGAAATACAGCGAAACCCAACCTCGTTCCACGCCTTTCTCCTGCCACTAATAGCTCTGACGACGAGGCTGAGCGGAACACGTCATAAGAGCCACCCCCGGCCTCGAATAGAACACCGAGAGGCCAGAACGTTTTTTTCAATTGTTATTTGTTTACTCACGGAGCACTTAGGAGTTTTTAAGAACTCGTTGAAAAATGTCCGTGCGTTCCAGATCGAATTGGAATTTGGAATCGTTGTTTTTTAAGGAGAGGGAAAAACTGGAGTACCCGGAGAAAAACCTCGCGGAGCAAAGGAGAGAACCAACAACAAAGTCAACCCAGATATGGCGTTGACACCAGGTTTCAAAGCCGGGCCACATTGGAGGGAGGCGAGAGCTCTCACCACTGTGCCACCCTTGGTAAAACAACAACAACAACAACAACAACAACAAAAACGATACTCATTTTATGTTGACAGGATGGCCTAGTGACCTCTTGATTTCAGCTGATCAATAGGGTACATAACGCACAGCAACTGAGAGAGGATAAAACTTGGGACTTACTTTCAAACACCAACAAATAAATATAACTTCACAAACCTTTATAAAGTCAGTATGTACATCTCCTTCCTTAAAATGGCTGTGTTCACACAAACTTGTCAAGAAGTCGACGTTCGTGTTTAGTCCTACAATCTGTGGAAGAATTTTTGGGACAGCTCGTTTAGAAGACTTCAAATAGGATTCGAAATCCAGTTTAAAAAGTTATAATAGAGACCTTGAGATACATCGTTTCCGTGTACGGTACGGGTAATTTAGCCGTACACGTATCCGTAAATACAAGTAGATTGCCTCTTACCCGGGAGAGACGGGTAGGCTACCGAGTAGGTAGAGTGGTTACGCCATTATCACGTCTGGGAAATAATGGTTGCCTTTCATAAAAGTACGAGATAAACATGTTCGCCGACCATACCCCAAGGCTAAAACGGTGTATCTTAATACACTCTAAGGCCGGCTGTGTTGGAGCTGGTCGTCCAATCCAGACTCTTGACTTCTTGGACCATTTCTCTCTTCATATTTTAAGAGCTTTAAACTAACGTGACTGTACATACGTGATATTGTTGAAGAGATTCTTTCAGCAAACTCAACGCGCTATCTCTATTTTCTGACCACACCACAAGTTTGGCGATCATCGGGTCATAATGCACTGACACTTCATCACCTTCAAAAACATACAAAAATATATACTTACTATATGAAAATATTTGTTACTAATTCTGATATGAGACACAGTGCTGTAGTAGCTATTTCTACGGCGACGGTAAGAAGAACGGCACCTCAAAAAATAAATCTCGCTCTACTAAACATTTTAAAAACGTGTATACAAACCTTGCCGTACGCCCGTTTCTACTCTAATTCTGTCAGATGACTGAGGAGTTGTTAAATGTAACAAAGGACCGGCTCCTGGGAGAAAATCGCTGAAAGCAAAACAAAGGATTTAAAGCGGGACTTTGAGGTTTGAAAAAAGAGGGAAAAGAACACGTGTCAAAAAGGCTTGCTAACTTTTGATTCTGTAGATGTAATACTA
>OZ037783.1:33561169-33726169 GCA_964035525.1 Porites cylindrica
ATGACGACTACGATGATGACAATAATGACGCCACTGATGATGATGATGATGATGATGATGATGAAGGTGGTGGTGGTGATAATAATAATACACTGATACTATTAAGCTTTGCTGACTTGAAATGATTGAGTTGTGTTTTGGTTTAAGGTTTGGTGCACTATAATGAAAAATAAAAAATATTAATCAGAGTATTTAATAACAAGCACCTCACCTGCTCCGACATATCCCACAGCCTTAGCTGCTCTCACTGCTGCCTCACCAATCCTCTGACGCACATCAAATGACACATCTGGAGCAGGGGCTTCTTCAATTATCTTTTGATGTCTCCGCTGAACACTGCAGTCTCTCTCAAACAGGTAAACAGTGTTCCCCAGGGTGTCACCAAATACTTGCACCTCTACATGTCTGAAATACAAGTAGATGATCAACTGAAGACACAGCACCCAAAGAAACCTTTACACAAAGAGTGTCCCATCAAAATTAATATCCCCTAAAGCCACTGCTCTTGACACATTCCATCCATGATGGTTTTCTAGGACCGTAAAAGAGTAACTTTGGCTTGGGATTAAGTTCGTGAGAGAGTCAATCTTCATTTTCTTGTAGTCTAAAAAAAAATCCAAACTCTCCTCTCTAATGCAATCATTTGTGGTTTTGTACCCCAAAACACCCTTGCAAAACTCCAAGAATAAACATTACTTTTACTTTAGAAAGCTTCAAACTTAACAGTTGGTCCACATGAGCTTGTTCTGGGGAACACGATACATGCACAGGTTTATATCTTTGGCTAAAAGGTTTATTTTTTTTGTCTTTAGTTTCAAACCAAAAAGAAATCAAGCCACAGTTAAATATTCTCAATAGATTTCTCTGATGTAGGGTACACCCATAGCTACTAGGTCAATCTTTTGTCACAGTGTGGTGGTTGGTGTGTGTCAATGACACAGACAGCGATACCAGTAGGAGTGTAAGCTCCAGGTCTTCCAAGCTGCAAAGGCCAAATGGTAGAGGCCAGACATCATATTTTAGACCAATTCTCCTTGAGATTACAAGAAGGATATTAGGCTAACAACCCAACAAGAAAAACAGCTTGATATAAAAACATTGATGAGGAACTCAAAGCTGTTAGACCTACAGGAGATGTGGAGTCTGAAGACCTCAAGAAGATCTAATATACCTTGGAGTGTCGACAAATTTCTCCACCAGCATGTTATCGTCGTTAAAAGATTTGAGGGACTCTCGCCTGGCTGACTCAAGGGCGGCATCAAATTCCTCTGGTGATGTAACAATTCTCATTCCTTTGCCTCCACCTCCTCTCACAGCTTTAAGCATAACAGGATACCTATCAAAAAATCATTACCACTGTAATTTATGACAAAACTGCTAAAAAAAAATTATTATTATAATTTATGTGCATTGCAAAGGCATTGTTCTTGCAAGAAGAAGATAGAGCTACTTTGGTCACGTGCTTTCAAGAGAAAGCACTGACAAAGCTGCTCTGAGAAAGATTCTGGAGGGTAAATGGGAAATAGGACATCCCAAATCCATCTGAAGGAGGATAGTATACCTTGGCTGAACTCGGCACTGTAACCCTTAACTGGGATCAAGCATTGTGCCTTGCAAAGGACTGACAGGAATAGAGAGAGAGAATGTGCTGTCAAATGCCCTATTGTGCCACATAAAAAGGATATATGATGACAATGAAAATGATGATGATGATGATGAGGCTTGTAATGGAAGATCTCTTTTTGAAGTACAGTGTAGAAACTGCATTAGAGTCACATGTTAAAGGTCATGGAACTCCAGGAAAGTTGGGCATGTCAGGACTTGTCAAGAAAGAAGATAAAATTATTGTGTTTGGTAAACTAGCTCAATATCAACATCATATTCATCACCACCATCATCATCATCATCATCATCATCATCATCATCATCATCATCATTATCATCATCATTATCAAAAAGCTTGTAGCTGTGGGTTACAAGGTTTCTCCACTTCTTTTATGTCTTGTGTTATACATGTATGCTATCAGACCTCTTCTGGGAACAGTAGGTATCGGTCACTCATGGATCATCACCTTTTGGCAATTTATCAGTTTGCATTTGCCATTGCCTACACTGAAGGGTGGAAAAGGGCATACCACTGCTTCTTGCTTTTAAAATAACAATTCATATTTACAGCAGTACATAATTTCACTGTATAAGAAACCAGAAAAGTATACTAAGATAAATTCTAATTTTAGTCATAATACATATTAAGGAAAATCTAACCCTATTCTTTGTGCCTCAAGTCTTAATCTGTCATCTGATTGGTCCTCACCATGGTAACCTTCAATGATTGGCACTCCAGCACTGCCCATGATTGCCTTACTAGTGCTGCAAAACAAGTAAAACAGAGAAAAAAATTAAATGATGTTTTTAAATGTGTGCATCATGAGAGACCAGAGTACTGTTGTTTAACATTTGGCCTGGACATACTTGTGGGAAACTTTGAATCTTATGATGTGAATTTTTGATATATAATTACAAATGAGACAAGTCTATTGCACATGGTCAGCCCTTTTTTTTTTGTATTCATTGATCTGTACTTACTATACCTTTTGATGCCCATATCTCTGATTGCTGTGGCTGGGGGCCCAATAAATATCACACCTTCTTTATCACAAAGCTCAGCAAATTCAGGCTTCTCTGACAAAAAGCCATAACCAGGATGAATAGCCTGTTCACAAAAAAGCAAAAGTATTAAAATAAAAATACTACTTCAACAACAATGTTTATTAAACTTAGTCAGATCCACAGGTTAGGAAAAGTGGGCAAGTTTCAGGCTTTTGATTACAGGTAAATATGCTTTTGATATTGCTCCTGAATAGATTTCTCTTGATCTTGAGTATTGCAAAATCTCTTGAAGGTGAAATATTTGAGTTAATTTGATACCTGTGCCCCACTCTTTTTTGCGACTTCAATGATTTTCTCCATGTTGAGGTAACTGTCCCTTGAGGCAGCTGCTCCAATGTGGAAGGCTTCATCAGCCTGGAAAATATGTTCGATACATAAACTATAATTTATACTAGATCAATAAAATTCTAGATGTTATGCACTATGTTTAAAAGACTTACTTACCACAACCTGTACTTATAAAGTTCTGCCATAGCATACATGTTGTACAGCAATGATACATCAGGGTTTGAAGGTGCAGGAAATAAATGTACAGGCTGGGATCTTTTAAATCAGGTATTTTTCAGCTCACTCTAGCAATACTTTATGAAATATGACATATGCTTTGCTTCTTTCATTTTTGGGATGATGAAGCATTTTGTTATATGGAAGTACACTGGCCATGTTTTCTTGTACAGTAGAATGCCACTATCCACCCTGAATAATCCTGATTCTAACTTTCATAAAATAAAGCACAAAACGTACAAAAAGAAAATATTTTTTACAAATTAACAAATTATTTGAGGAAATATATACACTTTATATTTTATAAATATACCTAAATATAGTCTCCACCACAGACAAACTAAACTCTGGTTAAGTCCGTCTGCGAAACAGCACTGAAATCCTTGTTCTGGGCCACCAGCTATGTACTAGGATTTGAGTACACACCATGATTGGTCTGTTAAAAAAGCCATTGTCGATTTGCCAAACAGTATGAAAGGAAATTCGAAACGGCCTTCCAGTAATTTGTTGAGTCGTCTGGGGGTACAGAAAAAGCATCTCGGTGCTGCTTCCCAGACGTTACTAACCAAGGTTAAATAACATTTGCGATACAGGCTAACCTAAATCTAGAACAAACAAAAAATACTTATGAACCATAATATTATCTGGTAAATAACTAACCATGTCTACATGCATTGCATTTTCATCAGCATCACTGTAAACAGCCACTGTCCTAATTCCCATTTTCTTTGCTGTTTTCATAACTCGACAAGCAATCTCCCCTCTGTTGGCCACAACAACTTTCTTAATTTGACTTGGACCTAAAAGAAATTTATGTCAATCAGGAAGGTTAAAATAACAAAAATGAACACCCTGTTACTTAGCTTCTTATCAAGAAGTAGCTGAGGATTTACTTTTTTCTGGTCAAAACATAAATTATTTATTTACTTAGGTTTGGCAATTCTTGGCAGGGTCACGGCAACAATGCATGTCGCCAATTACTGCGGGCCTGTAACAGTCCCTCCCCACACCAGGCACTACGTCCCCCGCTCCTTACAAATAGTGCATGGGTTCTTTAACATGCCACAGAATTTTATAGGTGCAAGGGTTGTAAGACGGAACCTACGAATTTTTGTCCTTATCCGGGAAGATTAGAAAGTCTAACCGTTAACAAATGTCTTTACAAAGGGAGCACTTTCTCCTCAGTTATTTAAAGACCCCGAGTGTGGGTCTGGCCATCGTTTTGAACCAGCGGCCTCCCACTCGGCAGACAGGCACTTATCCATTTGAGCTAATGAATTGCTAATTCCTTCAAAAGGAGAGTGTATCGTTACTTGTCTGGAATTATCTTATGGGGGCGTGAAAGGGGCTGGTACTGGAAATACTTTAAACAATAAGTAAGTAAAGATAAAAATAATAAATAATAAATAAAATAACTCTACTTTATCATAAAAACCTGACATTTGAGGAAAGATAAATTAAAAAAATGTCAAAGAAAATTAATTTTAACATAAGTAGGCAATGAAACAACTCGGATATAAGATTATAGAGAACAGAAATTTTGATTAACACGTGTGCTTACCAGTTGAATATTGAGTGCCAAAAGTTAACAGCTGTTTCCTAAAAAAAGAAGGACAAATAAAAACAGTTGCAGAAAATGTGTTTTATCTTAAATTTACAAAAAAAAAATAATACATGGCACCTTTTCACGTTTAGAAATCTTCCAAAAAGCTTACGGCCCAAAGGAAATGCCATGTTGGCCGCCATTTTAATTTTAAAGCGGAAAGGCGTATATGAAGTAGGTATACACTGCGAAAATTATCTGCTGACCAGAGCCTTTCTTGCTTCCATGGCAACCAGCTGCATTGTGGGAGAATAACAAAATGGCTGCTGACTGAACTGTCATCCCTCTCTTGAATTCGGAGATATTCACTTGTGCTTTCTTGACTTTCTACATTATTTTTTATAAACATGGGTCAGAATCTTAATGAGGCTCCTCCAGGTTCACGGTAAGATGGTAGCTCTTTATAACACAATATGTAAATTGAAAGGATTTATGGAAGTTCTCATTGATTTTGCTTGCTTCGAATTGCAGGCTTACAAGAATTGAGGCCGCAAGAAAAATTGAGCAGTTTTGGTGCTCCTATCGTGATAAGCAAATGTTCAAGCTGCTTAAATACGCAATATGCGCAGCGGTAGGTTTTGGACTGAGAGAAATGATTTTTGAAGACCTTATATCATTTGCCAATGTGTGTAGTGGTTAAAGGTAAAGTGGCTGGTGTTGCACTACTGTAGCGAAGCTTGAATGTTGTTTTTTTTATAGGAACATTCTCTTACTTATGAAGTGCTACGCAAAGTTTCCCCTCTTGAAGCAGATCTATTGAAAGATCCTGTAGTTCAGGCTAGGGTAAGATTCAGGTAAGTTTACTTGAAAGTGTTTTTGTATGTACTTCCAGTATAAGTTCACAATAATTGTGTTTCTTAAAATATTTAACACGCCATTTTCACAATTTTAAGGATTACTTCCCTCCCACTGAACTTGCATTGAGCATTTGTCCCCTTTTGTTTGTGGTTTCCTTCCTTCCTCCCTCACCTCAGTTTTTAATTTTTTCTGTCATGGTAAAAGAAGACACTCCTGTTATCAGGTTGTTCATTAGGCATTGGAGATCAGAGAATTATCTGTTTACCATGCAGAAATCTGCGGCTAAAGTTCGGAAGCCTATGACTATTTTACATTCAGACGTGGATGTCAGCCTTTTTCAAAATATTCTCCTGTAATGTTACACCTTTCTCCTGCTACTAGAATTCTTAATGTAAACCCCGTGTTATAAGCAGTAATGAGCATCTTTGAGTAACTTAGGGCCTGTTTACATGGAGGTGGGGGACCCCAGGTAGGTGAGGCAACGCGCTTAGACACGTGGGGTAACCCACTTGTCCATATAGTCTCTCAGTTTAATTTGATCACGTTTGCATGATAGTTGGGGTGACCTGCCACAAGTTACCTCACCTATCTGGGGTCCACCATCTCCATGTAAACAGGCTGTTAATGTGTAATTAGCAATTATGCCTCTTATGCATTGATGAAAGACTGGACACTATCAAAAGTACTGTAGGTGTTGTAATTTTTTAGATAAGGTCTGATTGATGAGAAGAACAAACTGTTATATTATTTCCTTTCGTACAGATTTGGAGGAGCAGAATTCCCACCTATCATCATGTTTAAGATTTTTATTCATAGTGGTGGGCAAGGTGTTAAATACTACTGTGGGAAAAAAGCCATCAAACCTGCATCTGAGGTATGTGATGCTCTACACTGTAGTTTACCAACAAAATACAGTTCAACCTCCATTATTTTAAGAAGCCACCCTCTATTTAGTGGCCAGTTATCAAAGTCCCAAAATAATTGTACAAAAGGTTGAGGACTTAAGCGACCATCAACCTCTTGATACACTGATCTCCTCTTAGTCTGGCTTCATTTCAAGAATATGATGAAGGGAAAAACAGTCAGAGACAGAAACTGGTGACAACTGATCTTGGACCAGTGATGCTGTTCCTGTCATGTGTTTGTTTCAAAATGAAGTAATGTTTCTGCTCAAGATTATGCTAATTTATGATGAACCTCCATTGTGAGGGCAATCTCCATTAAGCGGCCACTTTCCGGTACCCAGGGGTGCAGTAGCCGCTTAATGTAGGTTCTGCTGTAATCTCTATGACCTATGGCCCTTTTTTGTATAGATATGAGATTGAAAACATAATCAAATAGATTATTATATTTCTTACATACCCTTCCCTTCTGCGGCTTAATTTTATCCTTTAAGTTTTCATTCTCCTTTGTTTTGAAGTTCAGGTCTTAAAATAGTGAAGCAAAAAAAATAATATGCAAAAATTTATTGTGGTTTGAAATAGGGTAATATTTTGACTTTTAAATAGGCAGCAACTGACTCACTCAAACTCATGGGAAATAGGAAGTTTTACGATCAAATAATCGCTGACATGTGCCAACATGAAAAGGACAGGATTACAGATGAAATTGATGTGACAACAATGAAAGACTACATGCAGGTATATTGGGGGGCGTAATGTGATCAGAAAGAATGAATACAGTAATGCAAGAACTTCACAGTAAAATAATGCAATCGTACAACATCAACATAGTTATGTGCACCATGTTAGAGAAAAAAACATTAATTTTTATCGATGTCTAAGTAAGAAGCATTTTTCCTCTAATTTGTTGTGGTATTCTTACCCTGCTCTGCAGGGTTTTAACTGTATTTAAGCAGATGGGTGCTGAGGGTCAAGTACATGCAGAAAGTTGCTTTGAGAGTTTTCCAATTTTACGTGTTTTAATAAATGTAACATTTAACCTGTAGACTTTTGTTTTACATTTACTTTTCTTCTCATTTAAGTACTTGAGCCATTTGGATGAGTGTCCTGCAGAAACAGGTGGAAAATCTAACACATGGAGAAGGCTTACACTTGATGGTATGTAGTTAAGTTTGGGTTCCTTCTGTAGGTACCGAGGCACAGATTACGTACAACAAATGAAACAATACATCCAAACAGTAAAGCCCCCAGGAGAATTCTATTGTTTAGTTCTTTTGTTTCTTTTGTGATGACGGTACATGCAGAAAGACCCTAAGTTTGAGATAGGATTTGTAGCCACTGATCACCACATAAAATGCCTTTGCTAATCCAAGAACTTTGGAGAATGTATTTCACAGAATGACCCACTAAATGATCAACAGACTGACTTGTAGCTTACTATGGGTCTCTCCATACTGTAGCTTGGTAGGAACACTTGACTAATATAACTTTAGGCTATTTTTCTGTTCCAAAAGATAAGTGTATATAATTTAAATGACTGGCTGTAAATTCATTGTATTAATTTTATTTGGTAGCTATTCCACGGCAGAGCATAGTACGTGATATCTTTGGATTTGTTGAGTGTGGTGTTACAACTTCCCGACTAGTAGAGGAATGTCCAGATCTGTTGTCACTCAGACCTGCGACACAGGAAATACAAGTTGCTAGCATCAAAGCTATACCTATATACAGGTAGGAGAAACTGTGAGTCCTTAAGGACATTTTGATTCATCTCAATGGTGTGATAAACAATACCTGGAGGGTGACCGGGGGGGAAGACCTTGTTCCCAGGATTCCTCGCTACTGAGTGGAGGAAGTAAGGTGGGGCTGGGTACCATCATTTATAAGGTATATGCTAGGTATATGCTGCTCTGAAGAGTAGTGGTCTATTCGAAGTTTAGTCCAAGAAAAGGAAAT
Organism: Porites cylindrica; assembly: GCA_964035525.1. Lineage (NCBI taxonomy): Eukaryota > Metazoa > Cnidaria > Anthozoa > Scleractinia > Poritidae > Porites > Porites cylindrica. The sequence goes on from OZ037783.1 coordinate 33,569,603, forward strand.
GGAAATCAGAGTGTTTTGTTCCAGAATGTTTATGATTTCTGGGGCCACATTCATATTCAGTGTATACCAGACTCATGTTAACCATATTTTTTACGATATGATATTTAATAGGAAAAAGGTTAATAACAAAATTAGCTAGGTCGGTATAAAGGAACTTGTGTTGTCTTGTTTAAACCAAGGTTGAAGGGTTAATTAAAACAGTACACACTACTTTACTTGTCGCTTGAGTCACATCAAATTAAATTATTGAGACACTGATTGTATTGTTATTCACTTGCTAATAGGAAGAAGCCTCCAATAGACTACAACAATCCATCTCCCGTTAGGAGGTCGCGGCAAGCTAAAGCAAGAGTTGCTAAAATGAGAAAAATGTATGGAATGGATTCACCTAAACTGGTGAGTTGGAATTCACTGAAAATAAGCTCTAATATTTTTGATAGTTCAGTGAAGACCTACATGAAAGATTTAATATAAATACTTAATAATAGACCTTTTATGGCCCTTTAGTGTTATATTGGAAGGTGAATTTTTGTTTGTGTAAGTGCCATCTCAAAAACCGAGTCCTAAAGGGGCCAAACTATGCAGGGAAGAGAGTGTAGAAAAAGTTGTAGGTTGGGGGTGTAGGCGGGGTGTTTTGTGCTTACCCCACATGTAGTTCCATATGCTCTCCACTTTATGTAGTAAAAACTGTTGCTGAAAAAAGCTTGGTGATTTCAGTCAAACCTCCATTAAATGGCCACCTCCCTATAACGGCCACTATTTTTCAAACCGGTGGACCTCCCTACACCACCTCTTTGTGGCCCCCTCTTTGTAACGGCCACTTTCTTGTGTCCCCAAGGTGGCCCTTGTGGAGAGGCTCAACTGTAATTTGTTAACAAAGGAAACTGTCAGAATTCCTAATCTCTGCATTACTGTCAAATTTTCCTGCAGAATGAAATGGAGGAAGGCATGTCGCCAACAATTCAACCGTCAACAGAGAATGTTTTTGAAGATGAAGACTGGGAAGACCAAGCTGATAAACTGTATGAGTGGACACAGAATTTATCACTTGATGACTTAGGAGTCACATCACCTTAACATTTATGAGTTATAAAGAAGCAGAGCTGAACCAGCTGGGATCATTGGTGGTGCGATTATCTTTGGCTGGACACAAAATCTATCTGCTAAAGAGTTACAGTAATTGGACATCACAATACAAACAAGTGTAAACGCTAAGTTACTATTTATAAATCATCTAACTCAACAGAAAAACTCTTATTGAAGACTGCGTTAGAGATGTGACAACCTGAAAATTGTCAGTGACCAGTTTTATGATGATCTTGAGAGCTGCTATTCTCTATGAAGACACAGATATATTTTGCAAAGCAAGAAATTCAATGTTGGTTTTGAGCACAGATGCAAATGTTTCAGTGCACAGTCAAAGCAATTTGGCCAGATTGCAAGAAATGAAGTACAAAGTAGCTTTTCTTATTAACATCGCTACTTTAGTGCAATTTTGGTAAGATAAGGTCATTGTCAGCTGAACATGAGCAAAGCATGTTTTCATCTGTACTTGTAGAGGGAACAAACTTAAAAACAATTTTGAGTATGAACGTTTTACAAGGTTATACGAAAACCACTTCATTGCAGTTTCACAAAGACGTTAAGGAAGCAGTGAAAAAAATAAGCTCAAATCTCGGTGAATATTAATTATGAGTTTTTTAAAAATTGAGAATTATTTTTATTACTTGTTCATCGAATGTTTGTTTCGCAAAGAAAAATAAATTATATGTGTACATAGTAACTATATATAGCAGTGTTGTTAACCATTAGAATAAAATTAATACACAATAAAGAGTCTAGTATTTCTTCTTTTAGTTTATTTATTTAGCAATACTATTTAGCTTGTATGATGTACACATAATTTAAACTTGAAAAAGATTTTTTTTATTGAAAGGGGCCACATATTTTTTTAATCTTTTTTGGACTTGCAACAAATACTAAGTTATAGAAATAAATAAAATACAGCTAGGAAGGTTGCAGATCTTTCCCTGCAAACATCAAACAGTCTACAGTAACTTTCAAAAATATAAATAATTCCGCTCTGACAAAGGATAAATTTTCCACATTAGACTGTACTACAGCAAATAAAACAGACCTTTACCTGTTCCAGGTATTCAAACAGTGGAGAATGGCACGAAAAAGGTAGCAGTTTTTCCACTGATCACTTCTTTTTATGCAATCTCCTTTACATGGTTGCTTAAAACAGGCTAAACAGACCTTGAGGGAAGACCTAACTCTGATCTAAACATCAAACTACAAATCCAGAAAGGGTTTGTCTGATCCAGGATAAACTGCACACATACTATAAAGAGTGTATGACCCAACGCATAACTAACACTAAATTTGAGTTAGGACCTTGAACTTAACTTAACTTAACTTACTGGTTCTAGAAGTCCTGTAAGTTAGCTATCTAGAAAAATGATAAATAATAACATTTTTTGGCAGCTGCAGGGGGCTAGGTCTACAGTAAAGACACTTTGAAAATGAACATGTTGTTGTTAACAAAAGAGGTCAACTAGTGTATTCCTTTTTGTCTTTTGAGTCTACTGCTCTATCTACAATTTCTGTAAGTATTTGACAATATTGCAGAAATGGCATTTCTATGAATGTACACTGAAAGTGTAAATTCCTAAATCCACTTTTTGCCCCACTTTGTGTCTTGATAACTAGCACTGCAGCTTAGACAAATATAGGGCTACAGTTTAAAAAAGTGGATTTCAAGTCCAAGTATTATTCGTATTGCACAAAACAATGCATAATCGTGTAAAGAAGTGTGCAATTGCCCCAATTTCCAGACAAACTGACAAAAATCTATACAGACAAGTCCAACTCAAACGTTTTAGTCGCTGAAAAGCTAAGAGTGTGTTATTTACAGAACAAAGAAGGTAGACTTTTTCAGCCATTATAGGGTTTGGCACCTGGTCGCGCAGCTTCTTTCTGAAGCTCCATATCGATCTTGGCATTGATTTTCTCCCAGTCAACTTCAACCTGTGCAATACAACACAAAAACGTAAATAATTAGAAGGTTTTCAACATTGACACATTTTCCACAAACTCAGCTCGGGCTGAAAAGCTGACTGCAGCAAAATCTCGAAATTAGTTATAAGCCAGTCGATAACAACTCGTGCATCCGTGGACGTCTCGTTCATTCTAAAGCGAGCACATGCGTTTATTTCCTGTTTAATCACTTACATCCACAACACTCAACAACATTTGAAGTCCCTATTGTAGAATTAAGTACGCTGCGTATTTGGGAATTCTAACGCTGTCTGAAGAACAGAAGGCTAGACCACTAGAGCGATTAATTGGTTTCATGACAATCTGCTCCCTTTTCCAACATCGTGGCAAGATGGAAAGCTATGTGAATTCAGAACTCGCGTCATTCTTACCCCACAAGTCAACAAACGCTTTCCATTCAATTTATTTTCGTTTCTCACGTTAGTACCAATGTTAGTACCATGTTTCCACCAATGTCATAGCTCCATTGTTGGGTGTATAAACCAAAAGAAACACACCTCCATGATTCGCTCTTTCGAAGAATACGCGCTCGGCAAGCTACGATTTTTACCTCTTTTTACCTTCTCCACTCCAGTAGCCTGCGAGCGCAGACGCCTTTTTCGACTTTTATTCTCACGCCATGGTGAACAAAAGCCGAAATAGTCGCCTGCTCCCGCAGGCTACGACTCCAGTTAACACAACTACGACTGAAGATTTCTCCAAACTCATCTTACCCCTTGTGCATATTGAAGGAATCGTTTGCTTTTTTCTGTTCTATCAAAGTTTTCCAGGTATTTTTGTCTGTAAGCCAGTACTGTATCCACATGTGTCTTGTGTTTCACAGCAAGTTCAAGAGCCCTGAAAGAAAAACGACTTTGGTTCGTTCCATGTTAATACTATTTCTTACAGCTAAGTAGCATACTAGATTTAGGATTCACAAAACTGGTAGCCTCCAATCTTGAGATAAAGTTGCGTTTTCGTCTGAAACAAGAATGCTCGTTTGTATAATCTTGAATCTTTAGCCTGCGTAGTAACATTTCCGCGCAAGTTGGTCGAGAATAGACTACGAGTAGTCCCCCATTTTTCCTCAGGGATAGTAGAGCGTCTCTGAGGAAAAATGGGGGACTACTCGTAGTCTAGTCGAGAAAGTTGGAACGAGAGACAAAAAAGAAGAAAGAAGGGGGAGGGGGAGAGGATTTCACATTTCCTTTTTTCCCTTTCCCCTCCCCCTTCGTCCAGTTTTTGCTGTCGCTTCAACTTCCGCGCCTTAAAAAAGCAGTAATACCTGTCCCAATTGAAGAGATCAATATTCATCTGTATTGCTCGGTACACGAGTCCAGCTTGGAGAAGAATAGTCTCTGCCTCCTGCGGCTGCCGACAAAATAAGGCCATGGCGGCATTTCGTCCTTCTTTCGTTGGTATTTCTTTGATGTGATTGATGTACTGAACTTTATCTGCCTATAGAACAAGGCAAATGAAAACAGTCAAATCTCTTTTAGCTCGTGAGCAGTGATGAAAACGAAAGTGCTGAGAAACTGCGCGTGAAGAAGCGATGAATTTGCTCAAAAAGTCTATACTTTTGGGGGCCATTTTCTCCGCTGTGCTCGTCGGACGGGGTTCTCTTCTACGAAGGTTAATTGAAAGATGGTTGTATAAATAAAGAGTTAAATGACAATACATACTTCATCGATAGCAGCATATGCCGTCTCTGCCGTGTTAAGATCCTTCGCATAAGCAGCCATAGTAGCAAGACAAGCCCACAAAACTGGATCCTGAGGGCAAAAAAATAAAACAAAAATACCACAGCAAGTCCAGCTACAGTGAGCTTTAATACACACCAACAGAAAGAGACAGTTAAGGACGTGGGCAATTACAAAGAAAAAAAAATAATAATAGGTGGGGGAAGTGAGAGTAGAGAAAAAGAAGGCCCTTCCCACCACTCCTCAGTCATTTTTAGTTCTAACCTAAGATCGTAAAGAAGTGCTAGTAACTACATCAACAGAACGATGAGTAGGGAATAAGCTGTTACCTTTACAAATCTACACAGTCGAATGGCATCTTGCCATTTAGATCCGCTGGCATACTTGTGAAGCATTGAAGGGTATGGTGAGATTCTGTAGAAAGAGGTCATCAGAGAATACATGTACAAGTGTAACTGGTTTTCAACAGCAACTCACACAAGCCTGCTAGATTTGTGATATAATTTACTAAGAAACAAACATATGGGAGCAAGAGAGATGCAGCGGCTAGAACACTCGCTTGCCGCACCAAAGTGGCCCGATTCAAAACCTGGGTTCCGTGTTTATACGCTGGTTGATTTTCTTGTTGGCTCTCTTCCGAGAGGTTTCCCACCGGTGCTCGGGTTTCCTTGCCTTAAAATCCAAAATTTCAAAATTTCAATTCGATATGCAAAGTACAATTAAGTTTGTACGAGTTCTTGAGAGCTCTCCAGGCGTTTCAAGGGTTAAACACTTACAGTTTTCATAGAGATTAACTGATAATTACAGATAATTTCTACTTACATGGTGCTGCAAAGTGAGCCATCCGCTCTTCTCATTGTGCAGTGGTTTTCCAAGAAACTGACAAGCTGTGGGTTCTTTCCGAAATCACTACGAAGGCAGAAAATTACAATGAGTTATTCCTAAATAAATAATATTTAGCTAAGATCAGCAATGTTGGGCTTCTTGTTCTTCGGAAAATTGAGAGGGAACTGGAGAGAGTGCGGTTACCAGTGCTTCTCCCCTTTCTTGAGTCAAAACCAACCTAAGATATTACGGAACTTAAGAAAAGACGTTTTTGAGCGACGCATGTCAACCGGAAGTTGAATTTTACAAGACGAAAAAAAGAGAAAGGCATTACTTCCGGTTGACGTGCATCGCTCAAAAACGTCTTTGCTTAAGCTCCGTACTGATTGGGATATTGAAAAACTTATTGGTAACAGTTCTTTGAAATGAAACTTGGTTTCCCCAAGGATATGGTACCCCTAAAGTTTAGTACCCCTAGAATTTGGTACCCCTTGGGTTTGTTTCCCCTACGGTTTGTTTGTTTCCGTTTTTACCTGGAATCTTTTTCCAGAAGTGTTTTTGGCAGGATGTCCTGGTCCACATACACCGCGCTAGGATAATACCAGACAATAAATCGACCATCCTGAAACGCTGACAACATATTGGTGTTGTCGTTCCACGCCATCGTAGTTATCATTGTTCCTGAACAAAGAGAATAATGAACATTTGAGAAATATCATCATAAACAATAAAAAAAAGTACTTGAAGAATCAGTGGTTCCTTCCTTTTGCAACAGACACCAGAGTGAATGAAAGAAAAGGGTGCTCGTAACAGCCTCACAGGGGGCAAATTTTCAAGCGTTTGCGTAAAACTGTACAGTATAATGTAATGCCAAGGAACTGAGAAAATATGTTCACTATAACGAGGTTCTTTTCCACATATTTTACTATAATTGGAGCGTAGAGTATTGTTCGTAGTACCGATGACTTCGTTATATAGGCGTTTACTATATCAAGGTTCCACTGGTTACCAGTGATCTCGCTTCCAAGTCATTTCGCCCCGGTTGCTTAGCCCCCTATTCTAGAACGAGGAATAAGACATTTGAAGCGTGCTTGTTTTGGTTTATGGCTAAAAGTAACGAGGAATATTACATTTGAAGAGCGCTTGTTTTGCCTTATGGCTTAAAGGACGAGGAATATTACATTTGAGGCGCACCGCTAAATGACTCGAAAATAGCGGGCTAAGTTACCGCGGCGAAATGAACGATTACCATTCCACTGCATGCATATACATTGTCAAGGGCTAACTGATTAACTAACCGAGTTTGAAAAGCCTTTCTGCAGGGCCAATATGTTTAACCGGGGTAAGATAGAGGTCTCTGTTCTTATCAATAACAGCCAGTTGTCTATCACTTGTTGGACCACACTGGCTCAGAGCAATCTCCATAACTTCAAGCTACAAATGCAACAAAAAGTATAAGATCTAATTAGTGACACGTCGTCAGTAAGGAATTTCTGCGCTCGATTCTAAGACGTCATTTGGCGGAGAAACCAGTGGTGACGTTGGGAAACGTCACCTGTTTTCCTCGGCTACTCCGGAGGGGGAGGGGGTAAAGGCGGGTTTTATAAAGGATTTTCAATGTAAAAACGCAGGTAAGCTTACTGAATGTTGGATTGGCTGTCCACTTCCTACTGGTTTCCCTGACTGAGTTTCAAACAAATGGATCACTGAAAAATAGCGACAACATTATAAACATTTTTTCCAGTACTATAGGAATTTTTTGGTTTTTCAAAACCAGTAAAATAAATTTACCAAGAAATAATAGTAATTGATACAGATAACGCCAACAGAAGAAATAACAAACATTGCATTTATTTCAGCATGTCCATCTTTAGATCAACTGTAAGTACCTTAAAGGCAAAAACAACTCCACCACTATATTTAATACACTATAAAAATTATTCTCGCTGCAATGTACCTTTTTCATCCTTTCTATCCTTGATGGCTAGTGTGTCATTACTCAATGTACATGTCTGCTCATTTAGAATATCTGTTCTAAGACCCTGGTACTTAGGCACACACGTTAAGCGACCCTGTAACAAGGAGAGAAATAAGTGCAAATATTATATACAGTGCAACTACTCCTCTCCTCTCATCTTTTTAAGGGACACCGTTGTCACTGTTGTCACAGTTGTCACAGTTGTCACTGTTGTCACCGTTATCACCGTTGTCACAGTCGTCACTGTTGACACCGTTGTCACTGTTGTCACAGTTGTCACTGTTGTCACAGTTGTCACTGTTGTCACCGTTGTCACTGTTGTCACAGTTGTCACCGTTGTCACAGTCGTCACTGTTGACACCGTTGTCACTGTTGTCACCGTTGGCACTGTTGTCACCGTTATCACCGTTGTCACAGTCGTCACTGTTGACACCGTTGTCACTGTTGTCACAGTTGTCACTGTTGTCACAGTTGTCACTGTTGTCACCGTTGTCACTGTTGTCACAGTTGTCACCGTTGTCACCGTTGTCACTGTTGTCACAGTTGTCACCGTTGGCACTGTTGTCATCGTTATCACCGTTGTCACAGTTGTCACCGTTGTCACCGTTGTCACCGTTGTCACAGTTGTCACAGTTGTCACTGTTGTCACAGTTGTCACAGTTGTCACCGTTGTCACTGTTGTCACTGTTGTCACCGTTATCACCGTGTCAGAGTTGTCACAGTTGTCACCGTTGTCACCGTTGTCACCGTTGTCACCGTTGTCACTGTTGTCACCGTTGTCACTGTTGTCACCGTTATCACCGTTGTCACAGTTGTCCCCGTTGTCACAGTTGTCGCTGTTGTCACCGTCGTCACTGTTGTCACAGTTGTCATAGTTGTCACCGTTGTCACTGTTGTCACAGTTGTCACAGTTGTCACCGTTGTCACTGTTGTCACCGTTATCACCGTTGTCACAGTTGTCACCGTTGTCACTGTTGTCACCGTTGTCACTGTTGTCACAGTTGTCACAGTTGTCACAGTTGTCACAGTTGTCACCGTTGTCACTGTTGTCACCGTTATCACCGTTGTCACAGTTGTCCCCGTTGTCACAGTTGTCGCTGTTGTCACCGTCGTCACTGTTGTCACAGTTGTCATAGTTGTCACCGTTGTCACTGTTGTCACAGTTGTCACAGTTGTCACCGTTGTCACTGTTGTCACCGTTATCACCGTTGTCACAGTTGTCACCGTTGTCACTGTTGTCACCGTTGTCACTGTTGTCACAGTTGTCACAGTTGTCACAGTTGTCACCGTTGTCACTGTTGTCACCGTTGTCACCGTTGTCACCGTTGTCACTCTTGTCACCGTTGTCACTCTTGTCACAGTTGTCACCGTTGTCACTGTTGTCACCGTTATCACCGTTGTCACAGTTGTCACCGTTGTCACAGTTGTCGCTGTTGTCACCGTTGTCACTGTTGTCACCGTTGTCACTGTTGTCACCGTTATCACCGTTGTCACAGTTGTCACTGTTGTCACCGTTGTCACAGTTGTCACCGTTGTAACTGTTGTCACCGTTGTCACAGTTGTCACCGTTGTCACTGTTGTCACCGTTGTCAGAGTTGTCACTGTTGTCACCGTTATCACCGTTGTCACAGTTGTCACCGTTGTCACTGTTGTCACCGTTGTCACCGTTGTCACCGTTGTCACCGTTATCACCGTTGTCACTGTTATCACCGTTGTCACAGTTGTCACCGTTGTCACTGTTGTCACCGTTATCACCGTTGTCACAGTTGTCACCGTTGTCACTGTTGTCACAGTTGTCAAAGTTGTCACCGTTGTCACTGTTGTCACCGTTGTCACCGTTGTCACAGTTGTCACCGTTATCACCGTTGTCACTGTTATCACCGTTGTCACAGTTGTCACCGTTGTCACCGTTGTCACCGTTGTCACAGTTGTCACAGTTGTCACTGTTGTCACAGTTGTCACAGTTGTCACCGTTGTCACTGTTGTCACTGTTGTCACCGTTATCACCGTGTCAGAGTTGTCACAGTTGTCACCGTTGTCACCGTTGTCACCGTTGTCACCGTTGTCACTGTTGTCACCGTTGTCACTGTTGTCACCGTTATCACCGTTGTCACAGTTGTCCCCGTTGTCACAGTTGTCGCTGTTGTCACCGTCGTCACTGTTGTCACAGTTGTCATAGTTGTCACCGTTGTCACTGTTGTCACAGTTGTCACAGTTGTCACCGTTGTCACTGTTGTCACCGTTATCACCGTTGTCACAGTTGTCACCGTTGTCACTGTTGTCACCGTTGTCACTGTTGTCACAGTTGTCACAGTTGTCACAGTTGTCACAGTTGTCACCGTTGTCACTGTTGTCACCGTTATCACCGTTGTCACAGTTGTCCCCGTTGTCACAGTTGTCGCTGTTGTCACCGTCGTCACTGTTGTCACAGTTGTCATAGTTGTCACCGTTGTCACTGTTGTCACAGTTGTCACAGTTGTCACCGTTGTCACTGTTGTCACCGTTATCACCGTTGTCACAGTTGTCACCGTTGTCACTGTTGTCACCGTTGTCACTGTTGTCACAGTTGTCACAGTTGTCACAGTTGTCACCGTTGTCACTGTTGTCACCGTTGTCACCGTTGTCACCGTTGTCACTCTTGTCACCGTTGTCACTCTTGTCACAGTCGTCACCGTTGTCACTGTTGTCACCGTTATCACCGTTGTCACAGTTGTCACCGTTGTCACAGTTGTCGCTGTTGTCACCGTTGTCACTGTTGTCACCGTTGTCACTGTTGTCACCGTTATCACCGTTGTCACAGTTGTCACTGTTGTCACCGTTGTCACAGTTGTCACCGTTGTAACTGTTGTCACCGTTGTCACAGTTGTCACCGTTGTCACTGTTGTCACCGTTGTCAGAGTTGTCACTGTTGTCACCGTTATCACCGTTGTCACAGTTGTCACCGTTGTCACTGTTGTCACCGTTGTCACCGTTGTCACCGTTGTCACCGTTATCACCGTTGTCACTGTTATCACCGTTGTCACAGTTGTCACCGTTGTCACTGTTGTCACCGTTATCACCGTTGTCACAGTTGTCACCGTTGTCACTGTTGTCACAGTTGTCAAAGTTGTCACCGTTGTCACTGTTGTCACCGTTGTCACCGTTGTCACAGTTGTCACCGTTATCACCGTTGTCACTGTTATCACCGTTGTCACAGTTGTCACCGTTGTCACTGTTGTCACCGTTATCACCGTTGTCACAGTTGTCACCGTTGTCACTGTTGTCACAGTTGTCAAAGTTGTCACCGTTGTCACTGTTGTCACTGTTGTCACCGTTGTCACAGTTGTCGCTGTTGTCACCATAGTCACAGTTGTCACCGTTGTCACTGTTGTCACCGTTGTCACAGTTGTCACCGTTGTCACTGTTGTCACCGTTGTCACAGTTGTCACTGTTGTCACCGTTATCACCGTTGTCACAATTGTCACCGTTGTCACAGTTGTCACTGTTGTCACCGTTGTCACTGTTGTCACAGTTGTCATAGTTGTCACCGTTGTCACTGTTGTCACCGTTGTCACTGTTGTCACCGTTGTCACTGTTCTCACCGTTGTCACTGTTGTCACAGTTGTCACAGTTGTCACCGTTGTCACTGTTGTCACCGTTGTCACTGTTGTCACCGTTGTCACAGTTGTCACTGTTGTCACCGTTATCACCGTTGTCACAATTGTCACCGTTGTCACAGTTGTCACTGTTGTCACTGTTGTCACCGTTATCACCGTTGTCACAGTTGTCACCGTTGTCACAGTTGTCGCTGTTGTCACCGTTGTCACCGTTGTCACAGTTGTCACCGTTGTCACTGTTGTCACCGTTATCACTGTTCTCACTGTTGTCACCGTTGTCACAGTTGTCGCTGTTGTCACCGTTGTCACAGTTGTCACCGTTGTCACTGTTGTCACCGTTGTCACAGTTGTCACCGTTGTCACTGTTGTCACCGTTGTCACAGTTGTCACTGTTGTCACCGTTATCACCGTTGTCACAATTGTCACCGTTGTCACAGTTGTCACTGTTGTCACCGTTGTCACTGTTGTCACCGTTGTCACAGTTGTCACAGTTGTCACCGTTGTCAATGTTGTCACCGTTGTCACAGTTGTCACCGTTGTCACTGTTGTCACCGTTGTCACTGTTGTCACTGTTGTCACAGTTGTCACCGTTGTCACTGTTGTCACCGTTATCACCGTTGTCACTGTTGTCACCGTTGTCACTGTTGTCACAAATGTCAAAGTTGTCACAGTTGTCACCGTTGTCACTGTTGTCACCGTTGTCACAGTTGTTACCGTTGTCACTGTTGTCACAGTTGTCACAGTTGTCACCGTTGTCACTGTTGTCACCGTTATCAATGTTGTCACAGTTGTCACCGTTGTCACTGTTGTCACCGTTGTCACTGTTGTCACAGTTGTCACAATTGTCACAGTTGTCACCGTTGTGACTGTTGTCACCGTTATCACCGTTGTCACAGTTGTCACAGTTGTCACAATTGTCACAGTTGTCACCGTTGTGACTGTTGTCACCGTTATTACCGTTGTCACTGTTCTCACCGTTGTCACTGTTGTCACCGTTATCACCGTTGTCACTGTTGTCACCGTTGTCACTGTTGTCACAGTTGTCACCGTTGTCACTATTGTCACCGTTATCACCGTTGTCACTGTTGTCACCGTTGTCACTGTTGTCACAAATGTCAAAGTTGTCACAGTTGTCACCGTTGTCAATGTTGTCACCGTTGTCACAGTTGTCACCGTTGTCACTGTTGTCACCGTTGTCACTGTTGTCACTGTTGTCACAGTTGTCACCGTTGTCACTGTTGTCACCGTTATCACCGTTGTCACTGTTGTCACCGTTGTCACTGTTGTCACAAATGTCAAAGTTGTCACAGTTGTCACCGTTGTCACTGTTGTCACCGTTGTCACAGTTGTTACCGTTGTCACTGTTGTCACAGTTGTCACAGTTGTCACCGTTGTCACTGTTGTCACCGTTATCAATGTTGTCACAGTTGTCACCGTTGTCACTGTTGTCACCGTTGTCACTGTTGTCACAGTTGTCACAATTGTCACAGTTGTCACCGTTGTCACTGTTGTCACCGTTATCACCGTTGTCACTGTTGTCACCGTTGTCACTGTTGTCACAAATGTCAAAGTTGTCACAGTTGTCACCGTTGTCACTGTTGTCACCGTTGTCACAGTTGTTACCGTTGTCACTGTTGTCACAGTTGTCACAGTTGTCACCGTTGTCACTGTTGTCACCGTTATCAATGTTGTCACAGTTGTCACCGTTGTCACTGTTGTCACCGTTGTCACTGTTGTCACAGTTGTCACAATTGTCACAGTTGTCACCGTTGTGACTGTTGTCACCGTTATCACCGTTGTCACAGTTGTCACAGTTGTCACAATTGTCACAGTTGTCACCGTTGTGACTGAGGTCACCGTTATTACCGTTGTCACAGTTGTCACCGTTGTCACTGTTGTCACCGTTATCACCGTTGTCACTGTTGTCACCGTTGTCACTGTTGTCACAGTTGTCACCGTTGTCACTATTGTCACCGTTATCACCGTTGTCACTGTTGTCACCGTTGTCACTGTTGTCACAAATGTCAAAGTTGTCACAGTTGTCACCGTTGTCACTGTTGTCACCGTTGTCACAGTTGTCACCGTTGTCACTGTTGTCACAGTTGTCACAGTTGTCACCGTTGTCACTGTTGTCACCGTTATCAACGTTGTCACAGTTGTCACCGTTGTCACTGTTGTCACCGTTGTCACTGTTGTCACAGTTGTCACAATTGTCACAGTTGTCACCTTTGTCACTGTTGTCACCGTTGTCACAGTTGTCACTGTTCTCACCGTTATCACCGTTGTCACAGATGTCACCGTTGTCACTGTTGTCACAGTTGTCACAGTTGTCACCGTTGTCACTGTTATCACCGTTGTCACCGTTGTCACTGTTGTCACCGTTATCACTGTTGTCACAGTTGTCACAGTTGTCACCGTTATCATCGTTGTCACAATTGTCACCGTTGTCACTGTTGTCACCGTTGTCACTGTTGTCACAGTTGTCACCGTTGTCACTGTTGTCACCGTTGTCACAGTTGTCACTGTTGTCACCGTTATCACCGTTCTCACAGTTGTCACCGTTGTCACTGTTGTCACCGTTGTCACTGTTCTCACAGTTGTCACAGTTGTCACTGTTGTCACCGTTATCACCGTTGTCAATGTTGTCACCGTTGTCACTGTTGTCACCGTTGTCACTGTTCTCACAGTTGTCACAGTTGTCACCGTTATCACCGTTGTCACTGTTATCACCGTTGTCACATTTGTCACCGTTGTCACTGTTGTCACCGTTATCACCGTTCTCACAGTTGTCACAGTTGTCACTGTTGTCACCGTTATCACCGTTGTCACAGTTGTCACCGTTGTCACTGTTGTCACAAATGTCAAAGTTGTCACAGTTCTCACCGTTATCAGCGTTGTCACAGTTGTCACCGTTGTCACTGTTGTCACCGTTGTCACTGTTGTCACAGTTGTCACAATTGTCACAGTTGTCACCGTTGTGACTGTTGTCACCGTTATCACCGTTGTCACAGTTGTCACCGTTGTCACTGTTGTCACCGTTATCACTGTTGTCACAGTTGTCACCGTTGTCACAGTTGTCGCTGTTGTCACCGTTGTCACAGTTGTCACCGTTGTCACTGTTGTCACCGTTGTCACAGTTGTCACCGTTGTCACTGTTGTCACCGTTGTCAAAGTTGTCACTGTTGTCACCGTTATCACCGTTGTCACAATTGTCACCGTTGTCACAGTTGTCACTGTTGTCACTGTTGTCACCGTTGTCACTGTTGTCACAGTTGTCATAGTTGTCACCGTTGTCACTGTTGTAACCGTTGTCACTGTTGTCACCGTTGTAACTGTTCTCACCGTTGTCACTGTTGTCCCAGTTGTCACCGTTGTCACTGTTGTCACCGTTGTCACCGTTATCACCGTTGTCACAATTGTCACCGTTGTCACAGTTGTCACTGTTGTCACTGTTGTCACCGTTGTCACCGTTATCACCGTTGTCACAGTTGTCACCGTTGTCACTGTTGTCACCGTTGTCACTGTTCTCACCATTGTCACTGTTGTCACAGTTGTCACAGTTGTCACCGTTGTCACTGTTGTCACCGTTGTCACAGTTGTCACCGTTGTCACTGTTGTCACCGTTGTCACAGTTGTCACCTTTGTCACTGTTGTCACCGTTGTCACAGTTGTCACTGTTGTCACCGTTATCACCGTTGTCACAGTTGTCACCGTTGTCACCGTTGTCACTGTTGTCACAGTTGTCACAGTTGTCACCGTTGTCACTGTTATCACCGTTGTCACCGTTGTCACTGTTGTCACCGTTATCACTGTTGTCACAGTTGTCACAGTTGTCACCGTTATCACCGTTGTCACAATTGTCACCGTTGTCACTGTTGTCACCGTTGTCACTGTTGTCAATGTTGTCACCGTTGTCACAGTTGTCACCGTTGTCACTGTTGTCACCGTTGTCACAGTTGTCACCGTTGTCACTGTTGTCACCGTTGTCACAGTTGTCACCGTTATCACCGTTCTCACAGTTGTCACCGTTGTCACTGTTGTCACCGTTGTCACTGTTCTCACAGTTGTCACAGTTGTCACTGTTGTCACCGTTATCACCGTTGTCAATGTTGTTACCGTTGTCACTGTTGTCACCGTTGTCACTGTTCTCACAGATGTCACAGTTGTCACCGTTATCACCGTTGTCACTGTTATCACCGTTGTCACATTTGTCACCGTTGTCACTGTTGTCACCGTTATCACCGTTCTCACAGTTGTCACAGTTGTCACTGTTGTCACCGTTATCACCGTTGTCACAGTTGTCACCGTTGTCACTGTTGTCCCAAATGTCAAAGTTGTCACAGTTGTCACCGTTGTCACCGTTATCACCGTTGTCACAGTTGTCACCGTTGTCACTGTTGTCACCGTTGTCACTGTTGTCACAGTTGTCACAATTGTCACAGTTGTCACCGTTGTGACTGTTGTCACCGTTATCACCGTTGTCACAGTTGTCACCGTTGTCACTTTTGTCACCGTCATCACCGTTGTCACTGTTGTCACCGTTGTCACTGTTGTCACAGTTGTCACCGTTGTCACTGTTGTCACCGTTATCACCGTTGTCACTGTTGTCACCGTTGTCACTGTTGTCAAAAATGTCAAAGTTGTCACAGTTGTCACCGTTGTCACTGTTGTCACAGTTGTCACTGTGGTCACCAATGTCACTGTTGTCACTGTTGTCACCGTTGTCATAGTTGTCACTTTTGTCACCATTGTCACTGTTGTCACCGATGTCACTGTTGTCACCATTGTCACTGTTGTCACCGTTGTCACAGTTGTCACCGTTGTCACTGTTGTCACCGTTGTCACTGTTGTCACCATTGTCACTGTTGTCAGAGTTGTCACCATTGTCACTGTTGTCACCGTTATCACCGTTGTCACTGTTGTCACAGTTGTCACCGTTGTAACTGATGTCACTGTTGTCACAGTTGTCACCGTTGTCACTGTTGTCACCGTTGTCACTGCTGTCAAAGTTGTCACTGGCGTCACTGTTGTCACAGTTGTCACTTTTGTCACTGCTGTCACCATTGTCACTGTCGTCACAGTTGTCACCGTTGTCACTGTTGTCACAGTTGTCACCGTTGTCACTGATGTCACTGTTGTCATCGTTGTCGCGGTTATCACAGTTGTCACCGTTGTCACTGTTGTCACAAATGTCACCGTTGTCACTTTCGTCACCGTTCTCACCGTTTTCACTGTTGTCACCGTTTGTCACTTTTGTCACAGTTGTCATATTGTCACTGTTGTCACCGTTGTCACTGTTGTCACCGTTCTCACAGTTGTCATTGTTGTCACTGTTGTCACAGTTGTCACCGTTGTCACCGTTATCACCGTTGTCACTGTTGTCACAGTTGTCACTGTTGTCACCACTGTCACGGTTGTCGCAGTTGTCACCGTTGTCACCGATATCACCGTTATCACTGTTGTCACCATTGTTGCTGTTGTCATCGTTTTTACCGTTGTCTTTGTTGTCACCGTTGCCACTGTTTTCACCGTTGTCACTGTTGTCACGGTTGTCATCGTTGTCACCGTTGTCACTGTTGTCACCGTTATCACCGTTGTCACTGTTGTCACCATTGTTGCTGTTGTCATCGTTTTTACCGTTGTCTTTGTTGTCACCGTTGCCACTGTTTTCACCGTTGTCACTGTTGTCACGGTTGTCATCGTTGTCACCGTTGTCACTGTTGTCACAGTTGTCACCGTTATCACCGTTGTCACTGTTGTCACCGTTGTTGCTGTTGTCATCGTTGTCACCATCGTCACCGTTGTCACTGTTGTCACTTTTGTCACAGTTGTCACTGTTGTAAGTGTTGTCGTTGTTGTCGCCGTTGTCGGCGTTTTCACCCTGGTTATCGATGTCACTGTTGTCACCATTGTTGTTGTTGACACCGTTGTCACCGTTGTCACTGTTGTCACCGTTGTCACAGTTGTCACCGTTGTCACTGATGTCACCGTTGTCATCGTTGTCACGGTTGTCACAGTTGTCACCGTTGTCACTGTTGTCACAGTTGTCACCGTTGTCACTGATGTCACAGTTGTCACCGTTGTCACTGTTCTCACCGTTGTCACTGCTGTCAAAGTTGTCACTAACGTCAATGTTGTCACAGTTGTCACTTTTGTCACTGCTGACACCATTGTCACCATTGTCACTGTTGTCACAGTTGTCACCGTTATCACTGTTGTCACTGTTGTCACCATTGCCACTGTTGTCATCGTTGTCACCATCGTCACCGTTGTCACTGTTGTCACTTTTGTCACTGTTGTCACTGTTGTCACCGTTGTTGCTGTTGTCATCGTTGTCACCGTTGTCACTTTTATCACTGTTGTCACTGATGTCACAGTTGTCACTGTTGTCACTGTTGTAAGTGTTGTCGTTGTTGTCGCCGTTTTCACCCTTGTTATCGATGTCACTGTTGTCACCATTGTTGTTGTTGACACCGTAGTCACTGTTGTCACTGTTGTCACCGTTGTCACTGTTGTCACCGTTGTCACAGTTGTCACCGTTGTCACTGATGTCACCGTTGTCATCGTTGTCACGGTTGTCACAGTTGTCACCGTTGTCACTGTTGTCACAGTTGTCACCGTTGTCACTGATGTCACAGTTGTCACCGTTCTCACTGTTGTCACCGTTGTCACTGCTGTCAAAGTTGTCACTGGCGTCACTGTTGTCACAGTTGTCACTTTTGTCACTGCTGTCACCATTGTCACCATTGTCACTGTTGTCACAGTTGTCACCGTTGTCACTGTTGTCACTGTTGTCACCATTGTCACTGTTGTCACAGTTGTCACCGTTGTCACTGATGTCACCGTTGTCATCGTTGTCACGGTTGTCACAGTTGTCACCGTTGTCACTGTTGTCACAGTTGTCACCGTTGTCACGCTCGTCACCGTTGTCACCGTTTTCACTGTTGTCACCATTTGTCACTTTTGTCACAGTTGTCATATTGTCACTGTTGTTACCGTTGTCACAGTTGTCACCGTTCTCACTGTTGTCACAGTTGTCACCGTTGTCACCGTTGTCACTGTTGTCACCGTTATCACCGTTGTCACTGTTGTCACCGTTGTCACTGTTGTCACTGTTGTCACTGTTGTCACAGTTGTCACAGTTGCCATCGTTGTCACTGTTGTCACCGTTATCACCGTTGTCCCTGTTGTCACAGTTGTCACTATTGTCACTGTTGTCACCGTTATCACCGTTGTCACTGTTGTCACAGTTGTCACTGTTGTCACAGTTTTCACCGTTTTCACTGTTGTCACCGTTGTCACTGTTGTCACCATTGTTGCTGTTGTCATCGTTGTTACCGTTGTCTTTGTTGTCACTGTTGTCACCGTTGCCACTGTTATCACCGTTGTCACTGTTGTCACAGTTGTTACGGTTGTCACTGTTGTCACAGTTGTCACTGTTGTCACAGTTATTACCGTTGTCATTGTTGTCACCGTTGTCTCCATTGTCACGGTTGTCACAGTTGTCACTGTTGTCACCGTTTGTCACTTTTGTCACAATTGTCATATTGTCACTGTTGTCACCGTTGTCACTGTTGTCACCGTTCTTACAGTTGTCACTGTTGTCACTGTTGTCACAGTTGTCACCGTTGTCACTGTTGTCACCGTTATCACCGTTGTCACTGTTGTCACAGTTGTCACAGTATTCACTGTTGTCACTGTTCTGACTGTTGTCACTGTTGTCACTGTTGTCACCATTGTCACCGTTATCACTGTTGTCACCATTGTTGCTGTTGTCATCGTTGTTACCGTTGTCTTTGTTGTCACTGTTGTCACCATTGCCACTGTTATGACCGTTGTCACTGTTGTCACAGTTGTCACTGTTGTCACAGTTGTCACTGTTGTCACTGTTGTCACCGTTGTCACTGTTATCACAGTTGTCACTGTTGTCACTGTTGTCACCGTTGTCACTGTTGTCACAGTTATCACCGTTGTTATTGTTGTCACCGTTGTCACCATTGTCACGGTTGTCACAGTTGTCACCGCTGTCACTGTTGTCACAGTTGTCACCGTTGTCACTGTTGTCACAGTTGTCACTGGTATCACCGTTGTCACTGTTGTCACAGTTGTCACTGTTGTCACCGTTGTCACCTTTTGTCACAGTTGTCACCGTTGTCACCGTTGTCACTGTTGTCACCGTTGGTACTGTTGTCACCGTTGTCGCTGTTGTCACAGTTGTCACCGTTGTCACTGTTGTCACCGTTATCACCGTCGTCACTGTTTTTGCTGTTGTCATCGTTGTTACCGTAGTCTTTGTTGTTACTGTTGTCACCGTTGTCACCGTTGTCACTGTTTTCACCGTTATCACTGTTGTCACAGTTGTCACTGTTGTCACCGTTGTCACTGTTTTCACCGTTGTCACTGTTCTCACAGTTGTCATTGTTGTCACTGTTGTCACAGTTATCACCGTTGTCATTGTTGTCACCATTGTCACCATTGTCACGGTGTTCACAGTTGTCACTGTTGTCACAGTTGTCATCGTTGTGACTGTTGTCACCGCTGTCACTGTTGTCATCGTTGTCACTGTTATTACCGTTGTCACCGTTGGCACCGTTGTCACTGTTGTCACCGTTGTCACTGTTGTCACCGTTGTCACTGTTGTCACAGTTGTCACAGTTGTCACCGTTGTCACTGTTGTCACCGTTATCACCGTTGTTACTGTTGTCACCGTTGTTGCTGTTGTCATCGTTGTCACCGTCGTCACCGTTGTCACTGTTGTCACAGTTGCCACCGTTGTCACTGTTGTCAGGGTTATCACCGTTCTTACTGTTGTCACCGTTGTTGCTGTTGTCATCGTTGTCACCGTCGTCACCGTTGTCACCGTTGTCACTGTTGTCATCGTTGTCACTGTTGTCACTTTTGTCACAGTTGTCACTGTGACCTTGTCGAGGAAAACGTACACTAACGGTTTTCCGTTTAACGGGTAAAGACTAACGGCTAACGAACGGCTTGTTAACGGCTTTTCTAACGCCTTTAACGGGTTGGCTAACGGTTTGAACGGGTAGGCGAAAAAATTTAACGACCTACAAAAGCGTTCGAACGGATTTGCTTTGATTTCCCTGACGACTTTTCCTGACTTACAATCATCTAACGGTCTAAGAGAACGTTTGATAAATATCAAACGTTTCGAGTGATAACAGCTCAGAGAAAAGAGTTTCACCGTTGTCTCTGTTCTCACTGTTGTCCCAGTTGTCATCTTTGTCACCGTCGTCACCATTGTCACTGTTGTCGCTATTGTCACCGTTCTCACCGTTGTCACTGTTGTCACCATTGTCACTGTTGTCACAGTTATCACCGTTGTCATTGTTGTCACCATTGTCACCATTGTCACGGTGTTAACAGTTGTCACTGTTGTCACAGTTGTCATCGTTGTGACTGTTGTCACCGCTGTCACTGTTGTCATCGTTGTCACTGTTATTACCGTTGTCACCGTTGGCACCGTTGTCACTGTTGTCACCGTTCTCACTGTTGTCACAGTTGTCACAGTTGTCACTGTTGTCACCGTTATCACCGTTGTCACAATTGTCACCGTTGTCACAGTTGTCACTGTTGTCACTGTTGTCACCGTTATCACCGTTGTCACAGTTGTCACCGTTGTCACAGTTGTCACCGTTGTCACTGTTGTCACAGTTGTCACAGTTGTCACCGTTGTCACTGTTATCACCGTTGTCACCGTTATCACTGTTGTCACCGTTATCACTGTTGTCACAGTTGTCACAGTTGTCACCGTTATCACCGTTGTCACAGTTGTCACCGTTGTCACTGTTGTCACCGTTGTCACTGTTGTCAATGTTGTCACCGTTGTCACCGTTGTCACTGTTGTCACCGTTGTCACAGTTGTCACCGTTGTCACTGTTGTCACCGTTGTCACAGTTGTCACTGTTGTCACCGTTATCACCGTTGTCACAGTTGTCACCGTTGTCACTGTTGTCACCGTTGTCACTGTTCTCACAGTTGTCACAGTTGTCACTGTTGTCACCGTTATCACCGTTCTTACAGTTGTCACAGTTGTCACCGTTGTCACTGTTGTCACAGTTGTCACAGTTGTCACCGTTGTCACTGTTGTCACCGTTATCACCGTTGTCACTGTTGTCACCGTTGTCACTGTTGTCAGAGTTGTCACAATTGTCACAGTTGTCACCGTTGTGACTGTTGTCACCGTTATCACCGTTGTCACAGTTGTCACCGTTGTCACTGTTGTCACCGTTGTCACTGTTCTCACAGTTGTCACAGTTGTCACTGTTGTCACCGTTATCACCGTTCTCACAGTTGTCACAGTTGTCACCGATGTCACTGTTGTCACAGTTGTCACAGTTGTCACCGTTGTCACTGTTGTCACCGTTATCACCGTTGTCACAGTTGTCACCGTTGTCACTGTTGTCACCGTTGTCACTGTTGTCACAGTTGTCACAGTTGTCACAATTGTCACAGTTGTCACCGTTGTGACTGTTATCACCGTTATCACCGTTGTCACAGTTGTCACCGTTGTCACTGTTGTCACCGTTATCACCGTTGTCAGTGTTGTCACCGTTGTCACTGTTGTCACCGTTCTTACCGTTGTCACTGTTGTCACCGTTGTCACTGTTGTCACAAATGTCAAAGTTGTCACAGTTGTCACCGTTGTCACAGTTGTCACCGTTGTCACTGTTGTCACAGTTGTCACCGTTGTTACTGTTGTCACCGTTATCACGTTGTCACAGTTGTCACCGTTGTCACTGTTGTCACCGTTGTCACTGTTGTCACAAATGTCAAAGTTGTCACAGTTGTCACCGTTGTCACAGTTGTCACCGTTGTCACTGTTGTCACAGTTGTCACCGTTGTCACTGTTGTCACCGTTATCACGTTGTCACAGTTGTCACCGTTGTGAATGTTGTCACCGTTATCACCGTTTTCACAGTTGTCACCGTTGTCACAGTTGTCGCTGTTGTCACCGTTGTCACTATTGTCACTGTTGTCACCGTTGTCACTGTTGTCACAGTTGTCACCGTTATCACTGTTTTCACAGTTGTCACCGTTGTCACTGTTGTCACCGTTTTCAACGTTGTCACAGTTGTCACCGTTGTCACTGTTGTCACCGTTGTCACTGTTGTCACAGTTGTCACAATTGTCACAGTTGTCACCGTTGTGACTGTTGTCACCGTTATCACCATTGTCACAGTTGTCACCGTTGTCACAGTTGTCGCTGTTGTCACGGTTGTCACTGTTGTCACTGTTGTCACTGTTGTCACAGTTGTCACCGTTGTCACTGTTGTCACCGTTATCACCGTTGTCACAGTTGTCACCGTTGTCACTGTTGTCACAATTGTCACAGTTGTCACCGTTGTCACTGTTGTCACCGTTATTACCGTTATCACCGTTGTCAACGTTGTCACTGTTGTCACCATTGTCACTGTTGTCAAAGTTGTCACCGTTATCACCGTTGTCACTGTTATCACCGTTGTCACAGTTGTCACCGTTGTCAGTGTTGTCAAAGCTGTCACCGGTATCACCGTTGTCACTGTTATCACCCTTGTCACAGTTGTCACCGTTGTCACTGTTGTCACCGTTGTCACAGTTGTCACCGTTGTCACTGTTCTCACCGTTATCAACGTAGTCACAGTTATCACCGTTGTCACTGTTGTCACCGTTGTCACTGTTGTTACAATTGTCACAGTTGTCACCGTTGTCACTGTTGTCACCGTTATCACCGTTATTACCGTTGTCACCGTTGTCACTGTTGTCACCGTTGTCACTGTTGTCAAAGTTGTCACCGTTATCACCGTTGTCACTGTTATCACCGTTGTCACAGTTGTCACCGTTGTCACTGTTGTCAAAGCTGTCACCGTTATCACCGTTGTCACTGTTATCACCGTTGTCACAGTTGTCACCGTTGTCACTGCTGTCACCGTTGTCACAGTTGTCACCGTTGTCACTGTTCTCACCGTTATTAACGTAGTCACAGTTGTCACAGTTGTCACCGTTGTCACTGTTGTCACAGTTGTCACTGTTGTCACCGTTATCACAGTTGTCACAGTTGTCACCGTTGTCACTGTTGTCACAGTTGTCACCGTTGTCACTGTTGTCACAGTTGTCACCGTTGTCACTGTTGTCACAATTGTCACAGTTGTCACCGTTGTCACCGTTGTCACTGTTCTCACCGTTATCAACGTAGTCACAGTTGTCACAGTTGTCACCGTTGTCACTGTTGTCACAGTTGTCACTGTTGTCACCGTTATCACAGTTGTCACAGTTGTCACCGTTGTCACAGTTGTCACAGTTGTCACCGTTGTCACCGTTGTCACCGTTGTCACTGTTGTCACAGTTGTCACAGTTGTCAACGTTGTCACAGTTGTCACCGTTGTCACTGTTGTCACCGTTGTCCCAGTTGTCACCGTTCTCACTGCTGTCACCGTTGTCACAGTTGTCACTGTTGTCACCGTTATCACCGTTGTCACAGTTGTCACCGTTGTCACTGTTGTCACCGTTATCACCGTTGTCACCGTTGTCACTGTTGTCACCGTTGTCACTGTTGTCAAAGTTTTCACAGTTGTCACAGTTGTCACCGTTGTCACTGTTGTCACCGTTATCACCGTTGTCACAGTTGTCACCGTTGTCACAGTTGTCACTGTTGTCACCATTGTCACAGTTGTCACCGTTGTCACTGTTGTCAATGTTGTCACTGTTGTCACAGTTGTCACCGTTGTCACTGTCGTCACAGTTGTCACCATTCTCGCTGTTGTCACTGTTCTCACAATTGTCACCGTTGTCACTGTTGTCACCAATGTCACTGTTGTCACAGTTTTCACCGTTGTCACCATTATCACCGTTGTCACTGTTGTCACTGTGGTCACCAATGTCACTGTTGTCACCGTTGTCATAGTTGTCACTGTTGTCACCATTGTAACTGTTGTCACAGTTTTCACCGTTGTCACCATTATCACCGTTGTCACTGTTGTCACAGTTGTCACTGTGGTCACCAATGTCACTGTTGTCACTGTTGTCACCGTTGTCATAGTTGTCACTGTTGTCACCATTGTCACTGTTGTCACAGTTGTCACCATTGTCACTGTTGTCACCGATGTCACTGTTGTCACCATTGTCACTGTTGTCACCGTTGTCACAGTTGTCACAGTTGTCACCGTTGTCACTGTTGTCACTGTTGTCACCATTGTCACTGTTGTCAGAGTTGTCACCATTGTCACTGTTGTTACCGTTATCACTGTTGTCACTGTTGTCACAGTTGTCACCGTTGTCACTGATGTCACTGTTGTCACTGATGTCACTGTTGTCACAGTTGTCACCGTTGTCACTGTTGTCACTGTTGTCATTGCTGTCAAAGTTGTGACTGCCATCACTGTTGTCACAGTTGTCACTTTTGTCACTGCTGTCACCATTGTCACTGTCGTCACAGTTGTCACCGTTGTCACTGTTGTCACAGTTGTCACCGTTGTCACTGATGTCAGCATTGTCATCGTTGTCGCGGTTGTCACTGTTGTCACAGTTGTCACAATTGTCACAGTTGTTACCGTTGTGACTGTTGTCACCGTTATCACCATTGTCACAGTTGTCACCGTTGTCACAGTTGTCGCTGTTGTCACGGTTGTCACTGTTGTCACTGTTGTCACTGTTGTCACAGTTGTCACCGTTGTCACTGTTGTCACCGTTATCACCGTTGTCACAGTTGTCACCGTTGTCACTGTTGTCACAATTGTCACAGTTGTCACCGTTGTCACTGTTGTCACCGTTATTACCGTTATCACCGTTGTCAACGTTGTCACTGTTGTCACCATTGTCACTGTTGTCAAAGTTGTCACCGTTATCACCGTTGTCACTGTTATCACCGTTGTCACAGTTGTCACCGTTGTCAGTGTTGTCAAAGCTGTCACCGGTATCACCGTTGTCACTGTTATCACCCTTGTCACAGTTGTCACCGTTGTCACTGTTGTCACCGTTGTCACAGTTGTCACCGTTGTCACTGTTCTCACCGTTATCAACGTAGTCACAGTTATCACCGTTGTCACTGTTGTCACCGTTGTCACTGTTGTTACAATTGTCACAGTTGTCACCGTTGTCACTGTTGTCACCGTTATCACCGTTATTACCGTTGTCACCGTTGTCACTGTTGTCACCGTTGTCACTGTTGTCAAAGTTGTCACCGTTATCACCGTTGTCACTGTTATCACCGTTGTCACAGTTGTCACCGTTGTCACTGTTGTCAAAGCTGTCACCGTTATCACCGTTGTCACTGTTATCACCGTTGTCACAGTTGTCACCGTTGTCACTGCTGTCACCGTTGTCACAGTTGTCACCGTTGTCACTGTTCTCACCGTTATTAACGTAGTCACAGTTGTCACAGTTGTCACCGTTGTCACTGTTGTCACCGTTGTCACAGTTGTCACCGTTATCACAGTTGTCACAGTTGTCACCGTTGTCACAGTTGTCACCGTTGTCACTGTTGTCACAGTTGTCACCGTTGTCACTGTTGTCACAGTTGTCACCGTTGTCACTGTTGTCACCGTTGTCACAGTTGTCACCGTTGTCACCGTTGTCACTGTTCTCACCGTTATCAACGTAGTCACAGTTGTCACAGTTGTCACCGTTGTCACTGTTGTCACAGTTGTCACTGTTGTCACCGTTACCACAGTTGTCACAGTTGTCACCGTTGTCACAGTTGTCACAGTTGTCACCGTTGTCACCGTTGTCACCGTTGTCACTGTTGTCACAGTTGTCACAGTTGTCAACGTTGTCACAGTTGTCACCGTTGTCACTGTTGTCACCGTTGTCCCAGTTGTCACCGTTCTCACTGCTGTCACCGTTGTCACAGTTGTCACTGTTGTCACCGTTATCACCGTTATCACCGTTGTCACCGTTGTCACTGTTGTCACCGTTGTCACTGTTGTCAAAGTTTTCACAATTGTCACAGTTGTCACCGTTGTCACTGTTGTCACCGTTATCACCGTTGTCACAGTTGTCACCGTTGTCACAGTTGTCACTGTTGTCACCATTGTCACAGTTGTCACCGTTGTCACTGTTGTCAATGTTGTCACTGTTGTCACAGTTGTCACCGTTGTCACTGTCGTCACAGTTGTCACCATTCTCGCTGTTGTCACTGTTCTCACAATTGTCACCGTTGTCACTGTTGTCACCAATGTCACTGTTGTCACAGTTTTCACCGTTGTCACCATTATCACCGTTGTCACTGTTGTCACTGTGGTCACCAATGTCACTGTTGTCACCGTTGTCATAGTTGTCACTGTTGTCACCATTGTAACTGTTGTCACAGTTTTCACCGTTGTCACCATTATCACCGTTGTCACTGTTGTCACAGTTGTCACTGTGGTCACCAATGTCACTGTTGTCACTGTTGTCACCGTTGTCATAGTTGTCACTGTTGTCACCATTGTCACTGTTGTCACAGTTGTCACCATTGTCACTGTTGTCACCGATGTCACTGTTGTCACCATTGTCACTGTTGTCACCGTTGTCACAGTTGTCACAGTTGTCACCGTTGTCACTGTTGTCACTGTTGTCACCATTGTCACTGTTGTCAGAGTTGTCACCATTGTCACTGTTGTTACCGTTATCACCGTTGTCACTGTTGTCACAGTTGTCACCGTTGTCACTGATGTCACTGTTGTCACTGATGTCACTGTTGTCACAGTTGTCACCGTTGTCACTGTTGTCACTGTTGTCATTGCTGTCAAAGTTGTGACTGCCATCACTGTTGTCACAGTTGTCACTTTTGTCACTGCTGTCACCATTGTCACTGTCGTCACAGTTGTCACCGTTGTCACTGTTGTCACAGTTGTCACCGTTGTCACTGATGTCAGCATTGTCATCGTTGTCGCGGTTGTCACTGTTGTCACAGTTGTCACTTTCGTCACCGTTGTCACCGTTTTCACTGTTGTCACCGTTTGTCACTTTTGTCACAGTTGTCATATTGTCACTGTTGTCACCGTTGTCACTGTTGTCACCGTTCTCACAGTTTTTACCGTTGTCACTGTTGTCACAGTTGTCACCGTTGTCACCGTTGTCACTGTTGTCACCGTTATCACCGTTGTCACTGTTGTCATAGTTGTCACGGTTGTCATCGTTGTCACCGTTGTCACTGTTGTCACAGTTGTCACCGTTATCACCGTTGTCATTGTTGTCACCGTTGTTGCTGTTGTCATCGTTGTCACCATCGTCACCGTTGTCACTGTTGTCACTTTCGTCACTGTTGTCACCGTTGTTGCTGTTGTCATCGTTGTCACCGTTGTCACTGTTGTCACTTTTGTCACTGTTCTCACTGATGTCACAGTTGTCACTGTTGTCACTGTTGTAAGTGTTGTCGTAGTTGTCGCCGTTGTCGCCGTTTTCACCCTTGTTATCGATGTCACTGTTGTCACTGTTGTCACCGTTTGTCACTTTTGTCACCGTTGTCACAGTTGTCACTGTTGTCACCGTTGTCACTGTTGTCACAGTTGTCACTGTTGTCACCGTTGTCACCATTGTCACTGTTGTCACAGTTGTCACTGATGTCACAGCTCTCACCGTTGTCACTGTTGTCACCGTTGTCACTGCTGTCAAAGTTGTCACTGGCGTCACTGTTGTCACAGTTGTCACTTTTGTCACTGCTGTCACCAATGTCACTGTTGTCACAGTTGTCACCGTTGTCACTGTTGTCACTGTTGTCACCATTGCCACTGTTGTCACAGTTGTCTCCGTTGTCACTGATGTCACCGTTGTCATCGTTGTCACGGTTGTCACAGTTGTCACCGTTGTCACTGTTGTCACAGTTGTCACCGTTGTTACTCTCGTCACCGTTGTCACCGTTTTCACTGTTGTCACCGTTTGTCACTTTTGTCACAGTTGTCATATTGTCACTGTTGTTACCGTTGTCACAGTTGTCACCGTTGTCACTGTTGTCACAGTTGTCACCGTTGTTACCGTTGTCACTGTTGTCACCGTTATCACCGTTGTCACTGTTGTCACAGTTGTCACTGTTGTCACTGTTGTCACCGTTGTCACTGTTGTCACAGTTGTCACTGTTGTCACTGTTGTCACAGTTGTCACACTTGTCACTGTTGTCACCGTTATCACCGTTGTCACAGTTGTCACGGTTGTCACTGTTGTCACAGTTGTCACTGTTGTCACAGTTATTACCGTTGTCATTGTTGTCACCGTTGTCTCCATTGTCACGGTTGTCACAGTTGTCACTGTTGTCACCGTTTGTCACTTTTGTCACAGTTGTCATATTGTCACTGTTGTCACCGTTGTCACCGTTCTTACAGTTGTCACTGTTGTCACAGTTGTCACCGTTGTCACTGTTGTCACCGTTATCACCGTTGTCACTGTTGTCGCAGTTGTCACAGTATTCACTGTTGTCACTGTTGTCACTGTTGTCACCATTGTCACCGTTATCACTGTTGTCACCATTGTTGCTGTTGTCATCGTTGTTATTGTTGTCTTTGTTGTCACTGTTGTCACCATTGCCACTGTCATGACCGTTGTCACTGTTGTCACAGTTGTCACGGTTGTCACGGTTGTCACTGTTGTCACCGTTGTCACTGTTGTCACAGTTGTCACTGTTGTCACCGTTGTCACTCTTGTCACAGTTATCACCGTTGTTATTGTTGTCACCGTTGTCACCATTGTCACGGTTGTCACAGTTGTCACCGTTGTCACTGTTGTCACGGTTGTCACCGTTGTCACTGTTGTCACAGTTGTCACCGTTGTCACTGGCATCACCGTTGTCACTGTTGTCACAGTTGTCACTGTTGTCACCGTTGTCACTGTTGTCACCGTTGTCACCTTTTGTCACAGTTGTCACCGTTGTCACCGTTGTCACTGTTGTCACCGTTGGTACTGTTGTCACCGTTGTCGCTGTTGTCACAGTTGTCACCGTTGTCACTGTTGTCACCGTTATCACCGTCGTCACTGTTTTTGCTGTTGTCATCGTTGTTACCGTAGTCTTTGTTGTCACTGTTGTCACCGTTGTCACCGTTGTGGCTGTTTTCACCGTTATCACTGTTGTCACAGTTGTCACCGTTGTCACTGTTTTCACCGTTGTGACTGTTGTCACAGTTGTCACTGTTGTCACTGTTGTCATAGTTATCACCGTTGTCATTGTTGTCACCATTGTCACCATTGTCACGGTTGTCACAGTTGTCACTGTTGTCACAGTTGTCATCGTTGTGACTGTTGTCACCGCTGTCACTGTTGTCATCGTTGTCACTGTTATTACCGTTGTCACCGTTGGCACCGTTGTCACTGTTGTCACCGTTGTCACTGTTGTCACCGTTGTCACTGTTGTCACAGTTGTCACAGTTGTCACCGTTGTCACTGTTGTCACCGTTATCACCGTTGTTACTGTTGTCACCGTTGTTGCTGTTGTCATCGTTGTCACCGTCGTCACCGTTGTCACTGTTGTCACAGTTGTCACCGTTGTCACTGTTGTCACGGTTATGTCCGTTGTTACTTTTGTCACCGTTGTTGCTGTGGTCATCGTTGTCACCGTCGTCACCGTTGTCACTGTTGTCACTGTTGTCATCGTTGTCACTGTTGTCACTTTTGTCACAGTTGTCACTGTGACCTTGTCGAGGAAAACGTACACTAACGGTTTTCCGTTTAACGGGTAAAGACTAACGGCTAACGAACGGCTTGTTAACGGCTTTTCTAACGCCTTTAACGGGTTGGCTAACGGTTTGAACGGGTAGGCGAAAAAATCTAACGACCTACAAAAGCGTTCGAACGGATTTGCTTTGATTTTCCTGACGACTTTTCCTGACTTACAATCATCTAACGGTCTAAGAGAACGTTTGATAAATATCAAACGTTTCGAGTGATAACAGCTCAGAGAAAAGAGTTTCACCGTTGTCTCTGTTGTCACTGTTGTCCCAGTTGTCATCTTTGTCACCGTCGTCACCGTTGTCACTGTTGTCGCTGTTGTCACCGTTGTCACCGTTGTCACTGTTGTCACCATTGTCACCGTTGTCTCTGTTGTCACTGTTGTCCCAGTTGTCGCTGTTGTCACTGTTGTCACCACAGTCATCGTTGTCACTGTTGTCACCGTTGTCAGTGTTGTCACCGTTGTCACTGTTGTCGCTGTTGTCATCATTGTCACCGTCGTCACCGTCGTCACTGTTGTCACTTTTGTCATTGTTGTCACTGTTGTCGCTGTTGTCACCGTTGTGACCGTTGTCACTGTTGTCGCTGTTGTCACCGTTGTCACTGTTGTTACTGTTGTCACTGTTGTCGCTGTTGTCACTGTTGTCACCGTTGTCACCGTTGTCACCGTTGTCACTGTTGTCACTGTGTCACCCTTGTCACTGTTGTCACCGTTGTCACTGTTGTCGCTTTTGTCACTGTTGTCACTGTTCTCATTGTTGTCGCTTTTTCCAGTGTTGTCACTGTTCTTACTGTTCTTACTGTTGTCGCTGTTTTTACTATAGCTCTCTAGGCAATCAAATATCACCAACAAACTGATTACAAGCGACTGGGGAAGAGGCAGGGCCCAAAGAACATTTGTGTAGGTCGCTACGAGAAAAGAAGGTACCAAGGCACAAACCTCGTAGGAGTATACTTGGAGACCTGCATCATCCACCAAAAGAAAGTGCCTGAAAAATTGAGAATAATGCAAGGTAAAAAGAGTGCTGTCAGTTCCATGGGGAGAAAAATAAGATGGGAACCCCACTTCAATTGAGAACTCACTTCTCTGTTTGAACAATGAGAGTAATGCTTCCATTCTTGAGGTCAAATATCATTGGTGTATTCCAGTTCTTGACACTGAAAGAAATCTTTACACAGTCAGACAACCAGTTTAGACCAGTGAGCTGTTTAATGGACAACCAAAGTGTTTAAGGTGGCTCGACTGGAATTTTTGGGGTTGATACCTCCCAAGTTTGAGAATTAACTACGTCGGCATGAGTAAAGATATGGAAAAAACGTTACCACAACTGTATTATATAAAGATGAAAATTTCTTATGATCTGGGTTTTATTGCAATCGGAGTCGCCATGGCAATGTAATGACGGCATTACGTTTTTTATTTATCTTTGTGTTTCTCTGTACCAGGAGTTTTTTGAACAAATCGCTTAAGGGAGTATGTACCTGCCATAATTGCCTCCATTATGGCAAAGTTTGAACAAATTCTATGAGAGCGTTTTCGAAATATTTTGAAATGCATTTTAAGAATCATAGAAACAGTGAAATATCATGCTAACCACACATTTCGCTGATATTTTAAGAAAATGATAAGCTTTGGTAACGCAGCTTCATCTCATAGTGGTTTGATTCCATTGAAAACTGCATACAAGAAAAGAAGGGAATTGGTCTAAGCGATCGCGAGTAAGAAGAATTTCATTAACTTGCATTCATTTGCTTTTGATACAGTTTTTGGACGTAATTTGGTCGATGCCTAAAAATTTCCATTTTTCCAAAACCCGCTCGATAATTTTTTTTGTAAATTCGACAATCCCGAGATCAATTGTCAAGAAATATTCCCTGCAAGTTTCAAGAACATTGAAAAGAGGAAAGACTTTTAAATAGGGCCTCAAATATAACCAATTTCCCCCCCCCCCCAGATTTTGTGTTTACAAGTGAGCGTTCTCATTATTCACTGGCATTGTTTTCAAGTTTCATATGCACATGCACAACTAGCAAAAGGTATAAATTTGCATCAAAAAGAACTCTTGATTACTTTCCGAAGAAATATCCGGAATATACTAATAATTGGCTTGTCGTCACAGATAGCAGTGACAGCCGAAACGGTGAACTTCACGGCTCATCGTGTAGGATGCAATACTTAATTATCTTACTCGGGTTATAACATCACAGAAACTCTCACAAAGAGTTGCTCTGATGTTATAATGTATCACTGATCTCTTTACTCGGTAATTAGCATATCCCGGAGATCTTTTTGCTAAATGTGCACGATGAGCCGTGACGTTCACCGTTTCGGCTCTCACTGCTATCTGTGACGACAAGCCAATTATTAGTATATTCCGGATATTTCTTCGGAAAGTAATCGAGAGTTCTTTTTGATGCAAATTTATGTCTTTTGCTAGTTGTGCACGTGCCTATGAAACTTGAAAACAATGTCAGTGAATAATGAGGACGCTCACTTGTAAACACAAAATCTGGGGGGAAAATTGGCTATATTTGAGGCCCTATTTAAAAGCTTTTCCTGTTTTCAATGTTCTCGAAACTTGCAGGGAATATTTCTTGACAATTGATGTCGGGATTGTCAAATTTATAAAAACATTTATCAAGCGGTTTTTAGAAAAAGGCGAAATTTTTAGGCATGGACCAAATTACGTCCAAAAACTGTATCAAAAGCAACTGAATGCAAGTTAATAAAATTCTTCTTACTCGCGATCGCTCAGACCAATTCCTCTCCTTTCCTGTATGCAGTTTTCAATGGAATCAAACCACTATGAGATGAAGCTGCGTTACCAAAGCTTATCATTTTTTTTAAAATATCAGCGAAATGTGTGGTTAGCATGCTATTTCACTGTTTTTATGATTCTTAAAATGCATTTCAAAATATTTCGAAAACGCTCTCATAGAATTTGTTCAAACTTTGCCACAATGGAGGCAATTATGGCAGGTACATACTCCCTTAAGCGATTTCTTCAAAAAACTCCTGGTACAGAGAAACACAAAGATAAATAAAAAGCGTAATGGCGTCATTACGTTGCCATAGCGACTCCGATTGCAATAAAATCCAGATCATAAGAAATTTTCATCGTTATATAGTACAGTTGTGGCAACCTTTTTTCCATATGTTTACTGATGCCGACGTAGTTAACACTCAAACCTAGGAGGTATCCCCTAAAAGAATCCAGTCGAGCCACCTTAATCAAGTTCACAATACAAAGAGGAAGGCAGAGCCAGTAATTATCGGTGAACTGAGAGCAGAGTAGTCTCATTCACAACCAATCTTTGTGTTGTCACACAACACTCCTCCCCACAACACTCCTCCCCAG
This sequence comes from Porites cylindrica, assembly GCA_964035525.1. Taxonomy (NCBI): domain Eukaryota; kingdom Metazoa; phylum Cnidaria; class Anthozoa; order Scleractinia; family Poritidae; genus Porites; species Porites cylindrica. The sequence continues at coordinate 33,602,727 of OZ037783.1, forward strand.
GCAAGGGGAGTGTAGAGTGACAATTCAATAAATGGCGTATAGGAGACTAAGAATGGAGTTACTGACAGGGGATCCCTGGCCACACAAGACCGCATCCCAATAACATCAGTATGGAAAGCAATAATGAGGGTATAAATTTCCAGCTGACAAGAAAAATCACCAAGAGGAAAAGGCTTCAACAGCAGACCAGAGAGAGAGCAACTTCCTGGTAATGGAATTAAGTTTAAAACAAACCAGATGGTAGCAGGTAAAAATTTTTGGTTTAACCCTTTAAGTCCCCAGAGTAACCAACATCCGACCAACATCAATTTTCTCCTAATGTCATCAATAGATCATGAAGGAAAATGCTTTGATCTTTTGTTAAGTTCTTTCAAATAATTCTTAAAGGAAATGTATGGAAATCAGTGGAGAAAATTTGTCTATGGATCTTGGGGTTTGCAGGGTTAAAAGCAGTTTTCCTTCCATTACATACTAAGTAACTATGTCAAAGAGCTTTATTTTGTGCTTTGCAATAAAATATTATGAGCAGTATTGTAACCAGTGATTTAGACCTACCTGTAGATATAACACTGTGATGTAGTTGCCACCACAAGATGATTGAAAGCAAGTGAAGTTTTGATGATGCGGTCGCGGAAGTCTGATAAAAAGCATTTCACAATCAATTCATTTTACAAGAGATGACATACATGTAACACAACTACAAGTATAACAAAATTCTCTAATTAGTCTATTGGTAACGGCTTCATGTCATTCAACTCACGCTAATCATTTGTTATCAAATAAATGAGACACCTGATTTTGTTTAATCACTACATATGATTACAGACTAATTACTACACTCCACTCAGTTCTTTTAGTGTATTACATTGGCGCTACAACTCAGTTCTACGGTATCTATCGTCAGTATGACTACCATACACTAGCTTTCATAAGCCCTGGGCCGATACATCTTCACTAGGGGTTTTCGGAGGATTTATGTCTGAGGTCAAACAAGCCATACCAGTGCTGATCAAAATGCATATTTCTGCATTTAATGTCTTTAATTAAGAAACCGTCCAGTTAAGAACGATAGAAACAACGGCAACAAACATGTTGGAATGCAAAAAAGGTGCTAACTTTTCTATTGTCTGTACGTACTTCTGATTGGCTTAAAGCGGGAAAGTTAACCAAACTTTATAAAGCGGTACATATATTCATCCTTACTTTCCAACCATCCTCCATATAACAAAATCTGGTCTCGGTTTCAATAACAAAGAAATCCTATGAGGGGAACATGAAAAATTGTAAACTTTTCTTGGCTGTTGTTTTCAACTCTTGTGATTGGTCAAAATCTTTTCACTAAAAAAAACCACCCTTTCGACGTGGAGTGTAAATGCATTTTATTGCGTAAACGGCCTTCATGTAGGTTTATGCATTCTCTGTGTAAAAATGAGAACATTCCTATGTGGGGAAAGCACAGTTGCCACATAACAAAAGAAATTGCTATCCACCTTACCCAGATCATTACTTAAATCAAAATCAATTTCGTCTTTTGTTTGCAGGTAAATAAGCTTATAACTGGGAGAGGGGAGGAGGTGCTTATGAGCAGCAAGTTTACGGCATGACAAGGACGGCTTACCTAAGGATTCTTTGACATCATTGGTGACATCTCTCACCACTATACTCTTTCGATCTGTGACTGTAACTTCAAAGTTCTTCCACTCAAGCCGCCTCTCAATCACATGAGCAAAGATCACCTGACTATTCCCACAAGCCCCGGCAAGCTGTGTTCCATCGCTTGACCATGCAATGTTGAACAGTGAGCCAGTGTTGGGTTTTTCCAGAGTGTAGGACCACTGCAAGAAAGAATTTATCTAAAACTTTGAAGAGATTGTCAAAATATTAAAATGCAAAAAATTTCCAATTGTCATTTCTCCAATAATACTGAAAAACAAATAGTACTGCTTAAGTTTTATTAATTTTATGGTCACACAATGGTATTCTGTCCACAGACTCAACTAAGGGTTAAAAAACGTATCTTAGTCAAAAGGGAAGGAAGGAAGGCTCACAATGTAAGACTTACTACTACCAGTACTTGAAAGTAATAAATTAATTTTATCTCTTGTGACTATATACATCAAAAGGTGAAAATCTTACCCCAGTTTTGTCACAGAGTCTCAAAGTATTGAAAGAACCAACAGCAAACAGCTCACCTGCGGAGCAAGTATAGATGATTATCACGTACAGTACATTTATCTATCTACTGTGGATACATAGCAAACTTGTCACCAAAGGCATCACCATTGTCTTCTCTGTCATCATCATCATCATCAGCACCCCCAGCCCTAACTCTCAAAATCAACACCATTTCCACCACAACCCTGGCTAATCCAAAAAGTATGGGCTGCGTTAACAGTAAGGTAAAGGTGAGATTCTATGTTACTTAATCTTGCAGAGAAAAAAAAACAGTAACATGGTAACTGAACAGTACTTTGATGTGCTGATTTTTGAAGGGGTTTAGTCTACAATGAAACACAAAAGAAACAGTTTCTCACCATCAGGAGCCCAGGAGATGCTCGTGATAGGATACTCATGTAACATACTGGAGTATAACACTCGACCATAACTATCCCACACCTGTGTTGATTGTGCAAAAAATAAAATCCTTTATTAATTTACATGGCAAAAATTATTAACCTGAGTCTTTGAGTTATGATAGTGATAGTTGTTGTGGTATAATAGATATCAAGACTGGCGATATACATTAAAATCCTGCATGGGAGCTATTAATGGATCAGAGGCCTGCTCCTCTTTCTCCCACCACTCCTGGCTTTACTCAACATCTTGTGGCTCATCACAAGATTCTTTCCCATGCTGGCTGTAGGGATGGACAGGTTTCATTTTTTACAATGGCTTATAGAGTACACCAATGAATACATTGCTATCATATAGCCTGAGAAAACAGATGACATTTTACAACGCTACCACTGGTTTCCCCAACAAATGAGGTCTGACAAACGAATGCAGAAATTCCATACTGATGATACATCACTACCCAGATCTGAGTAGTGCCTCTGATTGGTCGTGCTGCGTGGGAAATTTGATTCAACCAATCAGGAGCACTACCCAGATCAGTGTAGTGACACGTCATCAGTATGGGATTTCTGCGCTCCTTTCTTAGACGTCACTTGGTGGGGAAACTAGTTGTAGCGTCACCAAATGTCAGCTGTTTTCTCAGGCTACCAATCATATTGATCACATCACAAAAAATTAATTCTAAGGTAGAATGATCCTCCCAAAATTAAAGAACATTGGTCTGCAAATAAATGAGACGATAGTGTCAAGTTAACAGTTAAATAAAGCATGCAGAGCCACACCCTTAGTGAGTATTCCTACATCAGGTTATGCCGCAATGCTGTTATAAAAACCAGACGGAATAGAAAGAGGTAATGGAACAATAATTTATTATATGTGCACCTTATATTTGCAGTCCTCTCCACCAGAGATGATAAGATTGTTGATAGGATTCCAGTCAACTTTCAACACAACCCCATCATGGGCCTTCCACTGTAGCAACAAAAAAACACAATAGCACATCTATGTTAACTGTAAGTCACTACTTATAGTCACTACTACAGTATCGATACAGTATATTTCCACTCATTCCCAAACAGGTCTATTAGGGCCTTAACTGGCACATTTCCAAAAAATACATCAAGGTACACAGTAAATAAACTTAAAGAAATCAATCAATGAAAAAGACCATCAATATGAATGAAAGTAGTTTCCCTGAAATCTACATTGTATGATTTTAGAAGTATGAATGGCACACAACCATTTTCTTGAGAGCTTTGGAAATCTTCAGATTGCCTTCTGAAATCTTTGACACATCCTGGTTGACTCAGGATAAAAATCTCACCCCTTTGACTAAAAAAAAATGGTAGGTATGGTCACAGATTTACTTGTCATTGTCATGTATGGTAGTCTAGCTTGTCTGATCAATGTACCTGTACTGGCTTAGCAGCGGCTTGTAATGGTTTAATGACTAACTGTTTTCCGCTTGAGTGTAGAATGTGATCTGAGTCTGGGCTCCATGCTACAGAATACACTGGGGTACCTAAAAACAACACACAACCTGTTACTAGTCAAATAATTGCTGGGTAAATTTGTCTAAGTGAAGATGTAGATATACAGTCCAAGTTGTTAAGATTAAACATAAGTAAGTTGTAGGACCTATAGTCAAACCCCCAGACCCACAAATCAAACTCTGTGGTCAAATAACATGCATCTGGAGGAAATATACAGTACTGTCTTTTACTATTCCGATAGTATGGCTGCTTGCGAGCTAGTAATGTTACCTTGTTTTTATCAGATGTGTAAGTTGCCAAAGGCCAGGGTTGTCACAAAGTTTTGAAAAAGAAGGCTGAGTTGTCAAAGTAAGCATCCAGTCCAGGGATATTTTATTTGAAAAAACACCATCCGTAAAGAAATGCAAAGCAGAGTAGCAGGGCGATACTAACCAAGTACAAAGGTGGCGATTTTTGTCGGCAGCCAGCTACTTTTGACAACCCCGCAAAGTACAAAATAAATTTTATTTTGTACTTTTTTTCTGTAATTTTGTAGCTTGTTTACCCATGGAGCACTTAGGAGTTCTAAAGAACTCATTGAAACATGTCCATGCATTCCAGATCGAATTGGAATTTGGCAGTGTTTAAAGAAAGGAGAAAACCGGGGAACTCGGAGAAAAACCTCATGAGCAAGGGAGAGAACCAACAAGAAATTCAACCCACAAATGGCCTCAACGCCAGGATTCAAGCGCGGGCCATATTGGTAGGGGATGAGTGCTGTCACCACTGCCCTACCCTTGCTCCCCTCATAAAGAAAAAACTTTGACACTTTTGTAATGTGCACGTCTGATAGGTTACTAGCTTGCAAGCATCCTTAATGTTTAATAACATAGTAAGACTCTCCTTATGAAAAACAGGGTTCTGTGAAGAATTGAAATTCCCACCTGCTTGAACTAGTGTTGATCTGAGCATCCCACTTCTTGACCAGATCTTCACTTGACCATCTTCCCCAACTGGTAGAAAAAAAAATTACCAAAACTTGACTTAAGTTTAGATGGTATTAGAATAATGCTCCAAAAACAAATATTGTTTTCACTACAGGCAAATTAGTTTTATAGTAACATGAGGAGTTGAAAAAAAGGAAAAGAAAATTCAAAAATGAAATGTTTATTGTGTCAGAAGGAAATCGAACCTTATTGGGGCAAAGAGCTCGAATCTCTGTCCCATGTTTAAAGAGACTCATGGAACATTTAGCCATTAACTAAATTCATGCAACATATTGAAGCCTTTATCAAGTATAGTTGTATAAATGTAGGAGTGTTGTATACTTCATACTGTGAAACTCACAAAACCGTGAACACTGGAAATATTCATGGAATGTTATCGTGTTGCGAAGAGAAAGCCAATAAGGTGTGAGAAACCTAAACCGCAATCAGCCAACAGTAGTTAGTCCAGTCACATGTCCTGAACTTCATTGTGATTGGTCATTACACAATCAACATTCCAGAAATTTTTCAGCTATTCACATTTTTCTGAGTTTGACAGTAATAAAATTTGCCATGTATACTTATAGTTTTCAAGTTTCAGATTTTGTTAAGGAGGAAGACTAGTTTTAAAATTCAAGAGGTCATTTTACAGTCATACAACCCAACTAAAGCAGCATTTCAAACCTGTAACCATAGCTGATCCATCAAAGCTCCATCTTCCAGACAGTACAGCACCTCTGTGAGCCTCAACAGACTTCTCAATCCGACCATTGCGTGAAATAAGGTGAAATTTACCTGCAATAAAATAATATATAATACACCTTCACTGAGAGAGCAATGTACACAGCATTTACAAAACGTTAATTAAAAGGGTTGCACTTATTAGATAACAGCTTATATGCTTACTTGTTACAGTCAAACCAAGTCAAGGGTACCCCCCAAGATTCTATCAGTAAATTGATTATTTGAAAAATGAATCTGTTAGTTGTTCCCGTAACTGGTGTCAAATTCAAAGCGGCATTTCTGCATGCATAATGAGCAGTGAATATTTTACGAGAACTTCTCTGTATTTGGTCAGATTGGAAATCTTTGAATGGATTAAGCTTCTTAGAAGACATTTACATCAATTTCAGGAAAATGGAGCTGGTAGAAATTTCATAACTGCCTCGCGTGTGAATTCACGGCTCATTATACATACAAGAATGCAGAGATCAATCTGAAATCTACAACTAGCAACGGATTCAACTTTTGAATAATCAATTCATTAATGGATTCTTGGGGGGTACGCTTGACCTGGTTTGACTGTAATAAGGAGGTGCTTATTTAATGTACTGACAGTTCACCTGATAAAGGAATCATGTCTTGGTGCTTACAATAATTAATCACCAGTGCTAGAAAAAAAACTTGAATTCTAGCTCATCCTTTGGGCAAGTATCTCTCATGTAACAGTTATGCTTGCCTGGGCCACTTCTTGCTTGCTTGTCTTGGCTAATGATTTTGTTAGGGACGACTTACCTGAGCCCTTACTCATCAGGCAAGTGGTGAGCTTTACAAGTTACTTGCTCAGCAAGAAAAACAGCGCTGCAGCAGTTCACTTTTATGGTTGCACAGCGCTTAAGCGTCTGTAAAGCAGTGCTCGTGAGTCGCTAAAGCAGAGAACGTCACATTTCGTGCACTGCGAAAGCGCTGCAAAATTTTGCCACGGTAAAGCAGCGGTAAAGCAGCGCTGCGGGCCGCTGCTTAAAAGCTGCAATGAGACTTAGATATAAACATTGAAACCACTCCATATGACAACCTGAATACAAGCAACGCTTGAGGCTGCATTATCGCTGCACAACGCTGCAGATAACAAATAAGGACTTAAAGATCTTCAAAATTAAAACCCTGGAGCTACTAAAGAGCAAACCCGTACGAAACTTGCAGCGCTGTACGGCGCCACAAAATAGCTGTACAGCTAAATTACAGCTGTTTAGCAGCATTTTAGAAGCCAAACAACAGCTTAATCCAAGTTGCAGCGGGATGCAAAAGCGCTGGTGCTGCCTTTGAAGCTCTCGGCAGCAGTTTTGCTGCGCAGTTGCCGACTTTCAATAGCTGCAGTAACGCTACAATAATATTCAGCTACGCTGGATCTGATAGCACAACCTTCTTGAGCGCTCAAAACATGAACCGCCAGAAAAGCCTTTTGCCACAGATTACGGCTTTCATAACGAGAAAACTTTGACTGTACCTCTAAGAAATGTGAGTAAGCTTGTACGCAGGGAAGATCACTTATTGAATAAACCTCCAAATTCTATGCTTTTGGAATAAAGATTTCAATAAATTTTATTCCGTGACTGGCGAGTGTGGGAATGTTATCGCTAATTCCCTGGAGACATTCTAGGCTGTAATCTAATTGGTCGGCACTTTTGCATCAGATCACATTACATCGCTGGACAAACATTTGCGACCGTTGAATGAAAGGCGCAAACATTCATACATTGTAAGTGTTTAGCATCTAGTTCAGTGTTTCGAGGTGGAAGTTCTGTTGATGTTTTTGGATGGAACAGCTCAAAGGTATTTGTAAACAACGGCACTGTTCGGTGAATTCTACGCGAAGTACTGACGAATCGAACCAGAGCAAGCAACACAGATACAAGAATCTGAGCTGGGGTACGCATGTATTTACAAGATTCAAACGTTCACGATGATGTACGTTCCTTAGTCCATTGTAAATTTAACGACGACCAAGGTAAAATTGGGTTGATTTCTTTCATGAAAACAGTGACGGCAGATCGTGGATCATGGACAAAACGTCAAGGTGAGCGATGTTAGGCTGTTGCAACGAATCAAAACATCATTTGGCTGCTGTCCGTGCAAACTTTATGTAGAACAATCGCTCTTATTCTCTTTATTTTAAAGAAAGATAAACTTCAATGTCGGCATGTTAATGGATGTTCTTACATTTAGATGAGTGACCGTGATTGCTGAATATTTACAAAGCGAGACTGTCGTAGATTTTTTATATGTCACCTGCTTTTGTAACGTGTACGCGTGAATACTAATAAAGTATCAGTTGCATTTTGTATTTCTTGTGGTTTTTACTCCGCTACTATAAGGCCTCTTGTCAACTTCTTTACCATGTCTCATGATTATTGTATTGTTGAAGTCTGCATTTCTTTTTTTTGTACAACTGTTCTTGGCAGCGCTGCATAAAAGCTGTTTATCGACCGTATGGCCTCGTGTGGCTATTTTTTTGCATCTTTACGGCAGCGCTCCTGCAGCTCTCAGTGTCGCTACCGCAGCGTTCACGCAGTCACAAAAATGCACTGCTGCAGCGAACGGAAAACAGCGTTCGTGCAACCTTTCTGCAGCGCTCGTAATAAGTCGCTAAAGCAGCGCTGTTTTAACGTCTTCTGTATCGTACGGGTACTTGTCCCGGTTGACAAGATGGGCTTTTTTGAGCCCTGACCAATCAATTGTTTATTCACAATTAATTGATGGACTGACTGTTTGATTAACAATTAATGAAACAGTCAGTCCCTGATGCTTGCAAGAAAATCAGTTCAATGACAAACTCAACTTAAAGTTAATTAATCAAATTAATGACCAAGGACTTACCATCAGTAGAGGTCAAAACAAATAGTTCAGACTGACTTTGTTTCTTGCCTCCAGCACTTCTTGGAAACCAGTGAATGTCAGTTGGGTAGATTTCTGCAGGCAGCTTGATCACCTGTGTATTCAATTCAATTTAAAGCACAGATAATTTATTCAAAGCATTAGGCATGTGACAGCCTCATCCCCAGGCAAGTTTGTGCTATCCAAGTGAGCAGAGGAGGCTTAAAACTGAGGGTGATTTTCCTGGGCCTAGTTCCCTGGAGGCCAATTAGCACTAATCCAGGATTAAAATTTATTTTGTTCCAATTTTGTACTTTACCTTCTTAAGTATTGCTTAGAGTAACATTTTGTGTTATCATTATTGTATTTCAGAGTTAAGACTCAACAGTATTTTATAAGCTTGAGTTGCATCCTTGCTTAAAATTTTGCTTTATCCTGGGTTAAAGTTAACCATCTTTCAAGGAACCACACCCTGCGCAAATTCTCCTGACAAGCTTGACAGATGACATCACATCCAAAATAACCAAGGATGACTGAAAACAAGGCTGGGTATGTGACTATGCAGCAGCTGTAGACAGCATCCATCTCCCAAAGAAGAAGCTTAAAGTGTTATAGTGTGAATAAGTTATGAATAGACCACAAACCCTATACAGGAAAATATTAAGCTGTATTTTGCAAAGCTTTACTAGGCTGAATTATTTAATATGCAGGTGTGAATTAAGGTGTCTGTAATTTGAGCCCTAACCAGATACTAGTACATCAGATAAAGGGCCAAAATTTCACACAGTAAAGGAACACTGAACTATCACTGCAACAGCAGCTTAGTGTGGCTGTGAACTTATGGGCCACCATCAACTTCACAATAAATCATGACAAACAAATCATATTAAAACTAAGTAAGTGAGAGCCCAAAGGACAATGTTATTGATCATTCTTATAACTAAATTATTTATTGTACCTGTGTTGTCTCATCAGACAATAGATTCCACTTCAACACACTATGGTCATCACTGCAAACCAAAATTTGAAATTCAAACTCTGGATTTCTTAATCAAATAAATGCACCCCCTAGCTGGTCAACAACCTACCCACTAGAAAACAGTTCATCTGCTGTGGTCCAACCAACACAACTTACTAGGTCTTTGTCTGTATTGGAATCAGTCAAGGAATCAAGACAAAAATTACAGTCACACTCTTCAACACAATAGCCATTGACTTACAGGTTTCAGACATAAGAGAAGAGAGTTAACAGTCAAAGCATTTGTGGTTTGTTTGTGGTCTTGACGCTACCTTACGTGTCCTGATCTTTGCAGTAATTGGTCATATAAACACAATAAACATTCCTGAAATATTTCAAGAATTTATGGTTTTGTTGGTTCAACTGTGCGTGAGGACCTACACTGTGAGTAGAGGCCCTTCGGTCTTCCTAGATAAGTCAGGAAGATCGAAAGGCCTCCACTTGCAGGGTAGTGAAGGAGACCATGATTAAAGTTAATGATGGTTGCACATGGTTACAATTGTGCGTGCCACTTGATAATATTTAGAGGGCTATTCAAACATATAATTTACTTATCTTGGGGAACCAGAAAGAACCTAATAGACCTTGATAGGTCCCAACTGGCATGCCCCTCCCACGTGCCTAAATTGTGGGCAGTCTCTGACATGGTGCATAAGGGGTGGGATTAATTTTTTAAAGAGAAGTCAACACTAATTATTGGATTAAGTCTACCAGAGTGCTAGCAACGAAGAACACAGACCTCTATATGAAATAAACAGCTGTTAAAATACGAAATATTCTTGGTTGGGATACAGTGTGGTATGCACAAGTAAATCAAGGTCCTTTAAAAGTGTATATAAACTTGAATCTGCAGTTAATATATGGACTTCCAGTAGTGTGCAGCAGAAAAAATTAAATACTTACCTCATCAGGATAAAGGCAAATTTACTGAAACTAGTTCAGAGATGCATAAAGCAAGCAATGTTAAGCTGATTTCAAGCTAGACTGAAATAGATTAGAATTACCTTGATTATAAAGTAGCTGCAACTAACATTGTTTGGTATTTTTTCTACAAAAGGATACGTTTCGATTCTTTTAGCATGTGAGTTTTGAACCTCATCTTCGGCGTTTTTCGGCAGGATTTAACTTCGCATGCAAATGTTCGACGTCCCTAACAACTCGTGTCCAAGGTAAACACGTTCGATAAATATGGTTGAGACTCACTAGAACTCAAACATTTCCTCTAAAAAACCGTTTCTAGAGCGACTTCATCTCCCCATGAAGGAAACAAAAGTGTTGAAGCGCACAACCAAAAAGAAAATACGAGAGGATTTTCCAAGTTAAAATGGATACGAAGGGTTCCTCTTCTGGAAAAGTTGCTACATGTCTGAGTAACCACGCAAAATTCTACATGTATGCAGTGGGTGCCCTGGGACGGAGTTCGACGAGTCGCGCGTCGCGCGTCGACCCGCGCGTCGGCTATTGTGTCCTCTCAACCGTACTCTTGAAACATGTAAGATGTACCCCATAAGGCGGCAATTCTTTCTTTTATCCAAAGACATTTTGTATTGCAAACTGAAAATAATAGTTTTGAGTTGACTTGACCTAACTGGCAAGTTCACGTTAATTATACAGTGAGTCAAACCCCGCTTTCTACGAACAGTTTGCTTTTTTCTCTACATTCAACCGGGACCCAGTTGTTTGAAGACCGATTAGCGCTAACCCAGGGTTAAATTTTAACCCGCGTCTCTTTTTCTTTCCAACAAAAGCGTTTTCTCGGACAATTTTCTCTACTTTTTTTAGAGTAGTCAATCATCAAATTGTTGACAAAAAGAATGAAACTGAATTTGCTTTTTAAGCTTTCATATCTGAATTCAAATTTCGAACTAACCCTGGGTTATCTTAACCCAGCTTTGAACAACTCGGCCCAGCTCAATATGGACACCCCGTTAATACGGACACTTTCTATGACTCCCTCATATAGTCCGTATTACTATTAACGAGGTTTGACTGTATTCTGTTGAAATTTTCATGTAAGAAAATCTGTGAACCCGTCGATGAGAAAAATTTTACTTATAGATGGTTACAGTGACGTCATCAAATTGTAAAGTCAAAATAGCGAGGTTTTACGAATTCTTATATACACTAGGTTGAAGATAAAAAAATGTGAATGTTTGTACAAGTTTCCATTTCCGTAGCATGTTTCATTTCGAAAATACAGCAATTTGAACTTCCGAGTTGTCACAGTGAGTTACACCAAAATTGGAATGCTGTCTCGTTGAAAAAAAGTCTCTCCTCTTGATTTTCAGCAGTATAAAAAGTGTTAGAAGATATGTTTATCCGCACGTATGATAGTTCTCGAGTGAAAAGAAAGAGCTTTTGTAAAAAAAGTGAACTCCAGATGTTTTTGTTGTTTTCCCGCGGCCATATCACGGGTGCACCAAAACGGTGACACTACACTCTCGCCCAACTCTCGCCCTATCCATGTGAGCCAATGTGAAATGCACTCATACATAGCTCGTTTTTGGCGGGAAATCTTGTGTGGCAACCTACGTAACACTACCCGCAGCCTTCAGCAAAATGAAGGTACAAGCAACATATTGTTTATCAGTATAAAGGGAAAAAAGCTTATTAGTCACAACTCTTCTTTTATTTGTTGGTTTGAAGAGGAATCCACGAGCCTGGAGGAAACGCATAAACGCCTTCTATCACTGTACAACAAATGATGGAACAGAGAATTCACTCTGGAAAAGGAATGAATAAGGTTTGCTCTGGCTAGTCAAGGTAATAATAGCTGTATCAGCTTTTTTATGACAAAGAAGGCTTTATATGTGCGTTTTACACTTTTCGGGTACGTAGAATCATTGATTTAACAAATTGTCGGTCAATTGCTTTTCTCACTCCTGTGGTGGCAACTGATTCCGGCATGCTGTCGATTTTTGGAGGAATAATTCTCTGACTTTCAAAATTTTTATCTCATTCTTATCTCGACCTCCGCCTGAATGGGGAACTCCTTTACATTCTGACGTCTACACTTGGAAGATTTTTCGTGAATGACATTGAAAGCTTTCATGATACACAATCGATGACATAACTCCAATAAAAACACAAATTGTTCTTGTCTGATAACCTTGTCAAGTTCTTTGGCCTTGCGACAAGCGACGAAATATTTATTATGTTCTCTGATACTTCTCCCTTTTTTTCCGCCCCGACAGCTGTGGGTAAAACTTAGCATATCCGGTTAGCCTAAGCATAATTTCTTTGGCACGTGAGTTCTTTGCTCTTTACTTTGGAGACCTCCAGAAATATTTTGTTGTTGTTGTTATTCTTGTTATTGTCTCTTGTATCTTAATATATTTCCACATGTTTTAATAGTCATGACTCTATTGCATGTTTAAACAAATAAACATAGAGCTTCAAGCAGTGTCATCAATCAACGGCGTAACACAAACGTTTACTCAGGATCTCGCTCCATCAGACGGACAGATGGAACCACACCGGCATCAGAAATATGCGGCGGAAAAGCGATAGTATCCTAGGGTATTGAATTCCAAAACGTTTCAGCTCTTTCTCAAGTTGTGTGCCAGCCAGAAGCTTTGTGACATCCAAGATAAACTCAGGTAAAGACGGTGTTTTTTCTTAGTAATGTCTCATTATAAACCATTCATTATCTCTATACACCATTTTGACATCTATGTAGGTTCTCACTTTGGGTGCACAAGGCCCAAAAAAGAGCAACATAGTCGTCAAGCATGTGGAGAACGCTCAAGCTTGTTTTGTTGCTCGTGATGTGTTTAACCCCCATCAGTTTTTCGAAGAAGTCAAAGAAGAAAAAAAGTAAGTCGCTTCATAAACAATATTTTTATAGTACACCTTACTTTCCAGTTCGAGATCTGTGATTTATCTGATTTCTATCCTTGAAAACGAACCGCTTTGTGGTCATTTTACATTGCATATTATTTGGTAATACTAACCAAGGCGCCCCAACGCGTGACAAAGAAGTGCCCTATGTGTCCACAATCAATTGGGAAATTCATTTCATTGTTTCCAAAACCGCAAAAATCGAATTATTAGCTAATAGACTTATATTACATTTCAGCACCTCATAAATACACTTTTTCATTCATTCTCTTTTATTAATACAAGCCGACTTCAAACTCACAGTGAAAGGAAATGGTAACTAAAAAAAGCTGGTCAACTTACAATTGGATCATAAACATTTGCTTAAAGAATTTGGTTTTATAAGTCCCTTTTCAAAAGAGGTCTTACGGTCCTGTACTGGACTGACAGACAATGAGATAAGGTAATAACCCAATTGCGAAAGTCGAAAGTCGTCATGTTCGAGAGAGCTTAAACAACCACGAATTAATTACTTTTGCTTTAAGTAGTAAAATGCGTAAAGATGGAAGTAACTATAAAATTTTGACTTTGTACAGGGATGCTCCGGCCGAAGTCTTAATCACCCTCTCCTTTTATCGCGTTTTGACATAGCCTGCGAAAACATCCGTTTCTCCTCGCTATTCGCCGCTGCGGACGTTTCGCGAGGAGGAACGAAACGTCCCCAGTGGCCAAGAGCGAGGAGAAACGGATGTTTTCGCAGGCTAGTTTTGACATGCAGTTAAACGCAAACAAGACGTAGAATAGTGACCTCTTCCGTATACCTTGAAATGACTATGGTGGGAAAAGGAGCTACTTTTTTCCCTCGGCATCTCAATCTATACCTCACCTCACCTCACGTCTCGCCGATGTGGCGGAACATATATCCCTTTGCAGGAATACTTCTAGGGGATCATTTATCGTAACTGTGGCGTGACTCCAACGGAGAAGCCGTTTCGATGGCCGGTCACGGAATGACAGCAAACACGAAATACGTCAACATGGTCAAAAGGACAGTCATGTGAAACACTGCTTTTTTCAGTGTAAAAATGAATGGCAAAACTGATTTCTCGGGTACATTTTTTTATACTTCCCCTTTCAAAAATCCCCACTGTACTGCTAACCCGGCACAAACGGATATAGCAGATACAGGAGCGGAGCAGCGGATTAGATTGGCTCGGTTTAAGATATAGAGAACGTAACAAGCGTGATGATTAAAAGAAAAACATCAATAAATAAGATAATCCTGTTCTAATGTTAACAGACTTACCTTAATCTCCTTGGTATGTCTGATCCTCTTTGGTCATCTGAATAAAAACAGGAATGTTATTTCAAATAAATGCCACGCTATTTAGTGGCATAGAGAAATTTTATCCTGCAAAAGTTCAGAAGAACGATAAAACTAAAAAAAAAAAAGAACATCGACTGGGAAAATGCGAAAGGTGAATGTTTTTGGGATCCTCACTTTGAAATGCACGAAAAGATGCATGTAATTTGGATATATTTTAATAGTGAGTTTTCTTGTTTCTTACCCTAGGGGCATTTCTCCTCCGTAAGAGTTATTTTTGTATGTATGGGTGGATCAAATGCGTCAAAATTGTGGTTAGCTGTAAAAATGTGTCTGTGGTTCACATTTCAGTTGAAAGGCACGAACCGAAATGTCCTCACACTCGGAGGGTTATCGCAAGCAAATTTCCTTTACTGACTAGAGTGAATTAGTGGGCCGAATTAGAGGCTTTTGATTGAATGAAACTATAATTACATATCCCGTACTAAAATTTTGAATATAGAAGCAAAGGCAGATTCAGCCATTCAAGAAATGTGCTCGTATCTACTTTGTCGAAGTCACTCTGAGTCACTTGGCCAAGATTGAAAAAACTTCCTTTCACTTTCACAGGGACCGCGCAGCAAGTTTTCGAGTGGGGGGGGGGGGGGGGGGGGCTAAAGAAGAATGCGTGAAGGAAAATTTTGGGGGGGGGGCGGGGGGGGGAATGCTTGTGGATTTCTATTCAGTTTCTCTAAAGTGACGGAGAATGCGAATAACGATAAAACTATTGATTTTTTCCAAATCTTCAGTGATGTTGCTATCGGGTCTGAAAATTCACCATCACTAAATTGAAATATCATAGATTGTTATGTTATACTATAAATAAGCCTGAAATCCAACGATTTTGCTTGAGCTGCCTTGAACTCAAGGCTGTATAATTACTGAGCAATTATTGCACGAGGCTGAGTATGAAGAGTTATGCAGATCGAGGGGGTTATCCGCCAAAGCCGAAGGATAACACCCTCCGAGATCTGTATATCTTCATATCATACGAAAGCCGAGTTCAAACTTGCAATTGGAATGCTCAACGAGCCGTGAAGCCTGACATCAAAAGACGGAGTTCGCGCTGATCGAGCTAAAATCAGGACGCACAATAACAAGAGAAACAATAACTTCATGATCTTCCAAAAATCAAGGTTGAAACTAATAAACAATTTGTTTGAGAATCGCCTTATAAACTAAACCCAGTTATTACTTTGGATCGAAATTGACCAATTACGAAACAACGCGTTTCCTGAGAGGTCCGCAGGAAAAAGAAACCATTTAAAAGACGTTTACCTCTGCTAGGTTAGAAGCGAAAAAATATTTTACAATTGTAACGACTAATGCTTCATTCTGTCTATTTATCTGCGCGTTTGTCTTTGCCAGTAACTCTGGTCATTTTCGAATTAGCAATTTTTTGCTATTTTTCACTCCGTTACTTTTGTTAAATTATTTTTTGTTTAATTTATTTTTATTCTTGCAGAAAAGTGGGGGGGCTAAAGCCCCCCCAGCCCCTCCCTCTGCGCGGTCCCTGATTTCAAGAGGTCTGAAAGCCCACAAAATCCAAGGCTTCTCTTATATTTTTCCATGTGAGAACTCACCGCTGATTATAAAGGTTAATTTAAACGGCTACATCTCAGTAAGGGATTTTTTCGCCACACCCCAAAAGCTAGAATTTACACTCCTCTCACAACTGAGCGTAGGTTTCGCCTTCGGCTGTCTCTCTACGGTGTCTTAACTTCCTTGCCAACTTCCAATTAACGTTAGTTAATTTCTTGGCATCACATTTTAGATAAGAAATGGAAGGATTACAGGCGCTTCTGGTGCACAGACCCTGGGAGAGAGCTAATCACGCGAGGTACAACGGCGGAGGAATGTCGAAGTTTTTGTGGCGATGGATGTGAGGCAGTTGAGTGGTGGGAGAATGGAAAAAATGCGTGCTATACCTGCAAGGATTTAAAGCTTCTCGCAGAATTCCCTAAACGACTGAAGAATGACCAATCCTTTCCACCGCATGTGTTCGTCAAGAGAATACGTATGTTTGAATTTGTGAAATTTTTGCAGACAAGGTCACAACCAAATAATTGTGCATCCCTGCTATATTTCTTCGCGTTATATTTTCAGCTTTTCTATATTCAGTGACTCGAAAGATCAAATTACCTAAAAGTGAAGTGTGATTCGCGAATGAAGCAAAAAGTTAAGAGTCCTGTCCACGCCCGATGTGGTTCGCACTTACAGACTACGGTACTAGAACACTTTCAAAAGCCAAAGCACGTATCTACACCTTAATTTGAAAACTGTTGCTTGAGTCCCTGGCCTTTGTAGCCTTTCCTTTGCACTTGGAGGTTCTTTTTTTGTACACGAATGTTAAAGGCAAATGCTGACATTTTTTACACTTACCATTTGACTAAACCACACCCTTGGTTGTCAGGGAACCGTGCCGTTTGTCTATCCAAACCTCGTGATCTCTAAGGCAGAAAGGATAATTTCAAACAAACTGAAATTTTGTGCTCTGTTGTGATTCTTTTTGTGCTTGATTTATTTTTTAGCTGGTAAATTCCTACCGCGAAAGTCAGACCTTATGACCACAGCGAAAACTTTTACTACCACTACTCAGGAAACACCGACATCTTCCTCATACAATGAAGGAACAACCCTCTCAACAAAACCAGAATTCGCATCTCCATCAAATAGTCAGCAAACAACAACATCAGTTATCCAGGATCAAACAACGTTGCCAACCAAGGAAGTACGAACTACCAAGTCACCTGAAAAGGACGGAACAACCGCACAACCTGGCGAGGACAAAGGAGAAGAAGAAAGTACAACCACGTCACTTAAAGAGGACGGAACAACCGCCTCTTCTGAAAGAGCAGCCACGGCATCTAGAGATGAAGGAACAACCACATCACCTGAAGAAGTCAGTGCAACCACGTCACCTGAAGAAGGGGTAACCACACCGCCTGAAGAGGAAGGAACAACAACATCATCTAAAGAAGTTAGCGAGACCACATCATCTGAAGAGGAAGGAACAATCACATCACCTGAAGAAGAAGCAACCACATCACCTGAAGAGGAAGGAACAACAACATCATCTGAAGAAGTCAATGCAACCACACCATCTGAAAAAGACAGTGCAACTACGTCATCTGAAGAAGTCAGTGCAACAACATCATCATCTGAAGAAGGAACAACCACATCACATGAAGAGGAAGGAACAACCACGTCAACATCTGATGAAGCAACCACATCACTTAGAGACGTCAGTCTAACGACATCATCATTTGAAGAAGAAACAACTTCGTCAACTGAAGAGGAAGGAACAACCACATCACCTGAAGAAGTCAGTGAAACCACATCACCTAAAGAGGAAGGAACAACCCAATCACCTGGAGAAGAACAATCAATCACATCATCTGAAAAAGTCAGCGCAACTACATCGCCTGAAGAGGAAGGAACCACGTCACCTGGAGAACAAGAAGCAACCACATCACCTAAAGGGGAACGAACAACCCAATCACCTGGAGAAGAACAATCAACCACATCACCTGAAGAAGTCAGCGCAACAACATCGCCTGAGGAGGAAGGAACCACGTCACCTGGAGAAGAAGAAGCAACCACATCAACTGAACTGGAGGAAGAAACAACCCCATCACCTGGAGAAGAACGATCAACCACATCACCTGAAGTGGATGAAGGAGCGACCACATCGCCGGAAGACGTCAGTGCAACCACATCACCTGAAGAGGAAGGAACAACCCCATCACCTGGAGAAGAACAATCAACCACATCACCTGAAGTGGATGAAGGAGCGACCACATCGCCGGAAGAAGTCAGCGCAACCACATCACCTGAAGAGGAAGGAACAACCCCATCACCTGGAGAAGAACAATCAACCACATCACCTGAAGTGGATGAAGGAGCGACCACATCGCCGGAAGAAGTCAGCGCAACCACATCACCTGGAGAGGAAGGAACAACCCCATCACCTGGAGAAGAACAATCAACCACATCACCTGAAGTGGATGAAGGAGCGACCACATCGCCGGAAGAAGTCAGCGCAACCACATCACCTGAAGAGGAAGCAACAGCCATCTCACCTAAAAAGGGAGGTACAACTACCTCACCTGAAGAGGTAGGAAACACTTCATCAGCCCCAACATCTCCAGCTGTAGAGGTGAGCGTGTTAGATTCTGAAAAAAACCCTTGCTTTAGAGCTTTTAACCATTGTTACGAGTTTTGACTATTGAATTTATTAATTTACGCTACAACTAGTTGCAAAAGTACTTGAGACACTGTACTTATTTTGGCTGAAATGGCCTGATCATGATCTTGTGCTTGTGATCCCCCTCCACCCCTTATCAAAGTTGCTAGCAAAACAAGATCATGCTCAAAACGTGGAGGAACAACTTTGAATGGGAGGGAGAAATGGAGGTCAGTATTATATCTCATAGACCTGTGACTAGCAGCGATTTAAAGTAAGAACGGTGGTTTTTTCGTCGGAGTGTCTCACCATTTTTGTAACTGGTTGTAGCGTCAGATAGTCAAGGAACGTTTCCGATTTAAATTAAAGGTTGTCGTGTATACAAATTCCATTATTTGAAACAGTGCTTGCTCAGATAATATAAAAAACCGTCTTGTGTTACTTTGTTGTTTTCGTTATCCAGGCAACCTTCCCGGATACGCCCCGGAATGTAAAGGCCAAGGCTCTCTCTGAAACAGAGATTGAGGTAACCTGGGATTCACCAATCAGAGAGGGTCATGGATTGTATTACGAAGTCAGAGTTGCCGAAGTAACGGAAGGTATTTATTCATAAAAATGACTTTTCGTTTGTTCTTTTCCACCCTTCTTGCTCTTTGCGTCATATCTCTCAAAACTGCCATTTGCCTTACTATTTATACGTTATCTATGATCAACAAAGGACTAGACTACGAGCAGTCTCTCTTTTTTCTTGGTCCGTCGAGCAAAACGCCCGAGACACGCAAATGACCTCGCCATGACCGACTCGTTTCTTGCGTCTCCCGGCTTCGCCGCTAAACGCTCTTGCGCGTGTGCACTCCCCTTACTAAATCTGAAGAAAGAGATAGACTGCTCGCAGTCTAACAAAGGACAAGCGGATGTAACTTCACATTTCAACGCACTGTTGAATATCTAACCTCTATACCAAATTTAAAATTCTTTATCATATAAATACTCTTCATATCTCTTCCCTTTAGACGTGGGAGTTACGACTGAACGGTTGATTCGAGTGATTCGAATGCCTGGAACCAATCCCAGCTTCGTCATTAGGTCTCTAAGCCCTGAGTCACAGTACATAATCAGTGTTTCTGCTGGAAATGATTACGGTCCCAGTGGCTGGTCAGACTTAATTTACAGCGAAACTCCAAAAGTTATCAAGGCTAGAACTGAAACAGCGGATTGCTCTGGAAAGAATGATACAACTAACGGAGGTAAATGCTTTAAAAGTAAACCAATGATTGAGTGTGAATAGGAGAATGAACAAAGAAATGAATGAATGAATGTTCTGAACGAATGGAGGCGTGAATAAGATCTTCGAACGTTTAGGTCTCAATCTAAGGAAACGTGTGTGTGTGCCTTTAGATAAGCTTAAAACCAGAATGTATCCAAAATTTCTTAATTAAAATAAAATGTGGACTGATGGACGGATGAATGTGGACTGGACTGGTGTGTAGACCGGGATAAATTGAAAAATAGAGGAGCTAATCAAATGCAGCTACTTTTCGATCAACCGGTTAAGTTTATACGGTGTCTTAAATTGTGTAAATTGTCTATACTTTTAAACAGGGGAAATGCCATCTTGTGTGAACGTTGAGAACGATGACCAAATCTACACGGTAAACGCGAGTTATGGCCGCTGGCCTGACGACGGCTTTTGCCGCACCCTGTTGGATTCTGCGGACGTATCAGCGCATGACCAAATTGACGCTTACAAGATCTCCGCTGACCTATACGTGCCTGGAGTTAAAGGTTTCTCTGATGATGTTTATCTTGGTGTTTTGTTCAACGCTAAGGATGAGAACAATTTCGATTTTGTCTCCTTCAGGTAAAAGACTTATGATAGAATGATGCTGAGGTTCTTTTTCTTCATTTGTTTTGTGTCCAGTTCAGTTGTCTCCCTCGTAGCAGTTTTTGTCTCGTCACGCAACGCTCCTTCCCGACAAATTAACTAAGGAGCGTTACGTGACGAAACAAAAACGGCTGCGAGACTAGGGAGACTAGGGGTGCTTACCATTTGACAGAAAAATCCGTTCGGGGAGTCGAAAGCATAATGGTAAGCGATATACCAGTTTACCGAAGAACTGCTACATCCGTTACGTTTTGAATCCAAAAAAGGGCGAATTTGTGTAGCGTGAGTCTGGAACCGAGAAGGAACCGAGAAATTGGTTAATGGTAAGCAACATTCCGTTTGGTTTGTACGAACCGGAATGAAAGGACTACCTCAAAACGTACTCCTCAATTTTCGGTTGGAATTTCCGAAAAGTGACCTTACCATTTACATTTCATCCGGAATTTTCGAAATTTTCTGTCAAATGGTAAGCACCCTAGCAGTTCAGCAGCTACCGATGTGTTATTTTTGTTATTCGAAGCTCTTTCATTGGCCGAATAATCTTGCGCCGTTTTTTAGCCAATCAGAAGGGACTCCACCTCAAAGCATGAAATTGCAGGAGCAGGATATAACGCTCTTAGTTAAACGAAATGTGATTGGCTCCTTTGAGCCTCTGCGTATTTTGATTGGGTAGACTTTTTTCACATGACGTTACGGCAGCAATTTTGGTGTCCCAAAACAATAAAACGGTGGCCATGTTTGGTTTTGAAAACAAATCCTGTGGGAGTTGAACTCTTTCTTATTTGAATGCTTTCTTTTGTTAAAATAAATTTACATAGATGTTGGCCACGTGTATGAAAACGCTCTATAGTTAACTCTATTTTAGTGTTACAAAACTCGTTCGAAAACTCCTCCAATGGCTCACAGATTAAAACATGTTTAACTTGGAAAAGATCCCAACGGTACCTCGTTGGGAAACTTCGAAATAAACAGGCTTCCCAGAAGATTTCAGTAGCGCGTAGCAGATAGTGGAGGAGTAGAGCAATAAAAAAATATGCCAAGAGAAGATTAAGGAAAGGCATGGAAGAGCTGTCATTGATTTGAGTATAGGCTTTTTTGTACGCAAGTAATAAATTAGAAATTTTAGTGTTCTTCAAGCAAGTAAAGAAGTGAAAAGAAGTAGAAATATCATCAATTCGTTCATTGAAGGTGAAATAAATTTACTGGCGCTAACTTTCCTGCGTCATTAGTCTATATTCGCCACTTGCACATTTCCCATAATGCACCTTATTTGCCCCAGCCCCCCCCCCCCCCCCCCCCCCCAATTTTTGCATAAGCATTGTTCTTCATTTCTCCTGGTATTACAGCCATCCAAAAAGAAATTAAAAACAATGCTTATCCAAAATTTTGAAGGGCAAATGAGGTGCATTATGGGACATGTTCAAGTGGCGAACATAGACTAATGACGCAGGATAGTTAGCGCCTGTAAATTTATTTAACCTTCAATGAACTGGTGCATAATTTTCAGACGTACACGATCGCTTGTTCCCTTTGCTTATGAAATAACTGATTTATATCATTGTTTTTAAAATCTCCTTAGGTTTGGTTCAAGGGACAACTCGTGCTTTCAAACGGGCACAGCACGAAATGGTCAGGTAAACTGGTTTGGATCCCAATCAGGTTCATGTCCTTTTGGTCCTCCCGCCAAAGAACGATGGACGCGTACCGCTCTTGAAATACGAGACTCCGAAGTCACTGTCTTTCTGGACGATACGTATATAACTTCTTTTAAAGCTCATCTTCCTCTAAAGGCTGCTGGTGGTGTGGCAGTAGCCAATAACTATGGCAACGTGATACGATTCAAGGACTTCAGCATCACTGATTTGCCACTACTGCCATTTACTGACAAGAGTTGCGCTTCGTTGCAAGATCATAAGGAGTATTATTCAATTATTAGCCAGAATGATCATTGGTTCCAAGGTTTTTGCCGCGTTCGAGCTAAAGACGCTATTGGTCAAGACAGTCTTAAGGAGAATGAGACTAGTTACCAGATTTCGGTGGATTTATTCAGCGAGGTAGACTGGAGTGGAGATAGACTTGCTTACGTGGGAATCATATTCAACGCACGTGACATTAATAACGCAGACTTCATTTATTTCAGGTAATAAATACTATACCTAACCACTTAAGCTCCAGAAAGCAATCGTCAAAAACGTTTGACTCCTCAAACCTCACTTAGGATGTGCCACCCATGTTGAACTCATTTTCATTCCTTGGCTCGCTTCATGCTTCCTCAGTTATAACAGCTACACGTTAGGATCAAAAGAACCAGCTTGCACATCATAATAAACAGCATCACAGCAAAGTACTGCTCAGTAGCTCTCATTTGAATGGTCACACTATAGGATTTCTTTGACAGACTTAAAATTTAGAGTCACACTTTAGGATTTCATCCTCTGACTTAGAGTTAAAATCACCTTGTACAGCATAATAAACAGTACCACAGGAAAGTACTACTCAGTAGCTTTCATTTGAAAGGGCCTAATAAAGGATTTCATCCAGAGACTCAAAAGTTTGAACCACCATGTACAACTTAATAAACAGTACCACAGGAAAGTCCAGCTCAGTAGCTCTCACTTGAATGGTCACACTTTAGGATTTCCTCCATAGACTCAAAAGTTTGAACCACCATGTACGGCTTAATAAACAGTACCACGGGAAAGTATTGCGCAGAAGCTTTAATTGGTTACACTTAGGGGGTTTCGTCCACCGCTCCCATATCCCCCACAAAGCCGTTTGATAAGTTAATGACGCATAAGACGCTTAGTTAAAAAATCAGCGATTTTATTTTAATATACTTCTATTTTTTCACACTAATGAGATATTTTACTTTTTAGGCCTTTCTGGAAAGACCACTGTTACCAGACAGGATACCTCTTAGCGGGCTATCAGATGCGAGAGGGTTCTAAAACAGGACCCTGCTCATGCGCTGTAAAAGGAGGAAAATGGTTCAACGTTCGTTTGGAGATTCGCGGCAACATGGTCACTGTCATCATGAATGACATACCCACAACGACATTTAAGTCGCATTACTCTGCGATCAATAAGGGCAGCGGTGTTCTTGTCACTGGCGGCCGTCGGATGGCCATCCGTTTCAAGAATTTGTTTACCTGGAGACTTCCACAACTTCCGTTCGTCTCTAAGCATTGTCAAAGCACGAGAGTTTCTGAGGTGCTTGGTGGAGATGTTTTCACAATGATGGCGTACAGTGGGGTGGAAGACCCTAAACACTCGGTTATTTGTCGTGCCCTGTTTCCTAAGGTTATTGTTGCAGACAGCTACGTCGTAAGTGTTAAAATCCAAGCTAAGGGAAGCCTGATGGGAGGAAAGTATGGAATCATATTCAATGTTAAAAACGCTGACAGCTTCGATTTCGTGTCTTTCAGGTAGGTCAGCTGGAATCAAACAAGAGCAAAAAGGAGGGCGAAAGCTGGTTGAAATATTCCAGCCTTAATTCACTGATTTTGTTCCTTAAGCTGTGCTAAAGGAGCTGATGAGGCTTTTTTTACCGGCTCAATCGATATCCACTGGATAGCACAATTGGTTTCCTTTATACCTATCCACTAGATAATGATTTTTCTAGTGGATAGCGCTAACCAGCATTTGAACAATTGGGGCCAGCCCCTCGGGGGATTGCTGTTTTATATACTATCATCATTAACTGTATCACTCACCTATCAGTAACCTCTACGCAGACGCTGGGGGGGGGGGGGGAGGGGGGGATAACTAACGGTGGAGTTAAACCTCCTGCTACGGACATTGAAGATTTTTTTTTTGGCGTTGAAAAGAGAGTTGAATTTGAAATCCTTCCGCAAAAGAGGTGCCCTGAACTTAAGTAACAAACGGTTATTTAACAATTATTCCTCGAGAATAACTAGAGGCCAACTGGTTGGTCAAAAATATCGAGAATAAAAAAATTTTAGCTTGTTAAAGCTAGACTTTAATCCTTTTTTGCCGCCAAAAAGCCTGCGCTTTTCGCTACTAGGGGGCTATAACATATAGCCTAGTAGTAGCTCAACCAATCAGAATGCAGCATTGATAATAGACCACTAGCTGGATTTTACTAATGGCCTTTATTTTTCATCCAAATAACCCCACAACTTTTCGTACTAAAACGATGCTCCCATTCTCTCAGTAGTGGCCAATTACAACTTTTGTTTCTTTTCCAGGCCTTACCATCGAAGCAGTTGTGTGGAGGCTGGACACTTTAAAGTCAACAACGTAAAAAAATATTATACGATTAAATCCTTATCATGCTCATATGGAATTCTTAAGAGCGGAAGATGGTACGATGTCCGCGTGAAAGTAAGTGGAAGAGACGTCAAAGTTCTTGTTAATGACGTGGAAGTTGCTGGCTTCACGAGTCATTCTGATGTCAATGGGCGCGGAGGAGTCATGGTGGCCAGCGGTTTTAAGAGGAAAATAAGCTTTAAAAATTTTCGTGTTTTTAATTAGACAGCTACTCACACTGCAATGAAAAATGCAAGAATAGTATAAGCCTGGCCTATTTCTGAAAAAAATTTAAATTTTCTTATCGGTTCAGGACGCATCCCAGGGACCAATAAGGCCTTAAACTTTTGACACTTTTCTGTGGCGTGATTTTAGCTTATGTTTTTAAAAGTTATCCAATTATATATTCACAGCTTTCCCTTTGCTCATGCCAGCGTTGTTATTTATATAGGGTGCCTTGCTTAAAATATCGCACAACCAAGTTATGAAATAAAATTTGCTGCCAGCAAATCAGTGACAACCTAAAAGTGTTTTTTTTTGATAACTTGGCTTAATAACTAAGACTTAACATGCGATAACAGACCATTTTACAGTTACAGGTGGAAACGAGGCTGGAGTTGGCCTTGTTTTCGTACAACTCTTTCTGCTTTATTATGTAAATCATATCGTTCTTATGCTGACTGGTTTTTGTTAAGCATAATTATATTTCCATATGAAAACGAAAGAGATTTGTAGCCGGCAAAACAAGGTCAACCTCAGCCTCACGTTCACTCAAAAGCTGGGATACTCAGGGGCACCCAACGGGAAATTTTGAGAAAAAGACCTAAAAACAACGACAAAGCGTGAATAAAGTATTCTGAGACTATTTTAAGCATTTTGGGAGATTGCTGGAAAAAAATTATCTGTTCCTCACTCCCAGCAAGACTGATGGAAGAGTTCCCAGCCAGCAAACTTACAACCTGCAACCTGACTTACTGGGAAGTTTCATAGGGCACAATTCAGATCTTGAGTGGTAAGTAACCCATACAAGTAACCCGTAGCAGCTACTCTAGACTTCAAATCCCCTCTGACACCCTGAATTATCTTTTTCCCAGCAACACTTTCCTTCCAAGGACTATTACTTCTTCCACATCTCCCAGCCAGCAAAACTGTGCCTGAAGAACAGATATTTTGAGGAACAGATCCATTGGGTGCCCCTGGATACTAAACTCACCAGGCCACAACAGTTGTAAAATGGTCTATTATAAAATCGTTTCATTTTCATCTTGTTACCCCTCAGAGCTGGGTTGTTCAAAGCGGGGTTAAGATAACCCAGGGTTAGTGCGAAATTTTAATTCAGATATAAAAGCTTGAAAGCAAATTCAGTTTAATTCCTTTGGTGTGTATTTTGGTGATTGGATGATCTAAAAAGAATAGGGAAAATTATCCTTGAATGCTATAAAAATTTAGCCCCTTGTTAGCGCTAATCGGCCTTCAAACGAATGGGCCCTGGGGCCCGTTTCTCGAAAGTCCCGAAAATTAACGGGCCCGTAAAGCTGTTGTTGTTTGCATGCGAGATAGAAGTTTCAATAGTCTTGAATCTAACATGATAAAACTATCGGTCAGTGAAACAAAATGGAGTATTTTGCTACTCAGGCCCCACGCTCGGCTCTTATTCTTTTTATTTCGATTTGAATATTTGATATCGGGCCCGAAAAGTTATCGGGACTTTGGAGAAACGGGCCCCTGGTCACTTTCTTGTTAGCCGAGAAAGTCGGGTCCGCTGGGATTGAGAAATCGCGAACACAAGTTCCTTTCACTTTTGCGTCTTCCCCACTATCTGAGAGCCTGGGACAGGCTTCTTTCTTATGCAAATAGAAAACAAGACACTTGACTGCGGTTGTATTTTTGTTTGCTTTTAATATATTAAGTAACAATGTAAATTCTAACTTTCTTATCGGCGGTCTGGTCCCGTTCATTTGCATTAAATAACTGCCTTGAAAATTAAAATCCTCGAAAGAAGTTAAGGAAAAATTCTGGTTGCACTCCTGTTTATTGCGTTAATTATATTGTCGTCATGGTGACAAAATTTCTTAGCTAACAATGCTGCCAAAGACATGAAAGAAAACGAAGATCAAAGACTAATAATATAATAAAGATCTACCTTAAACGTGTACCTGCATCATGAATGTTTTTCATTCAATGGTTTTGCTTTTTTTCATTTTGATCGGTGTGAGTATTTATTTTCTCCAAAGCTACGAAAGAGGTAAGCTAATTTTTTGTGTTGTCAGAATCTCTGTGGAATAAGAGCGAGGCCCGAGTTTATGGTCACATTCGCAACTTCTGACCGATTTTGAACGCCTTGTCGGGAGAATAAACCAAAACAATAAGTTGTTTTTTATTTCAACTGAGCCAAAAACTGACTTTTCAAGAGCTATCTCTTCATCAGAGCGATTCCCTGGGTCATGAAGAATCAGCTGGCGCTGAAAACTTCAATTCTCTAGGTACTTCAAGGTAGCAAACTTACTGCGCACTTTATTAAAGCACATTTTGTGCCTTTTGGAGTTTAAAGGTCCAATGGGAGAACTGTGTTCGTCTGCATACTTACGCCTGATCCGGTTTCTTCAGAAACCGCCGTTCGGAAAACTTTCTCATTGGTCTGACTTGCATGACTTAAATGTAAAACGTCTCTGAATGAATCAGACTGAACTGAGACGATTTTGTTTTTCAGTCGTTTTTTATAGCTGCATATTTCTGTTTTTAGAAACTGGGTACTGTATTCATCGTACGCATTTGCCCCAAAAGTTAGGATCCGTCAGACGCAAAAGATAGCGACGATGCCTCGGAACCTACAAGAAACACGCGCACATGCGCACTAGGCTCTTTAATCTCTTCTTCTCTATAAAACCCCGCTGATGATTACATCGCAAATCAGCTGCCTTTATTCCTCTAATTAAGATCGCCAATTCCGGCCTTTCATTTTATTAGGCCAAATCGCAGGTCTTGAAGAAAGTATTGGGGACCTTATTTAATGCAAACGTCCAAACCAAACCCTGTTGTACCCGGTCCGAATTTTGACGCTGAGTACTTGAAAAGAGAGTGTGTTCGCATTGGTTCGTTCTCATCTGCCAAGTGTAGACATAAATCAATATAGCCTTTGTCACCCCATTCTAAGATCGTGCCGGTCTATCGTGTAAAGAGCGATAGTTTCAACTATCAGTTATTGCTCTTTCCAGGAGTCTAACTGTGCTTTACGGTGATTTCTAAGCGATTATTTACATATTTGACATTCACGTTTTTCCTCCAGAACTGCCTGAAAAACTGAAGCCCGGTTGGAGGAAAGATATATCGTCCATGAACGGCGCAATGGAAATGCGACTGCAAACGAGGAAAGAACTGGTTAAAGATTACTGTAAAAGACGTAAGAGAAGTGACTCCTTATATGGACAAGATCTCCGCTATCACCTTGTATTCCATAAAACAAGAACCATTTATTGCTTCGCTCCAAAAGTTGCAAGCACCCAATGGAAAACGGTCTTGTCTGCTTTGAATGAGGGAAATAGGACTTTTCACCATGCTAGTGAGATCAAATTTGATCACCTCAATGCATATCCTCTTGAAGAAGTAGAACAGATGCTTAAAACATATTTCACATTTCTCTTCGTTCGCGAGCCGCTTGAAAGGTTTGTGTCAGCTTACAAAGACAAATTTTTGCGAGAAAACGTGGTGTTTCACCAGGCGATCGGTAGGGAGATTATCAAAAAATTTCGACCTAACGCGACAGAGGAGGCGCTCGCAACTGGAAGAGGCGTGACATTCTCGGAATTCACGAATTATGTCGTGAAAACACGGCACCTAGATGAACATTGGAGACCATTTGATAAGCTGTGTCATCCATGTGCTATTCAATACGACTTTATCGGCCATTACGAAGACCTGGCAGAAGACGCTCCATATCTATTAAAAACGGCGGGAATTGACGACCGCGTTTCTTTCCCGCCATTTCGCCCGTCGCGAACCTCAACAGAGCTGTTGGTTTACTTTTCGCAGATTCCAAAGCTCATAATTTTGGAATTAGCAAAGATTTATGAAAGTGACTATGAAATGTTTGGGTATCGTTTCCCTGGGCAGCTAGATAAGCTTCCCAGCTTTACAGCTCACAAATAGATCAACTCCAATTTGACCCTCTCGTCACGCGCCCGACACACTCCAATCAGATACCAACCACAAATTTCTGTAGCCTTGTAAAGGGGGTCAACATAAGCAAAGCGCGTCCAATTAAACGGATATATGGTTTTCGATTGCTCTAATACTCGCAGAGATTTGTCAGCCAATTATAGCCTGCTCCCGGTGGGGGTACAAAAAGGGGAGCCTCGTCTTGCCGGGTAATTTCCATATAATCCGTAAAGGAAATTCCTTTTGATTGGGTATTACTCACAGAATGTGCTACAATAGTCTTAGCTTCTTAACATTAGACCTAACATGACTAACATGCTTTGATACTGAAAATTTAGATTAGGCGTGGGAGAGTGGTAGCGCTTGGGAATACTTCAAAAAGAGGGATAAAAACAACACACACACCTTTAAAGTGGTTTATTATATAGTTTTTTTTTGTGGAAGGAATAAGAATATAATCTCAGATCAATTGTTCATTTGTCGCATAGCTCAAAATCATCATGATTTCAATGCGTCTATATTTTCTCAGGGGCGGATCCAGGATTTTGTTTAGGAGGGGGTGCACTCGTCTCTTGCTCTTCTTCAACACCAATAAACCACACAGTTTTTTTTTTGCAGAAAACCAGTTGTATTAGAAAACCGCAGGTCATCTCAGAGGGGGGGGGGGGGGGGTGCGCACCCCCTGCACCCTCCCCCTAGATCCGCCCCTGCTTCTTGTGTTAAAATCAAAGTGAGCGTGTTACATAGTAGTTGAATGAAGTATTCTAAAGTAATACAAACATGACACAAATTAAAGTAAAGATGTGATTTTTATAATACCATGTACACGGACACTTTTTTCTTTATTGTTGTTGTTTTTTTAAATTCTTTTTCCTTATGCATGTCTTCCTGCAACACCAGGAGAGGTCATTTCAAAAAGCAGTGAATCCAAGGTCCTCATCTGGTCACCTGCGAATAATAAGTTAGATAGGTATAGACAATTATTTTCATTACATTTTAAAACTAAAGCACAAGATTTTCTGAGAGTTGTTTGTGCTAGAAATGAATTAAAATCCGGAATTCCGCTAACGATTGGAATCCAGAATCCAAGTTCCAGTGACGTGGACGTGCGTGTTAAGCTCTCTAATTTATCCCTGCTGATTTGAGTACTCTCGGTACACTGCTGGATGTGATATTTTGTCAGCCTCACCTTGAAGTCAACGAATGTATACTATCAAGACGTCTGCACAGCCGACGTTTTCTAAGGCGAGAAAAAGGAAATGTGGTAATCAACGTTACAAGTTATAAAAGGTAGGTAGATTTTTGATAGATTTGAAACTCGCATAAAATTTAGGGACCTCGGTGCAAAGACATTGAATCTCGAGGATCTTTTCCTTAATGATATATTTTACTTTTACTCGGCCGAAGAATGTCTTTCGTTACACCGATGACTTCTTATACAGTCGACTCCCGATAATTCGAATCTTTAAGGGAAATAGAAAAAAGCTCAAGTTATCGGGAGTTCGAGTTATCAAGGGTTCGAGTTACCGGGATTCTAGAGTATTAGTGTTAAAATTGCTCGACGTCTAAGCTTACCGGGGACATTCCAGTTTGTAGACGTTTTAAGTTTGCTGTACAAAATGCTCGGTGCAGGAAATCGTTTTTCCCAGGCGCATGGTCCACTGCTTACAACAAGCCACCCTCCATCATTGCCACACGTGTTTAAAGGTGTAGCAATATAGAAGGGCCGGTCTGAAGGAACGTTGAGGCTGAAAAGAGCGGGTGGATTGGTAACGAAGTCTGTCCAAGGGGAAGAAATCACTCGACTGGCGGAAAACCAGTTTGTATTGTCGCTGTTTGTGGCATTGAAAACGATGGAGAGGACTTCGTTCTGACTTTCAAATATGGACACACGCACCTGAAAGGGAACGCATAACATCACCTGCCTCAGTACAGCGTCAATCAACAAGAAGTGCGAATAAACATCAACGACAAGAAAAGCTGACCAAAGGAAACGCGGCAACGAATTCCCCTACTGAAACTGATAAAACGACGTACGTTAAAGAACAGACGTAAAACACGTCTCGAACTATGGTCAGAAGTACTAGTGAACGCTATTAAAACACTATTAGCGTACAAAAAATATATAAGGCCATCCCCTATTGAATGCGTTAGTCTTCTCTCTTTTCACCGACATATTGGAAAACGAAGAGACCCTGGGGACGAGGTTGGGTTGGGAAACAACGAGTCATGGACACAAAATCAATATGTATGAAGATTTGATGTTCAATATCATCAGCGGCGGGTCCAGGGGAGGGGCCCAGTGAGCCCGCCCCTTCCCCCCCTTATTTTTAACCAAATTGAGACTCGAAGGGCCGTTAAATTTCTTTTTTAGACCGGGCCCCCCCTTATCTCAGGGTGTGGATGAGAGGCCCCCTCCCTTATCTGAGGGTCTGGATCCACGACTGATCATAGTAAATTAACGTAAACGATACACCGTGGAAATTTCTATGCTACGAAATGCTCTAAAATGCTCATTGTTCTGTAAAAGAATTAGTTAAAGCCGCCACTTTTTTGGGAAACGCCACAAAATTTGTGTCGGTCGCATGACGCTAAACGGAAAAAATGGGGGAAATGTTCTGACACTGTAAATGCGTGCATATTCTAATGGTAACACACCCACCTCCGTTGGATCAGCTGTTTGCCAGTTTTGTATGAAGCGGTTCTTGTAATGTTCTCTGGGAAACGAACTGGGGCTCAAAACTTCTGTATTGTCTTCATTTAAAGTATCCGCTGATGTCCACAGTGGCTGGAGAATAGCCGACGACACATTACTGATAGCCTTAAACACCATGGTCCACCCTGATGGAAAAGGAAAAACCCTGTAAACATGCTTTTCCCCTTCACATTCAAACCGTTTATCTAATTAGTCACAACCCTGTTAATATCTTATGCATTTTGCCAAAGTTAAGTGTGTTTTTTCCTTCTCTCATCAATGCTGTAACACTCGGCATAGGATAAGTCTTCATTTTTTCTGCCTTTTCACCCTCAAGCATTCATTATGAATCTTTGGATCAAGCTTGTGTTACAAATGTGATGTTCAAATTCATGGTATGGTGAAGACTTAACCGAGCTAAGAAGGAATAGAGATAATTTGCTAAACGAGTGAAAAACTGGGTACAATATGCGACCACAAATAATCTTGGGATCGTTCGGAAGGGCGGCATGAAGGTCAACAAACATGGCACATTTCAAGTGCTCCAAGCTCCAAACTCCAATAACAATTTCATATGTGTAACTAATTTTTACTTTTACAGAATCCTTTAAGAGACCCTGATGCATCATCTCCTTGAGTTAGAATAACCCTTAGTGCCCGGTCTTTAATAGGTGGTTCGCTGCCGTCCGCCATGTTTTTGCTGTCCTTCCAAACAATCTCTAAAGCCTTTGCGGACATTATTCGTAACAGTTCTCGACTGCTTTGGAACATGACGAATGATGCGAGACTATACGGTAAATAGAGTAGATTTGACGGTCAAACAATTCAATACATTCGCGCTGATACCTCCTCCATTGCTGGTCTGGTCGCATGATACATTAAACATGTCTGTCTGGAAGGGCTTAATCAGGTGAATTCCTGACTTTTTGAATCCCGCGTTCAGCAACTCAGCACAGCTTTCATAAGCTGGTGAGAAAAAAATAGTATTAGTAAAAGCGATAAAAAGATAGACGGTTAAAAAAAATACTCCGTAATTGTTACTTAGACGCAAGTATAAAAGACAAACGGAGATATGGCACTAGTTACCATTAAGGGGTTAAAAGCAGTGGCGGATCTAGACCTTCAGATAAGGGGCGGGGGCGGTCATCTAGACCCTGAGATAAGGTGGGAGCCCTTTTTTCGGCCCTTCGGGCCACAGTTTGGTCCACAAATAAGAGGGTGGGGCGGGGTCCAAGGGGTTTCCACTTACTACGAGCATAATGTTCAACTATTTGCCGAAAAAAGCTCTGCTAGCATAATTTGCACTTTTTGCAGACTATTTTTGCTGGACAAAACTTTTCATTTTGTTATCAGAACCAGAAAGTGTGTCTGGCTTGATATCAGTACTGCAGGCAAATTACGGCAACAAAATCAAGTTTTTGTCTCCTTACTATCATATTCATGGGACCTGGGTCCCACAGTAAGTGTCCTCTTTCTACATGACTCAGCGACATGCTGGAATTGGCCGGGATCACTTGAAACATTTAACCGATCGGCCTTATCCACGTCCTTTGACAAAACAGTTAACAATGCTGATTACTTACACACATTGCAAAGCTTTCCATAATAGCCTGGTGGACATGCGCATTTGAAGTCGTACTGGCTTTTGATTGGCTGGCAGGTAGCTCCGTTCATGCAAGGGTTAAGCTCACAGGGGACCTGAGGAGAGAAAATGTCGTCAAGATTGTATTCAATTTAGGACTAAAAGCGTGTTACCCTGTGTTACCCCTTGTTCCCCTGTGTTACCCTGTGTTACCCCTTGGTCCCCAGTGGTTCTCTGTGTTAACCTGTGTTACCCTGTGTTACCCCTTGTTTCCCTGTGTTACCCCTTGTTCCCCTGTGTTAACCTGTGTTACCCCTTGTTCTCCTGTGTTACCCTGTGTTACCCCTTGTTCCCCAGTGTTACCCTGTGTTACCCCTTGTTCCCCAGTGGTTCTCTGTGTTAACCTGTGTTACCCTGTGTTACCCCTTGTTCCCCTGTGTTAACCTGTGTTGCCCCTTGTTTCCCTGTGTTACCCTGTGTTACCCCTTGTTCCCCTGTGTTAACCTGTGTTGCCCCTTGTTTCCCTGTGTTACCCTGTGTTACCCCTTGTTCTCCTGTGTTACCCTGTGTTACCCCTTGTTTCCCAGTGTTACCCTGTGTTAACCTGTGTTATCCCTTGTTCCCCAGTGGTTCTCTGTGTTAACCTGTGTTACCCCTTGTTCCCCTGTGTTACTCCGTGTTCCTCTGTGTTACCGTGTGTTACCCCCTGTTACCCTGTGTTACCCCTTGTTCCCCTGTGTTACCCTGTGTCACCCCTTGTTACCCTGTGTTACCCGTTGTTACCCTGTATTACCCCTTGTTTCCCTCCCTGTGTTCTCGTGTGTTACCCTGTGTTCCCCTTTGATGCTCTGTGTTACCTTGTGTTACACTGTGAACCCGTGTGTTCCCCTGTGTTTCCCTGTGTTCCGCTGTGTTCCCCTGCGTTTCCCTGTGTTACTCTGTGTTCCCGTGTGTTCCCCTGTATTCCGCTGTGTTCCCCTGTGTTCCCGTGTGTTACCCTGTGTTACTCTGTGTTCCCCTCAGGGCTCGACGTTGCGACCAGCTTTTACTCAGTGTCAACTAAATTTTCACGCCTGGTCGCCAACCTGGCCCCCATATGCATGGGACAGGTGGCTTTCTTCTTGGGGAAAACATACACTTGTGATAATTTGTTATCCTTTACAAAACTAACGGATAATTAACGGTCTTTCTAACGCTCTAACGTTTTGCCCAAACGCTCTAACGGTTTGTCTAAACATTTTAACGATTTGTCTAAACGCTTTACGATTGCTTAAAAAACAGAGTTTGCACTGAATTTGACAATTAGTTAAAGGAAAAGAATAACCGTTTATAGTTTTTCTTGACTTGCTAAATACAGTCATTATCACACAATCGCAGCTCTGTCATATAATTGTGTTCAACTTCATGTGTCTTAAGGGTGCTTTTTCTTGGGAAAATCCAAATCCAGATTTCCGAATCCAAAAACGAATTTGGCGTTTTTGGGGGCAAATCCAAAAACAGATCTTGAATCCATAAAATCCACACTCAGGGTGGATTCTTAGGGACTAAGGGTGTGCGCCGCCCGGTTAGCTCAATGGATTAGCGCCGGTCTGCTGAGCGGGAGGCCGTAGGTTTAAACCCAGGTCGTACCAACACCCAGGGTCTTTAAATGACTGAGGAGAAAGTGCTGCCTTTGTAATAACATCTGCAAACGGTTTGACTTTCTAGTCTTCTCGGATAAGGACGATAAACCGTAGGCCCCGTCTCACAAGCCCTTGCACATGTAATAAATCTGTGGGACGTTAAAGAACCCACACACTCTTCGTAAAGAGTAGGGCACGTAGTGCCTGGTGTAGTGGTCTATCTCACTTTCACACTCATGTATGGAGGCATCATTACTCATTCCTTCATTACTTGTAAACTGCACCTTAAGCAGTCTGGCAAAGTCCCTCAGCCAATGTTGTAAATTATCCCTGAAAAGCCCTGAGGGGAGTGGATATTATGATATTTACATTTACATTTTACATTTACATTTTTCGGATCAAATCCAAATTCGGATTTTTGGAATTCACAATCTGAGAGTTTTTTTGGGAAAGGATTTGAAAAAAGTATTTTTTGACAAGCGGTTTGTCGTCTATTCAAATTATTGGTAGAGCGTTTTTAAACCCTTACTTGTCATGTTTTTTGTATGTATGTAGTGTCTGCTTACGCCGGTTTATTTTCCAAGTGATTTAAAAAAAAAAACATTCATCGGCTTCAGTTTAAAATTCTTATAATTTTACTATCCTGAGGAGTGTATCCCATTCGAGAAACGTTTATGTTTCAAACCGAAATATATACATTTCGTATATTCATTCGTAGCTTATGTTGCTTTTTCTTCTTGTCCCACGAGGAGCACGAGGACATACCGTTGTCATGGTAAATAATCCTTTTTCGGATCTTCTGTTTTTTTAGTAGTGAAGAATCCGCATGATCTGAGATCACAAATCCGTTTTTGGATTCTCCCAAAAAAACGCACCCTTAGAATATTCATAAATAAAAAATATACTTGACAAATCATCTTACTTACCGAAAAACTGTGGTGACGATAATCCATGCTTCTACTTATTAACTCTGGAGACAAAAATTTATTGGTATCCAAAATCTGACAGATAAATTTGCCACTTGATACGGCAACTGTTTGGAAATTTGTTGACCGGCATTGAGAATCTTTGGCGCATTCTAACAAGCATTCCCTTTCATCTATGACTTCCTTTGAAACGAGCGGAGCAGAGCTAAGCATTTGGCCAAGAAAAGTTATTGGATTAGCAAACAACGCTTCCCCACCATCAATGTCGAAAGATCCTTTAAACTTTGAGGACTTCACAATAATTATGATCCCGCAAAGAAGCAACAGTACCAAAGAGTTGCCAGATTGAAAGAAAGCAAAAACCATAGTATTTAGTTGGCTTTTCAATTCCTCGTCCTAAAAACCTCTAACTCGAGAGGACATCATATCATGTCCAAGTCCAGCAAGCTGTTACACTTGAAGGTTACAAAACCCATGACCACAAATCCCTGAAATTGTGCCCGAAAACTATTAATCTCATTTGAGAAGGTAGCTCTGGGGGTTTATATAAATAACGAATTGTTTAAGCGTGAGGAAGAGAGTAAAAGGGGTACGTAGGTTAATTGCATTAGTTCCTGACAGCTGGAGAATTTTCATGTAGAATAAAGAAGCATAAAGACGTAAATATATCAATAATTTTCTCCATCGAATTTTCAAAATCACAATAAGATATCAGTACTTAAATGACGCGGCCGGGAAACAACCTGTTTGAAATAAGTCTTCTGCTTAACTCACCCTTCCTTGTATATAACTACCTTGTCTTAAGGCGCTGTTAGGCTGGCTCGCTACTGCGAAAATCGCAGTTCGATAACTCTTGACGTAGTGGAGAGTTTTTGAATTATTCACTCGTTATATCTTGTGTGATCAAGACTGTAATTCTTGTCACCACTCTGTTCGATAAAGGACCCGGGTAAAGAACTATTATTACAAGGAGAATCTTGATGCTGGTCACTCTTAGTGCTCAAAGGGTTAAGCCCGGGGGGAACTCCCATATAAAACGGACGAGGATTCTCGTCAGAAAATTAAAATTACACCCCTAAAGGAGACCAATGTGTGTGTGGCTCAAGCTTAAACTGACCCCTAAGAGATATTTCTGGTTGGTCTGTGTGGGGGTATTTTTTGTAAATTTCTTTATGCACAGTACTAAGGGATACCTGAATGGGCAAATATACTGACTTTCCATCCCAAACACCCTAAGTGAGACCAAAATCTTCATTTTACAACCCAAAGCGAGACAGCGAGCATCCCCGTCACAGTTTATACAAATCCCCAACTGAGGTATAATTAAATTGATTATCTCCCACTGGGAAATTTTTGGCAATTTTTGATGGTATCTCTAAATATAATGCTGCGTGCACACAATACCGGAAATAAAGAACGGTGATTTCGGCGCGATTTCTCAAACCGGAAGCGAAGCTGCGCCGCTCCGATCTTGGTAGTGGATTGTCACGTATCGGATAAGTTTCTGTAGCCTGCGTGACATGCGTTCGAAAAGGAAGGGGAAGGGAATTAGGGCGCGAGACCGCGCGCGAGGGAGGAGGGAGGAGGGTTCCCTTCCTCTCTCCCTCGCGCGCCCAAATTCCTCCTTCCCCTTTTAACGCCTGCCACGCAGGCTAAAGTATCTACCACTCTTAATCGCAATGTCAACAGGTATTCGGACAGCAGCGGAAGAGAGGAAGAAAGAGTGAGGACTGGAGCCCACTGAGTTGGAAGTAACAAGAAACACTTGTATCGCAGAACCGCGCGAAACTTGGGGATGGGTGGCCCATATAATGTTTAGGATTGGGTGGCGGGTCGAAAATGAATTGAATTGTGTAACTGGGATGGCGGGCCTGGCGTTGAACGCTGGCAGAAAACAGATTACAACTAAGTGTGAACTAAATAGTTCTCAGATAATGGCTACTGCTAAGCCTTTGTTAACAGGATTTTTTGTTTTCTCTAAATTGATCTTAGCAAAATCTTAAGGCAGTTTTTTTACAACAAATGTTTACAACCGCGTGTCTTATACTCTTTCCAACTTCTCGTGACGATTAAGTTATTTTTACCATTGAAAATTTCATAAGTACGATGGGCAGGACCGTCAGGGTCAACGTGGTCCTAAATAGGTAGTCATCTTGAGAATCAAAGTCAAAGTGGCTCTGAAGATGACTACCGCCGTCGAAACGTCAGTCACTGTCAACAACAGTTTTGTTCAGGGCTACGTTCACCCTAACGATCATGCTCAACTTACTTATGAAATTAATGACTCCTGGGTTCAAATCTTTTACAATTATTTATAATATATGTGAAGATGAACGCGGCGCGGCAGGCTTAACCTGTTCCGGGAGTTTAGACAGTGGTAGCGGGGAGTACTTCTCCTCACTCTCCATATCCGAATATCTGGAACAGGTCAGGACAGGTGCGACTCGGCGGCTACGGAGCGACGAGCTTTCAAATAGAGCTACAGATTCGAGGCAAAATTTCCCGTGACAGAATAAGCCGAGACATTGATTGATCGATAATTAACAGTTATTGGACGAGGTTGAGCAAAATATCGTGATTTGTCTGTGGCGAGCAGACCATGATGCGAGACATGAACAAATCACGTTATTTTGCGATAACCGAATTCAATAATTGTTTTATCATTCGATCACCGAGTTTGTTTTTTTAATGAATATCCTTGGGAAGCGAAGCGATCTGCCATTTTCACAGAGCGAAAGCAGGAAGGAGGAAAGCACGGTTTCCTTTACGCATAAGCAGAATATTATTTGCAGCAAAAAACTGTTGGACGGCATTGCACATGAGCAGACCATTATTTGTAGGCAGTTATTTGCAGGTCACGTGGTGGGTTCTCGGCCAATGAAAAGAAAGAAAAATTTGCTTCGAATGATAATAGACGTAATATGTAAAGAATTTGCTGTTTATAGCGGTGGGAGTGTTTCCCAACTACCTTTGGTAAAGGCATTCTTGTGCAGCTAAAGACCTAAGCTATTAAAGTATTATGTTGCAAACAAATCATTTGCTGCTGCTCCAAACTACATCCCGCTGCTTGGCACCTGTGAATAAACAAGACAGTTCCAGTTATTTCCCCAACATTTCCACAAGCTTTCAAATATTTAACAGCTAGCTAGGCCTCAAAGAAAATTTACTTTGAGCCGTTGCAAATAAGTCTTGCTCTTAAAGGGGACCTTCTGTGTCCTTTAGAAGTTTCGCTACACCCTTAATGGTGTCCTCGATTTGTCTGGCAGGTCAGTCCCCAGAGCGCTTGAAGAGCGAAGCCACGTCATAGGACAAGATTTCAACCATCTCTGGAATTGAAAACATATTTTAATTCCTTCCTACTGTATTTCTTTTTCCACGCTAAGTGTTGCAACTCAGGAAAAATTGCAAACTTTACATGAACAGGTTTCGCAAAGAAAAGCCTTCGATTCATGGAAAATAGGATTTAGTGCACAAAACTGTCGATGACTGTTTTCGGAAAACTCTCCACTCTAGGACTTATATTAGTCTGGACCGCGTCACTCGGTCAACACTGAGTGGCGTGTCCCGAGCTAAATAGTTAAAAGGGGTTTCGAACGAAAACGCGTCAGAGAGAGGAAAATATTCTAGTAGACTTATCTTCGTTTGAGTATCAAAATATTTTCCAAACCCAAAATATTCTGCGGACGATAGATAACATGAATAACATGTGGTTCTCTTACCTTGTAATCAGCGAATGTACACGATCAAGACATCTGCGACACCCGTGTTTGCTGCGGTAAAAATAAGCATGATTAAAAACATCAGGTTTTTAACTGGCTCATTCAATAGAGCGAGTACCGGTATTTGAATCAGTACCCAAGCATGGTGTTTCAAGGAGTACTTCCCTGACTAAGGTGGTTACAAAGTGGTGCTGCCCATTTATTTCGTCACAGAAGGTGGTTCTAACTTCCGCAACCGAGCTTTAAACTGGTGAGTATATCCAATTTTTTTCAAAATCAAAATCGGGAAAATTTTGCCTTCAAATTTGCATCAAAGTGACACATTAAAGTGTATAACTTACCGTAGTCATTCCTATTTATGGAAGTTGTAAGTTTGCTGTACATGATGGTTCCTGCAGGGAATCGGTTCTCCCAGGAACAGACGACCCCTCCAAACAGAAGCCATCCCGTATCAGTAGCACAAGAGCCGTGAGGTCCAGCGATATAAAAATATCGTTTGAGACCTGAATCCCCAGCAATACTGAAAAACTGATGAACACTGGTTGTTAGGTCTGTCCATGGAGAGGAAATCACCCGATTTGCGGAAAACCAGTTTTCGTTGTTGCTGTTTGTAGCATTAAACACGATGGACAAAACTTCGTTTTGATTTTCATAAAGTGCCAGGCGTACCTAACAGGGAAAAAAATTGTATTTGAGTTTGACCTTAAGTGTATTAACAAAGAATTTAGTACCGGCTACACACTTTATTATTACTCTATATTCCTCCTCTTCGTATTCATGAATGAAAATTGAATTGCAAAATGTGAGCCACAGAAACTAGTAAAAACAAATAAAAATGAAAATCAAAGAATTTTCTTCTCGCTCCCTTTCGCGGGTTCTTGAGTAGCAGCATTAATAGCAACGTGTCTACAGAACGAATCATTGGGGAACTACTGAGAATAATGCAACCCTCCTCTACATACCTCCTTTAAATTTTGGTTCAGCTGTTTGCCAATTTGATACCAGGCGGCTCTTATAGTGCAGGGGCGGATCCAGGATTTTTTTTAGGAGGGGGTGCACTCGTCTCTTGCTCTACTTCAACACCAATAAACCACATTTGTTTTTTTTTTTTGCAGAACAGGTCAGTTGTATAAGAAAACCGCAGGTCATCTGGGGGGGGGGGGGGGTGCGCACCCCTTGCACCCTCCCCCTAGATCCGCCCCTGTAGTGTTATGGAATTAAAGGACTGGTGTTCAAAATTACTGTTTTGTCCCCGCTAAGTACCCTCCTACCCGGGGACGAGCGCCCGCTACGTTACCTCTTTTGGGTCAGCTGTTTGCCAGTTTGGTACCAGGCGGTTCTTATAGTGTATTGGAATTGAAGGACTGGTGTTCAAAACCACTGTTTTCTCTTCGTTCAAAGGGGATGCTGATGACCACAGTTGGTAGATATTATCTCCTACACCACTAACAACCTTGAACACCATGGTCCAGCCTATTGAAAGCGCGAAACAATCTCGTGGTAAACATTAGTTGTTAAGCCCCATCGCACCCTCGAAACATGTTCAATTAAACTGTCAGGTTTAAATTAGAGGTTATCTGTCTCCATTAATGTTTTTTTTTCCTCAAAGAAAATAGGTCTAAATGATATTAAGAGTCGCTGTGATGTGAGTCAGTCCGTCCAAGCTATCCATATGAAAGTCTTATATATACCCTCGCTCATTGTGACTGATTGCCTCCTCGTCACAACCATTCAATCATCGGTCAAACAAGTTTGGGCATGCGTATTCTCACCTCCACCTCTGCTGGTCTGGTCACAGGAGACATTAAGGGTGTCTGACTGGGACTGGGATGGCTTGATCACGTTAATTCCAGACTTGTTATATCCAGCATTTAACAATTCAACACAACTTCGATACGCTGATGAGAGACAAATTTCAATGTTAAACGCATCAACATGGGGGTTGGTTTTCACCATAAAAGGACTCGACATCTCGCCCGTATTTGCATTGCTGTAACCATCGAGTAAAGCTCCTCTCCCGGGGGGGTACTTTAGGAATTTCTGGGTGGGGATGTGCCGCTGGGACCCTGGAACCCTTAACCTATACCAGAGCTAGTTCAGCTGAATTTTGCTACCCTATACTAGAGTAAATTCCCCAAATCCCCCTATCCTAGAGTAGCTGTTTTCCAGAAACTACTGAGGTCACTAGCACAGTCTAGCCAAAACAAAACCTTGTACCACAATCCCTATTCTAGATAAAATCTTCAACCAACTGATCAGTTTCCTGAAAAATGATACCCATACCTGTATAGCCCATATATGGCAGTCCCCCCCCCCCCCCCCCCCCACCGGGCTCCTCTTACCCAGTGCGCGTAGTGGTGTGGGAATGTTAGTTTTCTGCTCTGTAGGGTTGCCTGGCAGAACTACAAAGCTAATCAGTAACTATAAAGAAGCCGGAGTTTAACAATTATGTTAGCCAAGGCTCGGTTCCTCAAAGGTTTTCTTTCCTATAGCCGTTTTTGGACTGTCATTTTTTGTTGACAGTGAGTGGGTCTCTGACTAAAATGTTTAGCAAACGATTCTAACTTCAAAGAGCACATCCTTACAAGGGGATGATTTTTAAATTACATTAAGCTTAAACCATGGATTAAATTTGACCATCTTTCTGGCAACCTAAATCCGATAAATTAGGCTTGTTTCTTTTCAATATTCACTTGTTAATTGAAACCGCTTTTCAGAAATGTTACTTTGGCTCTAATCCTGCGGGTTTGCTTTTTTGTATTTGATTTTGACAGAGGCGGATTCAGGATTTTTCGTAGGAGGGGGTGCACTACTAAGGAATGGCGTAATTGACTGGTGACGTAAACAAATTTTAATAGCGAATACGAAGAAGAAGGCTTTCGACTAGGCAATAACATAATGTGAACTGCTGAGAATACATATCAAATGATAAAGCAGATTTTGTATAACTGTTAAGCAGACTGCACAGTGTTAATTAGAAAGCCGCTGGTCATTTCACGGGGGGTGCGCGCCCCCTGCACCCTCCCCCTAGATCCACCCCTGTTGAGTAGCACAGAGGACTTGCAATTCGGAGGCTCCAAGTTCAATTCCCACCCTGACCACTAGCTGGATTTGTTCACGGTAGTTCCGAATTCAAATCCTCGGCCACGCTTGTAAGTAGCCGGTTGGTTTGCCTCCGGCCAGTTGAGATTCTTTACCCTGTTAAGTTCAATTTGAATTGTTTGCTTCAGTTATTTGCTCGGCCCCACTAGCATAAGTGCTATAAATACTGGCGAGGGTAAATAAAGGAATTATTATTATTATTATGTACTTACTTGCATTGCAGAGCTTTCCGTGATAGCCAGGTGCACATATGCATTTAAAGTCGTACTTGTTTTTGATTGGCTGGCAGGTAGCTCCGTTCATACAAGGGTTAAGCTCGCATGGGGCCTGAGGAGAGAGAAGACGTTTAATTTCTGTCATGTTGACGAAAATATACTGCATTTAGAAACTATAAAGCAACGATTTTTACAAGATTTAACCAACTCAAACTGAACTAACAAGAGAATTAAAATAAACGATAATAGTTTCTAAGTACTTCCAAAAGTTCTAATAAAATCTCGTACTTTCAAACAACGAGAGTTTTTTATCGATGCTTTTGTAAATTGCTATTGCATGCACACAGCTCTTCCAATTAGGGCTCCAACAAAAGTCTCTTTACTCCCGAAATCTTTCTTTTACACTACGACGCTAGATGGTAATAACACTAATACGCTCACTTTTTGGGATAAAATTGACATTTCTTTCCAGGCAGTCCTGTTTCATTACTCTACGGAAGCGTTAAGCTTGTTCTCTATCTTCAGCAATTAATAGGGGAAGAATTGAGAAAAATCTCCTTCCGGATTGTTGCCCAATCCCATGGCGATGCAAAATGTTAGTTTTATAAATATTTAAGTTTTATGTTGGTTGCCGGTCTTGCCTTGAGAAGTTTTCTCCGGGAAAAC
The DNA here is from genome assembly GCA_964035525.1 of Porites cylindrica. Lineage (NCBI taxonomy): Eukaryota > Metazoa > Cnidaria > Anthozoa > Scleractinia > Poritidae > Porites > Porites cylindrica. The sequence goes on from OZ037783.1 coordinate 33,646,575, forward strand.
TCCGGTTTTCCCTCTCCTCATCAACCACGTTATCTTTAGTCTGTTAGAACTAAATGATTGATAACTGCTCGCAGGTAGGGTGGGAATACCACTGCGACTTTTTGTTGCTCGTTTGTTATCATCTTGGCCCTCAACAATGTTTAGCAGCTTCAAATCACTAAAAATATCCCTTAAACCCATTTTCTGGAAATTTATTTCATCAAACACGAGTTGGGCATTTTTTTTTCGTTTGTTGAGCAAAATAAAGCGCAGTCAAGTTAGTTTCAAAATGTCTGCTCTATTAAATTAGTGAAGACACTCTGTCAAACGTTGACAGTATAGTTTGTAAAGTAATCAATTATTCAAAAAAATTCAGCATCTATACTTCTAGTCATGCTTACCGTGAAGCTGTAGTGATGAAAGTCCGAGCTCCCGTTGAAAACTTCTGGAGAAGTAAATTTATCAGTATCCAAAAGTTGGCACAGAAATTTACCGCTTTGTTCTTCAACTAATTTCAAGTTCGTTGACCGACAGCGAGAGTCTTTAACACAGGCTCGAAAGCATTCTGTATCGTCTACGATTTCCTTGGAATCGATTGGCGTAGAGTTGAGCATTTGGCCATAAAACGCCACTGCATTACCATATGCAAACGTCCCACCATCAAAATCGAAATAACCTTTGTAGTTCGTGGACGCAACCACACCTCCTCGAAACAACAGCAAAAATAGGGCAAGGCAATGCGAGGTTTCAACCATATCAAGCTGCATGAAAGGCTAAAAATCTTGTAAAAATAGGAGTCTAAAAGTCTTCGAACATAGCCGTAAGAAACCTTTTTCCCAATAAATAAAATATATTGCCCCCAGGTTACGTTGCTGTTGAATAAACAATTTTCAAACCAATCGCGTTTTCGCTTAATTGACAATTCCTCAAAGCTGATGCTTCCTTTGAAATCCTACTGTATTTATTTAATGAGTTTCGAAATCGCAGCAAACAGGAAAATTCGTTCTTTTGGGTTGCTATGAAACCTGCTTGCGCAATAACGGATTACAACAATGCAGTTATTATTAACTGCGTTAGTTTTGGAACAAGCTTCAATAACAGATCTTCCCCGTAGGACCTCTTTTGTATTACCAGCCAAAATTAAGTCTCCATGGATCATCCGCAAACCGTCTTCACAGTCTGCAGTCTCTTATAATTAAATTTTTCGACACTATGGATTACGCGATCACGGCTAGCGACAATATTTCTGAGAGCGGACTTTTGAAATAAAACGATTTGCCAACTACATCGAATTTTAATGACCTTTGTCAAAAAATACAAGATAGATAATGACTGAAGTTGTTTTAGTTTATGAGATATGAAAATTAAAAGACGTAGGATTAGTTCTTAAAATACTTAAGACCTTACTGTAACCATAGTATAGTTACGAACGTTACAGTACTTCCAAAGTATAACTTCGTTCCTCGAGCCCAGTTGCCGCATAAAAACCCGGAACAATTACGGGTATAGTTACGTGTACTCGTAACTCAAGGGAATTCACTTAAGTGACAGCAGTTTCGATTTTCGTAAGTGTTATAAATTCACTTAAATGCGAATTATGCAACGGAAATTGCGGATGTTACATAAAAACTTTTTTTACGGGAAAAATAGCACATAAATTTAAGGGACCTATGAAGGTCTCGCATCTTTACTGTTTTTACTAAAGTTAACGAGATCTTTTACTGAGAAGTGAAACAAGTCTTTTCTTTACGTAATTCAGTTCTTATGCGCTTTGTTAACCTCCAAAAAAGTATTTTTATGTCGAAGTTTCTTGGTTGAACTTTTTGATTAAAAAAGTGATAAAACACTTTCTTCTGCTGATATAAAACTTTCTTTTAGTAAAAACTGCCTTTCCCTATTCATTCAACAGTGGCTTAAAAGTATTCGAAACGGCTGGGCCCGGTTGCATAAGGGGCCGACCATTTAACTCTTGAGGGTGGGGGTGGGTGATTTCTGGTCATCAAGATTTTTTTTTCTAGCAATATGGTGGGCAGGATATTTTTTTCCCTTTTTTTCCCTTAAGCTCTTTATTACATTTGTGCTGCATGCAATTTTTTTCTTCCGACAAGCGCTTGCAGGAAATTTTTTTTCAAAATCACCCACCCCCCCCCCCCCCCCCCTCAAGAGTTAAATGGTCGGCCACTAAAACGTCCGTGACAATTACTGGTGTAATATTGTACGTGTACTCGTAACTTAAGTCAGTTGCATTAAATTACTTAAGTTGTCCACTTGGCGAATTCACTCAGTTGGCTGCACGTACGATTTTCTTTAGTGATAATTTACTTAAGTGCTATTTATGCAACAGAAATTGAGGGTGCACGTAAATATACGGGAGCTAAGTTACTTTTAAGACTCTCATTTAAATTAAGTTTGCATGCAATCATTATTTTGCCTCAATATCAACGTTGAATGGAAATTTTTTTTTCTTAAAGACGGCTTTAAAGTATACATCAGAGGTTAACAAAGCCCATTAGAGCGGAATTACGTAAAGAAAAAACTTTTTTTCACTTCTCAGTAAAAGATCTCGTTAACTTTGATAAAAACAGTACGGATACGTGACCTATTCTAAACGACTTGACACTTCGTTTACAGGGTCAAATTAATAATTAAAGTACTATCACAAAGTTACGTGTTCCTTTAATTGAGTTTGTGCGTAAGTTACCACGTAAAACAGAAACTTAAGACAGTGCTAAGTGCGTTCCATGCAACACCCGTAAGTGTACCCATAACGGATTCGTTATTGACCAACGTAAGTGAGGACTTAAGTGCAGGTTTTATGTAACCGAGCCCAGGTTTGCCTCCGTTGGGGGACCGATGACAAAAACCTGGACCAACCTCCTCCCCAAGGGTTTTCTTTCTTCCCTGGTAACGAGGTCGAACCTGGAAGCGAGGTTAGTTAACACATTGTATAAACCGCCGCAAAAAAGATTCTTTGAAACAAATTAAATTTGTCCGTATTACTAACACAAATTTCTAATGCTTGGTTATTTTAAATATGTTAATTAAAAGTGGGAAACTCCTTCAAGCCGCATTTTCCTTGCCGAAGCTATTTTTAATAGGTACCACTAACCCACCCAGGTATTGTCACGTAGTACGAATAGCGTGTCATAACCTTATCGTTAAAACATCACGTACTACAATTCTGACAAGTATTATTTCTGATTGGCTAAAGGACGTCTTTGCATTCACCATTTTCACGTAGACCCCAAAGCCCCCAAAGTTTGTACAACCATTGTTTCCAGTTTCTCCTAGGTATTACAATCGTTGCAAGAGAAATCGAAGACAATTGTTATGCAAAATTTTTTTTGTGTGTGTGTGGGGGGTGAAACAACGATAAAAGTCACCTGCCAGTTAAAGTACACTCCATTGAGCCAGCGGTTCTCAGCAACGCTAACGATTGTGGACTCAGGAAAATGTTGCTAGGCAACGTTGTTGCTAAGGCGGTATGAGATGTTACTAAGCACTTTACAAGTTTTTGTCCAATCACAAAAGTTCCGAAGACGAAACCCTTGAAAACTTTGATGTTCAGAATCCTTTTAACAGAGTGGAAAGTTTCGTAAGAAATGGATCACCTCTTGCTACGGTCAGGTGTTCAGTGCCTTTTCTATCTACTTCTTTCGCTTTTCCTGATAGAGAATGCTACATCCACAGCTTTAAAAGATTCTACTGATGTAGAAAATGGAGTTTTTCTTTACTCCAACTTTTTCCCCTTTCCGAGTCATAAACTTAATTCCACGCCGATCGACTCTATTATCGTGGACAGTGCTGATGACTGTGTGGAAGCGTGTACTGAACTTGTGCAATGCCGATCACTGAATTTCGGTCCAACTCTGAAGGTAGATAATAAATCAATTTGTCATCTCTTGGACGCGGATAAATTTACTTCACTGGATTTGTTCATTGAAAGTACAGAATTTCATCACTATAGTTTCACGGTAAGTCAAGCTGTAACATCGTTTTCAGCTATCGAGGTTTTCACTCCTTTACAGTACGTTGTAGGTGTTAATTCTCCTTGGCATGTAATTCTGTAGAGACAAATTTCACGAGGCTAAAACTTCACGCGTATTTGAAGAAAAAAAAACATTAACTTGGATATAGAGAAACTTTTTGCAATTTTTCAAAAATCATCTGAATGAAAAAAAGTAGGTTTCTCCGAATGGGGGCTACAGCCATTTTGATTCAGTATATAATTGTAAAGACGTACTTAAAGACTGTTACAAAGCGAAACCTTTACAAAAACTTATGCGTTTGAGACTTAGCACAGCCTTTTTGCATTTATCTAGAAAATATACAAGTTTTAGTTTTATAGTATTTTATATTTGAATTTCATTAATATTTTTTAATGAATTCTTGGGTGGGGAAGCGGTAGGTTAGTAAATTTTGCGTCGTTAATTTCCAGACCGCAACTGTTTTTGTGGCTCTTAAATTTCGCGAATTTCTTTGGTATCCCGAACATCTTGAAATAAAAGCGGAACAAGTTAGTCGCAATAGTTCTTGATGAGGACAGAATCTTTAAAGTATAGAGGGATCTTAACAATACTATCACACTTGCTTTGTTTTCCGGTTTCATTTATTATTTACAAGTTGAAGCCATTATTTTTTGGCGAACCCGCACAAGTTACAACAAAGACTGTCAATGTTTTCATGAAACAACAGCTAAAGCAATGCACCCTAAAACAATCTGTAGTTTTTATTGCACAGTCTGATAAAGTCCAAAATATATTTGTTCATCCGTTGTTTCTTAATCAGAACCAGTTTAACTACTCTAGAGACATCTTTATGAATAAAAAAAATTGACCTTTTTCAGGTGAAATCAAGTATTTCTCTACAAAGGTACCATATGTTCGACATATATTCAGTATACTTTTTCGTATGCATCAACATTGTTCGGGAACGTTTAAATGAACTGAATTGAACTGAAACGTCTTTACGTACCAAATTATAGTATACATCATGGAACAAAACAGACAATTTTGTTATAAACTTTTAACAGTTATTTATCAACAAATTTTAATTTAAAAAAAATAAAATAACATTTCCACCGCTTTTGACAATGCTCTAATTAAAGTTAGTTTCGGTACTTTATAGTTAAAGCAAGTTGCCTGCGAATACAATCTCTTCTTGTCGTTCCAGGCGGTATCAATGGGGTGCAACAGCAACAATAAGCTGATTTAATCAGCGTAGGTAAACAACTAATCAGTCATCTGTCCTTTTCCCACATAATTAAAAAAAAAAAAACACTTCATGATCAATTCCCACTCTAATTGAAGTGTCAACAAAAAAATGGTTTTGTCAATTTATCAGAAAGCCGTGACTAGATTTTCATTTCATGTTCCTAACAAATACCTAAGCGATACGTCTTAGCTAAATCCATTTTTTACAAAGAGGTTACTTAGCAGACGATATTCTTAAAGAGACAAACCAGCTATCAAAAAGCTCGAATCAAATTTTAGTCTCGTATGATTCCACGGCATAAGAATAATCAAGGGCTGAAAATTTTTAAAATTTAGCCTTTAAGTTTGGAGTCAATTTTAAACAGAAATATCAATGTTGCGACTTTTGCTCTACCCAGGCTCCTTGTGCCCGTAACCCGTGCAAGAACAACGGCACTTGTTTCCCTGTCGAAGGAAGGCACGACTTCCTGTGCGCATGTCCAGCGTATTATCAGGGGAAAATATGTGATTCAGGTAAGCAGTGGCAGATTCAGTTGTTCAAGCAAGTGGGAGCGGGATGGGCGTAGCCCGTTCTCCCAGATCTAACCTGAGACAAGAGAAAACTCTTGCCTGAGATCAGGCTCTATGTTCGTTTCCCTTTCCAAATAACATTCCTGCGGGCAAGGCGTAACGGCAGCCGTTAGAGAGAATGTATGAGAACAGCTGAAAATTGGGGCTGATCTCAGGTTATTCCAGATCCTGAGATAAAAGAAGGGCATTGGCCTCCTAAATAATTTTTCTTGACCCTGACATAGTCTGCAACCTCAAATACAATGGTAAACATTTGAACGCGCTTACTTATCCTCGATTACTGCTAGTTTTAGAGTTTTCTTGTTCCTTGATAGTAGTATAATGGGATGAAATTAGTCCCTTTTTAGCGAGCGGGAAACCGGTCACAGCCTAACCAAGACAGTGACCAGCACCCGAACCTGTCTCATTTGAGTAAGACCTTCCCAGGAACACGCCCAGATAGCGAGATCGGCAGAGAATTAACCAAGCTTGTTATCGATCTTTCACATCAGGGTACAACAACTGCGCCCATCTCTTAGAGAATGGATTTGATGAGAATGGTATTTATCCTGTCGGGATGAACAACAACGAACGTGAGACGTTCGACGTCTACTGCGATCAGGAAAATACACGGGGAGGTAAGTAAGACCAACAATGGGGGGGGGGGGGGCTGGGATGGGGGGCACTCCCTTAACACACTTGGCCCCTTTGACCCACTTAGCGAAACATACGATTTTAGCCAAATTCAGTGGATTAAATCTCAAAAGTGGCTCACACTTACAGACTCTCCTGCATATCATTGTGTAGTTCAATCCTTCAGCTACTGAATCGTGTTAAAAGTTTTGGCGGCCATTCAGTTTCGGTCGAGGGGTTAGTGGCGAAATTTGCCTTACTTTGCCATTTCGTAGGCGTTTCGCCATCGTGAAGTCCAGAAGGATTGTCAGAATAGAAAGCGAGAAATCGGGTATATGCCAATCGAAAATTGTCCATTCCTAAAGACTGCATACTTTCAATCACTGTTTTCTATGTGGCTGTGGTTTTAACCAAACGAAGAAGAGAGAGAAGGCGGTGAACGGGAGCTTATTTGCTGTCGGCCATGTTTTTGTAGGGTTTGTAGAACGCGTGGGATCTGGAATCCGGAATGCAGAATTCGCAACCCTTTTCTTTTGTTATTTGTGGAAAATCATTTCGCATTTACAATATTTTTTTGTTTCCCTTTTTTAAAAAATTATAGAATATTAAGCACGAAGTCTCAGAAGTCGTCTTAGCCTGCTCTAGGCACTAGGGCGAATCCCTATCCAAACTGTCCCTGCTGTTGAAAATATGTATGTTATATAACACACGATCTGATCTGTTATATAACACATGATCTGATCTGTTATATAACACATGATCTGATCTGTTATATTACACACGATCAGATCTGTTATATAACACATGATCTCATCTGTTGTTATATAACACCTGATCTGTTATATAACACACGATCTGATCTGTTATATAACACATGATGTGATCTGTTATATAACACACGATCTGATCTGTTATATTACACACAATCGGAGCTGTTATATAACAAATGATCTGATCTGTTATATAACACATGATCTGATCTGTTATTTAACACACAATCTGATTTGTTATATAACACATGATATGATCTGTTATATAACACATGATCTGACCTGTTATATAACACATGATCTGATCTGTTATATAGCACACGATCTGATATGTTATATAACACACGATCTGATCTCTTACATAACACATGATATGTTATGTAATATAACACATGATCTGATCTGTTATATGACACATGATGTGTTATGTTATATAACACTTTATCTGATCTGTTATATAACACATGATGTGATCTGTTATATAACACACGATCTGATCTGTTATATTACACACGATCGGATCTGTTATATAACACATGATCTGATCTGTTATATAACACATGATCTGATCTGTTATATAACACACGATCTGATCTGTTATATAACACATGATCTGATCTGTTATATAACACATGATCTGATCTGTTAAATAACACATGATACGTTATGTAATATAACACATGATCTGATGTGTTATATAACACATGATCTGATCTGTTATATAACACATGATCTGACCCGTTATATAACACACGATCTGATCTCTTACATAACACATGATATCTTATGTAATATAACACATGATCTGATCTGTTATATAACACATGATGTGTTATGTTACATAACACTTTATCTGATCTGTTATATATCACATGATGTGATCTGTTATATAACACACGATCTGATCTGTTATATTACACACAATCGGAGCTGTTATATAACAAATGATCTGATCTGTTATATAACACATGATCTGATCTGTTATATAACACATGATCTGATCTGTTATATTACACACGATCCGATCTGTTATATAACACATGATCTGATCTGTTATATAACACATGATCTGATCTGCTATATAACACATGATCTGATCTGTTATATAACACACGATCTGATCTGTTATATAACACATGATCTGATCTGTTATATAACACATGGTCGGATCTGTTATATAAAACATGAAATCTTATGTTATATAACACATGATCTGGTCTGTTATATAACACATGATGTGTTATGTTATATAACACATGATCTGATCTGTTATATAACAAATGATCTGATCTGTTATTTAACACATGATCTGATCTGTTATATAACACATGAAATGTTATGTTATATAACACACGATCTGATCTGTTATATAACACATGATATGTTATGTTATAGAACACATGATCTTATTGTTGTTATATAACACACGATCTGATCTGTTTTATAACATCTGATCTGATCTGTTATATAACACACGATATGTTATGTTATATAACACACGATCTGATCTCTTATATAACACATGATCGGATCTGTTATATAACACATGATCTGAAAAGTTACAAAGAAAGTCGCTTCTGGTTTTGGGGCCATAAAACGAAGAAGGCACCTTGTCCCTCAGGCGACCTTACAACTAATATATCAAGCTTTAATACAGCCACACTTTGATTATTGCATCATTGTTTTGGGAAACTATGGGATAACCTTACGGAATAAGGTTCAAAAGCTACAAAACAGAGCAGCCCGTGTTTTGACCTACTCAAGCTATGACGTAGATGCTGGTCACCTTTTCAAACTTCTAGGGTGGAAAAACCTAGCTTGCCAGCAACAATTTCAAAGAGCTACGATGGTTTACAGGTCTCTGCACGGGTTGGCTCCAAACTATCTTAGTTCTAAATTTGAAAGGCGAGAAGTCGCATATAACCTAAGGGACTCTGAAAATAAACTCAATGTTCCATTACCGCGCACAAACTATTACAAAAACAGCTTCAGCTATAGTGGCGCCATTCTCGGGAACAGTCTTCCTTGTGACTTAAGGGAAGCAGAGTCCCTTGGGCAATTTAAACGATTACTCAAAGAACTGTAAGGCACGGCATTCGTGAAAAGCAGCCTTATATAACACCCGATCTGATCTGTTATATAACACATGATATGTTATGTTATAGAACACCTGATGATATGATCTGTTATACAACGCATGTTATGTTATGTTATATAACACATGATCTGATTTGTTGTTATATAACACACGATCTGATCTGTTATATAACACATGATCTGATCTGTTATATAACACGTGATCTGATCTGTTATATAACACACGATCTGATCTGTTATATAACACATGATACGTTATGTAATATAACACATGATACGTTATGTAATATAACACATGATCTGATCTGTTATATAACACATGATCTGACCTGTTATATAACACATGATATGTTATATAACACACGATCTGATCTCTTACATAACACATGATATGTTATGTAATATAACACATGATCTGATCTGTTATATAACACATGATCCGATCTTTTATATAACACATGAAATCTTATGTTATATAACACACGATCTGATCTGTTCTTTAACACATGATCTGATCTGTTATATAACACATGAAATGTTATGTTATATAACACACGATCTAATCTGTTATATAACACATGATATGTTATGTTATATAACACATGATCTGATTGTTGTTATATAACACACGATCGGCTGTGTTATATAACACATGATCTGATCTGTTATATAACACATGATATATTATGTTATATAACACACGATCTGATCTCTTATATAACACATGATATATTCTGTTATATAACACACGATCTGATCTCTTATATAACACATGATCGGATCTGTTATATAACACATGATCTGAAAAGTAACAAAGAAAGTCGCTTCTGGTTTTGGGGCCATTAAACGAAGAAGGCACCTTGTCCCTCAGGCGACCTTACAACTAATATATCAAGCTTTAATACAGCCACACTTTGATTATTGCAACATTGTTTGGGGAAACTGTGGGATAACCTTACGGAATAAGGTTCAAAAGCTACAAAACAGAGCAGCCCGTGTTTTGACCTACTCAAGCTATGACGTAGATGCTGGTCACCTTTTCAAACTTCTAGGGTGGAAAAACCTAGCTTGCCAGCAACAATTTCAAAGAGCTACGATGGTTTACAGGTCTCTGCACGGGTTGGCTCCAAACTATCTTAGTTCTAAATTTGAAAGGCGAGAAGTCGCATATAACCTAAGGGACTCTGAAAATAAACTCAATGTTCCATTACCGCGCACAAACTATTACAAAAACAGCTTCAGCTATAGTGGCGCCATTCTCGGGAACAGTCTTCCTTGTGACTTAAGGGAAGCAGAGTCCCTTGGGCAATTTAAACGATTACTCAAAGAACTGTAAGGCACGGCATTCGTGAAAAGCAGCTTTTTTATTTAAATGTTTTTATTACATTAGTATTAGGCATTTTTAAAGCTGACGAATTTTGTACCGTGGATAAATAAAGATTATCTATCTATCTATCTATCTGTTATATAACAAACGATCTGATCTGTTATCTAACACATGATCTGATCTGTTATATAACAGATGATATGTTATGTTATATAACACACGATCTGATCTCTTATATAACACATGATATGTTATGTAATATAACACATGATCTGATCTTTTATATAACACATGATCTGACCTGTTATATAACAGATGATATGTTATGTTATATAACACACGATCTGATCTCTTATATAACACATGATATGTTATGTAATATAACACATGATCTGATCTTTTATATAACACATGATGTGTTATGTTGTATAACACCTTATCTGATCTGTTATATAACACATGATCTGATCTGTTATATAACACACGATCTGATCTGTTATATAACACATGATATGTTATGTTATATAACACCTGATCTGATCTGTTGTATAATACATGATATGTTATGTTATACAACACATGATCTGATCTGTTATATAACTCCTGATCTAATCTGTTATATAACACACGACTTGATCTGTTACATAACACATGAAGAACATTTTTTTCCATGAAGGTTGGACAATGGTGTTCAAGGTTGTTGGTGGCCAACCAGGTCCCGCAGGTTACATTTATCAGCTTTGGACATCAGCTGATTCTTTGAACGAAGATGTAGCAAACGTTTTGGGCATCAGCCGTTCTTTCCCAATACCATACAAGAACCGTCTGGTGTCCAGTTGGCAAACCACTAAACCAAAGGAGGTAAGACACGTTGAAATCTCCAAGGCTGATCGTACAACATGAAAATTAACTTTGCACGACATAAACACGACACTGATAGAACCAAACTTGAGCGGTGTTGTACTAAGTCGTCCACTGACAGCTGTTTCGCTCTGTTTTGGTTTCTACCGGTGTTGTGTTTATGTCTCGCAAAGTTAATTCAGCCTTGCAGATTTCAGTGTGTTACTTGGTATATTTTTGCTGATCAGGTCTGCTTTGGATCCTACGTTCTGCGGCATATTCGTTTGCGGTTCCTTCATGCTAATAGTGAACTTACGCAACAGGACAGAAGAGCAAAGAAGGCGGCAAACCTTGTGCGACAAGCGTGACAATGATTTAGTTTGAAAAAAATTGGCCTCAAACTTCACCTTACTTTAAACAGATCTTTTCGTAAAAGACTAAAAAACATTGATATTTAGTGAAGATTACGACAAATTGTGCAAGTAATAGCCCTGTCACGTTTGTCACACACAAGCATTTTGCCTCCCCCCTCTTTCAGCCGTCCTGTTGCGTAAACTCACCGCATTAAAACACATAACCTTTGTAATATTTTTTATTTGTCCCATGTGAGGTAATCTTCAAGTGGAATCCGAAAACCGGGATATTTTTGTTTGTAGAATCCGTAATTTAAGGAAGCTGCGGAACCCCACTAAAGATCGGTACCCGAAATACAAATGCCACTGACAAAAAATGAGGAGTCTAGTACCTTGAATCCAAAATCCACAGCGAAGAATTTAGAATTCAAGATTGTCGTGGATAACCTTAGCCTGCCACGCAGGCGTTTTTAGGGGAGCTCGTTTTTCATCCTCCCCTAAAAACGCCTGCGTGGGAGGCTAGGATAACCTTAGAGGAAGTGATGTTTATATAAATCACGATTATCAGCTTCATCTTGCATCAGAAGATAAAATGCGTGTTCTCTTTTACAAATGAAGTTAAGTCGTTAATAAAAACAAGGTAAAATAGAAACTAAGTTAGGAAGTTTAACACTATATTGCAAATCATTTGTAAAAACTAGCCTACTAGTCTTCGTCGACTGACTTTGAGACGAGCCTGTTTGCCGGTAACCGGGGATAAGAGCCTATGATATGCCCATTTCCCATCCTTTTAATATTTCATTAAGATATTTGACATGTCCTTTTTTACAGGCGCGCGTGGCCTTGTACAAAAACGGCAACGAAGTTCTTTCCATTGTGTTCAATGCTACAAACAGTGACAAGGAAAACTGGTTTTCGGCAGATCGAGTAACTTTTTCTCCATGGGAAGACTTGACCAGCAATCCTCCGACATTTTTCTCACTCCGAGGAGATTCAAAGAGGGCATTTTACATCGCAGGCCCTCATATCTCTTGCAATAATGACACTGGATGGCTAGCGCTTACTTTCCAGGCATGTAATTGGGAAAAGCGCCCGAACCCAACAAGCATCGTCTACAGCAAACTCCATAATATTGTAAAATGGGATGACTATGGTGAGTGATCATCCAAACCCTGAAATCTCTCACTTGGGCAAATTAGCTAGAGTGACTTAAAATTACGGAAAACCTATTAACGAATTAACAAGCATAGACGATAGAAAGATCAGTTTTTCTATCTTCTAAGACACAAGCAGAATTATTTTTCTCAAGTTAATGGGATCTCATACATAGCGGGTACATAACCTCTCGTTTGGTCAATAGCGTATATTTCTTCCTATATTTCTACTTTCTCTTAAGATCTGGACACCTTATAGTAATGCATTACTCACTAGATGCGACACCTTAAGTTCCATTAGATTCAAAAATAATTTTCTTTTTATATATTCCGTGTTTAGATTTACAAACGATCGAGTATTTCAAAGGGTAACTCGTCAGAGAAGAAAGGAAACATGTCGTTGAAACTCGCAGCTGACGTCTTAATTATATGTCGTGTTCTTTCTATTCCCACAGACAACGTCGGGGTTGCAGACGTTTTGATCGTGTACATACGTTAAAAAGGTAAGGACGATTTTACCTGCGAATGATGTAGATGTCTTAGTTAATTTTTATCTCAGGTAATTTTTATTTTTCTTTTGTTTCAAGGTCATTAGCATACATTACCTGTCCAAAAACAAAGGAAAAACAAAATTACCCGAGACAACAGTTAACTACAACATAGACGACCAACCACCACGGCCGCTAACATCGGTTCCACTCAAAGGCCAGGTTCCCTAGCGAACAACCCTTAAAATGGCCAGAATAAAACAGGGGCACCAACGAAAATATACTTCAAAACCAGTTATAAACATAGCATCGTTGAACGTAATTTAGTATTTAAACGGTAGATATAGGCATATTTTTATCCCCTAAAAATTTTTCATGGATTCGATTTTCCTAACTGAAAGTCTAGTGATGTGAAAATTATAGGGATCAAAACGTACCTTTTCAAATGTTTCAGCCAGAAAAAGGGCTCCCGAAAATTCTAGGTTCCCTTTTTAGGGTAAAAATCCGTTAAAAATGGGCAATTATAACATTTTTTAGATGTTCGAAATTCTAGGAGAGGCAGGCAAGCTAGAAATTTTACAACGAATGTTTCGAAAATTCTAGATCTCAAATCGTCGTCCAAACAGATATTTTCCAAAAATTGACGTTGGGTGCCCCTGATAAAAGATGTTGTTTTCTGAAATACGGATCTCTTAATAAGGGTGCCCTCACTCTTCAGTTACTGAGACAATCAATGAGCAATCAATGAAAAAATTTATTGAAAAACCAGGAAACAACTAGTAAATGACCGAGCAATTCTTATTCTAATGTTACAGTAACACGCAACATGCAGATCAGAAGATGACCTAAACTTTTTTCACAATCACAGTTAGGTTATAACAAAGCTACATTTATTTGTGTTTCAATCGAGCAGATTTTTACTACACATTTATATTTTTCATATATACATATTTTTATTACATATATATACATGTCTAACAGCTACGCAAAAGGAAAAAGGAAATATTTACACGTGACCAAACGGAGACAAATGTTAACGTCAGCTTTGAAATGTCCCGCTCTATACGTTGGTATTCCACAGAAAACAATAAAATGAACTGCCTTTAAAGAAAAGTAGAGGAGATCAAAAGAGCGTTATCTAAATAACAAGTTTCATCTCCTCGTTGATAGCAGTCTGTTTGGCCAGAAAGCTTAAGTACACCTACTAACTACGTACCGGCAACAAAAGTTCGATTAAATATTTTTCCTAAGGTTGACTGAGTAACTGATAAGTTTTCTACAAAAAAACACTGTTTTCATAAAGGTTTGAAAGCCGTGAGAGTTTCTATTAGATAAATTCAGAACTTTTAGGATTGGAGAGGATTCGATACGCCCCTCCCATTTCCGATTTCTCGTTTCTTACTTTTAGCTTTGCCTACGAAACCGCAAAGGCATGTTTAACACGTCCATAAACAAACCAAAAAAAGATTTTTTTTATGTTACCTGGAACTTCTGAAAATAATTATTAGATGTTACAGCTGGTTATGTTAAGCGTTAGGTTATATAGATCAGCGTGTGCAATTAAGCGATTAGGTTGAATCAGAAGCTCCAAGTAAATGGTTCCAATTAGCAGGTAAAACTAAGAAAGCGGCCTAGAACATGATTTCGGTTGAACTCTGTACAACTCACATTAAACTAAGCACAGAAGATTTTCTGTTCTTATTTTCTTGCTCTTGCTTTTACGTTTTACTAAGTCGTAGTTTCCTGCTACATAAAATCAGAAATCTATATTTATTCTAATGCATTCTCAGGTACATTTGACTTCTTAATTACTACTGACAGATCTACCTAGATCCGGCACGCCAAACAAATTCTATGCAGTTAATCAGAAAGGAGATCTTCATAACCACCCTTAATTTTTTTTCAATTTCGTGAAACTCAAATACATTTCTTTAAAATTTAATCCGCTAACATACATTTAATTATTTTTTTTTCTAAAATAGGTCACAAAAAGTTCAGCGTTCAAGATTGATGTTGTAATTAATGTCCATTGCACTACTCTGATCCAGCAGCTCGAGTGTCGGCGCAGTCAGAATTGCACGCTGATCCTGTAGTTTCCTGATACCTGTTAAAGAAGAAAAATAGTTTAAAAATGTCTGTGACATATAAGCCTTCTTTACCTCTTAATTATGATCCTACTAGAGCTTAGCCATAGCTTCCGCATGCAGCACTTTTCTGAAGTAATCTAAAAACACACAACCTTCATTTTTCCTTTTTTTAATAGAAGCCTGGTTTTGAATTCAATGGACTGATTTGTTAGCTAGTTCAAACGCCTTTATTCTTTAGTTTTTGATTTTGATTTTCTTTTCCTACCTTCGGGCCTTAAAAGTTGACAGGACTTTGAAGAAATGGGCCCCAGTCGTGACTCTGATCCCTGAATAGCCCATTTTACAGTTAAATGAAGCTGGAGTTGACCTTATTTTGATGCACCCCTTCCTACTTTATAATATAAATCACCACGTTGTTTTTACGCTAACTGGTATTTCCAGCAGAATTTCCATAAGAAAACAGAGCAGGGTTTTACCAAAACAAGGGCAACCTTAGCCTCACATTCTCTCGAGCGCTAAGGTACTAACTCAACAACTGTAAACGGTCTTTTTGCCTAAATTGCATGACAAGCTTCTTTTAAGTAGACTTACCAAGAAACCTAAGCTTGAAATACGTTGGGAAGAACGGCTCCATTGCACATCGCACTAGTCCCTCTAGAGTATTTCACCTGTTTAAAATAAACAAAGCCTTGCAGGAAAATTAGTATCAGCTTAAAGACGGCAAGAATTCTCCTTTCGTGTCTGGTAATTATGACTAGTATGTATCGGTCTTCATGTTCCTATCTCCAAATGCAATCTGGCCCAGAGTTTGGCTTAAAATCATTCTTAATTCAGAACGTTGTCTACGGCTGTGGAGTTTGTTTATATTGCTTGTTAAGGCGTATAATGTGAAATTATTGTTAACTGCGAAGAAACTCTCTTTTTATACTTACAGTCACTAGGCGTGGCATTTGCGAAGATCTCTTCCTGACACATACTGGTTCAGGCACTGCCATCGATCCTAAAGATGATCTAGAAACTAGAATAATAACAGTTTTAGATCAGATACAAGATCGAAGACACCGCCAAAATACTTGCTCGGCACGCGCGGCAGCATTACTATACATAGAGGTTGTACCATTTCAATCGGCCCTATCTTATATGGCTCGGTACTGTCATCACTTGTTACATCCTTGGTCGGTCACTCTCCAGAATAAAATAAACAGGAATAGTTTCACATCTCAAGCAATTTTTGAACATAAACTGCATAGCAGTAGACGATCACAGAAAATCCAGAAAGACAATGATTTGATGGGCCACTCCCGGGATGGCATCATGAGATTACAACTTGAAAACGTGAAATACTAATCATTCAAAAATGAACTATTTCATATATACTTCACATCACTAATCATTCAGTGTTACCAGCTGACACGAACGACGAATCCTGATCATAATGTCATTTTAATAACTGATACTATGCAGTTTATGGTGTGAAACTATTCTTGTCAAAAATCTAGAGTATGTCTTTTCATGGTACTTACACAAATTGTCTTATACTTGATATTTCCTCCGTTCCCCTGTCACTTCTTGCACGTGCATATGGTTGTCGAATGCATTTTGGCGCTGTCTTCGATCTGGCAACTGATCTAAAATTGACTAAAACTGGATGAAAACATTAATTTTGAAATAACTCAAACTTCATACAACTTGTCTTACCTTCAGCAGGCATCCCCCGTCTCTGTATATTCAGTGTTCACCTTGGGCATTTCTTAGAGAAACTCGTTAAAAAAGTAGGATCATGTAAAATAATCAGGTGAATCTTGGCATGATAAATTCTTGATTGTGACGTCTTATGTTATTCCAAACCAGAGGTCTGTTCAGGTATTACTGGGATGAACGCAACTACCACAAAATACACCCTCATCTTGGTTGAACACGTTAAAAAAATTGTTGTTGATCATCTTGACATGACGCGCCCTAAAGGTCCTCTTCTCTGAATCCAAGCAGTGAAAAAGAAAAATTGAAGTTTGCGTTCGACTTTGCTGAAATAAAACTTTTAAGGCTGTATACTGCGTTAGTAGGAAAAAAATACTTTGAGCTGCATCGTGTTTGTGTAACTTTATTGATCATCAAAGTGCAGCTCATTACAATAATAATTGAATAGTGAGTGTTTATACTAAGTCCAGGTAGTAGGAGCCTCATTAGATAAAGTGACAACTGTTTTTTGTTCAACTTTTATTGATCTTCCAGCAATATGTAAGTACATTACAATTAACTCACTACAAATCATCTGGATCCTTCAGCTCGATGCAGCTTGGCTCATCTTGAGTCGGACATATTGGGCTTAGAGTTGGACAATCGCAGAAAGGAAAGTAGCCCCCAAAAAGAGTATCTTGATAAATATGAAGAAAAAAGTTTATTTCGTGGGCCATCTTAACGGGACGCGCCAAAAAAAAAAAATTCTTCGAAAAAAGAAGGAAAAATAACGCAAAAAAGGATGAAAATCTTGCATGTTCGACGTTGCTGAAATAAAACTGCATTAGTAAGTTGTATCGTTAGTTTTATTATATTAAAATAAGTTTAAGAAACCACAGTGACAACAATGTGTTTTGTTCTTTTATTTTTAGTGATTTTAGTACAAGATAATTAAGATATCCCTCCCTACTATTTAGAAATGTAATCACAGCTAGACTACAAGATTATCTAAAATTAAAAAAAGGACACCAAAAACACAACAGCGTTCGTATCTTTTATTGAATTGCATTCATTAGTTACAAAGTTTAAACAAATAAGTAAATTAGGGAAGGCCCCGACCCATTGAATGGACACCCCAGGATTCCCAAGACCTTACGCAGTGATAATTGGCGGCTTGATATCGAAACATTGTCGATACCAAGCCTGAGATAACCTCTAGCTAGATGGAAACAAAAAGCTAAGACGAAATCGAAATCTGAGCCGAAAGTCGAACCTCGCATCTATGCTTATAATATAAGTAATAAAAATTCACTAACCTGGTGTCCCTTCGTTAACTTGGGCTGATAGATTATGGTTCAACGTTTACAAAGCTGAACACGCTCGTGCAAAGCAAGTTTCTGATAAAACTTGCTCGACACGCGCGGCAGCATTACTATACATAGACGTTGTACCATGTCAATCGGCCCTACCTTAAAAGGTTCGGTGCTGTCATCACTTGGTACATCCTCCCCCCTCGAAACTGGAGAGTGACCGACCGACTGGTTTCCAGTAGCTTTATGATATGATGTGATCCAATGGCTTGTCCAATCATGGGTTGAATGTTCGATATTCTGCCACAATGAGGTTCTCTGGTCTGATTTGCCGAAATCTGTAAAAGGTAAAATTTCAGTTAAAAAAAGCGTCAATAAACCATAATAAAATTTCACGAGAATATGATTTAATTGAAATTGTTAAAATTTGTCTATTTATAATCGCAGTTTTGTTAACCAGGAAAAAGGTCCTCACAATTTTAATGTTTGTTATACGTACAATTTTTGCACTCTCACAGCGTTCACTGTTTGCTCAAAGTGTGATAAAGAGCAAGTTGTATACATGTACATCATTTTTTGACACTGTACATTAGTTTAGTAAAGAAATAGCAAACAAGAAAATTTTCCGACAAATCAGGTGTTATTTGGCTCTCCCCGAGAGTCCACTTGCCTTAACTGTTAGTCAAGTCGCTAAAAGTATACCCAATTAATAGTACAAAACTTTAATCAAATAGTAACCTAAACGAGATAAATTACTGTGCTGGCTAGGGTTGTAATAAATATTTTAAACAGCAAAATATCGTTAAGTCCTTTACCTTGTAAACTGATAGCTGAGGCGTGCATAATTTTGAGTAGACTCTTCGCCACGTGGTTGTGAGGCAATTTCTGTAAAGACCAAAAAATGGTTTTAGTAAGTAAAGTTTTGAAAATGATAATATAAAATTTAAAATTAAAACATATTATCGAGTGAAAACTTCACTTGCCCAGCACATAGACTAACAAGTGAAGTATGGTAGAGAAATTGGCTGTTGATTTGGCGCAACTAAGCGGAAGAGCGCATCTCAGACGATGACACCGACGACGGTGAAACGACGAAATATGTCCGACGAAAAGACAAACAGACACCTAATCGAAGTCGAAATTGTTTTTGAAAAGCCGAACTCCTGTCGCTGACCGAACGCCTGAAAAGCAACGTAACTATGGAAAAGGGGTAGTGGAGGCCCTTACCAGCCCAGGGAACCCCGCTAGCTTCTCTACCTACGATTAAGTAAAGCAGAAATAAGAAGTCCAGGGACTTCAAGCCAAAGGTGTGTGGAAAATGTATTAAACTACCATGACCCAACCCACAAAGAATGGTTCTGACCTGTGATACGTAGCTCACAATGGCGTCCTGGCCTGTTGAGCCTGGGTGTTTGTGAGAGGAAGCTGGCCTGGCTGGCTGGCTGCCGGTCTCTTCTAATGGTCTGTCCGAAACACATAGTATGGTCTGGTCTTGTCAAGTCTGGTGATCTGGATCCAGGAGGTAGTCTGGTCTGGTGGTCTGCTCGAGAAAATTGTATCGATCTGCGGCAAGGAGAAAGAAAAATAATTGCCTAATTTACTTCTGCTTAAAATGTTCAGTAAACCATAACGAAATTAACGAAATTACAAGCTAAAATACATTATTGGAGACTACAGGTGAAGATTTAATAGATACTTTATATTTGGCTGCTTCAAAACGTAGCGATAATTTATCCACAGGCTTCGGTTAAAAGTATCCCATATGTCAACTTTGCATTGCATTCTGGGTCTTTTAGTTCTCTTTTTCATTTATTCTTCCTTCTAAGATGATCTTCATTTTTCGTCTTTATCCCCTACTTCCTTCAATTATTTACTTAGCTATTTACCATTAACCATCATCTTTTGTCAAGTTAGATCTCCACAACCGACAATTGAATCCTAATGATGCGAACAAAGGTTCCAAAAGCTCTATTTTGGTAGGCAGAATTGTATGAAGTAACTTAGACTTACCGGGAACTAAGCAGATTGAAGCCTTGGGCTTGAATAACATTGCACTGAATATCGCACCAGTTCTTTGTAGAGTATCACGACTAAATAAAATAAACAAAACATTACAGGAAAATTAGTATCAGTTATTGAAATGACAACAAGATCAGGATTCCTCGTTCGTGTCAGCTGGTAACACTGAATGATTAGCATTTCACGTTTTCAAGTTGTAATCTCATGATGCCATCCCAGAGTGGCCCATCAAATCATTGTCACTTTTTGGATTTGAGAGTGTGGTCGTCTATTGCTATGCAGTTTATTTTCTAAAATTGTTTGGGATGTGTGGTGTGAAACTATTCTTGTCAAAAACCTAGAGTATGTCTTTTCATGATACTTGAATTAAACAACTTGGCTTACACTTGGTGATTCCTCTGTTCTCCTGTCACTTCCTGCACATGCATATTGCTGTCGAATGCATTTTGGCACTGTCTTCGA
The DNA here is from genome assembly GCA_964035525.1 of Porites cylindrica. Lineage (NCBI taxonomy): Eukaryota > Metazoa > Cnidaria > Anthozoa > Scleractinia > Poritidae > Porites > Porites cylindrica. Next base: position 33,667,533 of record OZ037783.1, read on the forward strand.
TGTTGTATCTGATCTAAAATTGACTAAAATGACAACATGAATTTTGAAATAACTCAAACTTGCCAAATCTTGTCTTACCTTCAGCAGGCACCACTTGTCTCTGTAAATTCAAAGGTCCTGACCTCACGCATTTCTTGGAGAAATCCATCGAAAAAGTAGGAACATGTAAAATAATCAGGTGAATCTTGACATGATGAACTCTTGATCGTGACGTCTTGTGCCATTCCCAATCAGAGGTCTGTTCAGGTATTTCGGGGATGAACGAAACTATTCGAAAAAACCACCAGCATCTTGGTTGAACACGTTAAAAAAATTGTTGTTGATCATCTTGACATGACGCGCCCGTAAAGGTCCTCTTCTCCGAATTCGAGCAGTGGAAGAAAAAATAGAAGTTCACGTTCGACGTTGCTGAAATAAAACTTTTAAGGCTGTATACTGAGTTAGTAGGAAAAAATATGCATTGAGCTGCATGGTGTTTGTGTAACTTTATTGATCATCAAAGTGCAGCTTATTACAATGATAATTGAATAGTAAGTGTTTATACTAAGTCCATGTAGTAGGAGCATCACTAGATAAAGTGGCAACTGTTTTTTGTTCAACTTTTATTGATCTTCCATCAATTTGTAAGTACATTACAATTACCTAACTAGGTACAAATCATCTGGATCCTTCAGCTCGATGCAGCTTGGGTCATCTTGAGTCGGACATATTGAGTCGCAAAAAAGGATGAAAATCGTGGATGTTCGACGTTGCTGAAATAAAACTGCATTAGTAAGGTGTATCGTTAGTTTTATTATATTAAAATAAGTTTAAGAAACCACAGTGACAACAATGTGTTTGGTTCTTTTATTTTTAGTGATTTTAGTACAAGATAACTAAAGATATCCCTTCCTACTATTTAGAAATGTAATCACAGCTAGCCTACAAGATTATCTAAAATGAAAAGAAGGACACCAAAAACACAACAGCGTTCGTATCTTTTATTGAATTGCATTCATTAGTTACAAAGTTTAAACAAATAAGCAAATTTTGGGAGGGCCTCGACCCATCGAATGGACACCCCAAGGTTCCCAAGACCTTACGCAGTGATAATTGGCGGCTTGATATCGAAATATTGTAGATACCAAGCCTGAGATGACCTCAAGCTAGATCGAAACAAAAAGCTAAGACGAAATCGAAATCTGAGCCGAAAGTCGAAGCCGCATCTATGCTTATAAAATAAGTAATAAAAATTCACTAACCTGGTGTCCCCTCGTTAACTTGGGCTGATTGATTATGGTTCAACGTTTAAAAAGCTCAACACGCTCGTGCAAAGCAAGTTTCTGATGAAACTTGCTCGGCACGCGCGGCAGCATTACTATACATAGACGTTGTACCATGTCAATCGGCCCTACCTTATATGGCTCGGTGCTGTCATCACTTGGTACATCCTTGGTCGGTCACTCTCCAGTTTCAGGGTCGACTGGTTTCCAGCAGCTTTATGATACAATGTGGTCCAATGGCTTGTCCAATCACAGGTTGAAAGTCTGATATTCTGCCACAATGAGGTTCTCTGGTCTGGTTTGCTGAAATATGTAAAAGGTAATATTTTAATCAAAAAAAGCGTCAATAAAACATAATGAAAGGTCGCGAGAGTATCATTTAATTGAACATGTTAAAATTTGTGTATTTATAATCGCAGTTTTGATAACCAGGAAAAAGTTCTTCACAATTTTAATGTTTGTTATAAGTGCAATTTTTGCACTCTCACACCGTTCACTGTTTGCTCAAAGTGTGATAAAGAGGAAGTTGTATACATGTATATCAATTTTTGACACTGTGCGTTAGTTTAGTAAAGAAATAGCAGGCAAAGAAAGTTTCCAACAAATTAGGTGTTATTTGGCTCTACCCGAGACTCCACTAACCTTAAGTGTAAGTCAAGTCGCTAAAAGTATACCCAATTAATAGTACAAAACTTTAATCAAATAGTAACCTAGACGAGATAAATTACTGTGCTGGCTAGGGTTGTAATGATTATTTTAAACAGCATAATATCGGAAGGTCCTTACCTTGTAAACTGATAGCTGAGGCGAGCATAAGTTTGAGTAGACTCTTCGCCATGTGGTTGTGGGGCAATTTCTGTAAAGACCAAAAGAAGGGTTTAGTAAGTAAAGTTTTGAAAATGATATTATAAAATTTAGAATAAAACATATTATCGAGTGAAAGCTTTACTTGCCCACCGCATAGACTAACAAGTGAAGTGTAATAGAGAAATTGGCCGAATTTGGCGCAACTAAGCGGGAGACTGGATTGAAGACGATGACATTGACGACAACGAAACGACGAAATTAAACCGACGAAAAGACGAACAGACATGTAATCGAGGCCGAAATTGTTTTTAAAAAGCCGAACTCCTATCGCTGACCGAATACCTACAAAGCATTCCAGAAATGAAAAAGGGATAGGGGAGGCGCTTAACAGCCCAGGGAACCCCGCTAGCTACTCTAACTACGATTAAGTAAAGCCCAAATAAGAAATCCAAGGACTTCAAGCCGAAGGTGTGTGAAAAGTATGCTTTGCAAGGTTCATCCAGAGCTTTGTATATTAACCTCCCATGACCCAACCCACAAAGAATGGATGTGACCTGTGATAGGTACCTGACAATGGCGTCCTGGCCTGTTGAGGCTGGGTGCTCGTGAGAGGAAGCTGGCCTGGCTGGGTGGTCTGTGACAGCAAGCTGATCTGGCTGAGTGGTGTATGGAAGAAAGCCTGACGAAGCCGGTATCTTCAAATGGTCTGTCCGAAACACCTGGTCTGGTCTGGTCTGGTCTGGCCAAGTCTGGTGATCTGGATCCAGGAGGTAGTCTGGTCTGGTGGTCTGCTCGAGAAAATTGGATCGATCTGCGGCAATTAAGGAGAAAGAAAAATAATTGGATAATTCACTTCTGCTTAAAATGTTCAGTAAACCGTAACTAAATTAACGAAAATTTAAATTACAAACTAAAATACATCATTGGAGCCTACAGGTGAAGATTTAATAGATGTTTTATATTTGGCTGCTTCAAAACCTAACGATAATTTATCCACAGGCTTCGGTTAAAAGTTTCCCATATGTCACTTTCGCATTCCATTCTGGGTTGTCTACTTCTCTTTTTCATTTATTCTTCCTTCTAAGATGATCTTCGTTTTTCGTCTTTATCCCCTACTTCCTTCAGTTATTTACTTTAGCTATTTACTATTAACAATCATCTTTTGTCAGGATAGATCCTCACGACCAGAGAATTGAATCTTAATTATGCCAACAAAGGTTCCAAAAGCTCTATTTGGTAAGCAGAATTCTATGAAATGGCTAAGACTTACCAGGAAGTAAGCACATCAAAGCCTTGGGCTTGAATAACAATGGACCATTACTGCACTGAATATCGCACCAGTTCTTTGGAGAGTATCACGACTGAATAAAATAAACAAAACCGTACAGGAAAATTAGTATCAGTTATTGAAATTTAAACAAGGTCAGGATTCTTCGTTCGTGTCAGCTGGTATCACGGACTGATTAACCTTTCACGTTTTCAAGTTGTAATCTCACGATGCCATCCCAGAGTGGCCCATCAAATCATTGTCTTTCTAGATTTCTGTGGTCGTCTGCTGCTATGCAGTTTATGTTCAAAAATTGCTTTGGATGTGTGGTGCGAAACTATTCTTGTCAAAAACCTAAAGTATGTCTTTTCATGATACTTACACAAATTGGCTTATACTTGGTAATTCCTCTGTTCTCCTGTCACTTCTTACACATCCATATGGTTGTCGAGTGTATTTTGGCACTGTCTTCGACGTTGCATCTGATCTAAAATTGACTAAAATGACATCGTGAATTTTGAAATAACTCAAACTTGATAAATCTTGTCTTACCTTCAGCACGCACCACTATCTCTGTAAATTCAATGGTCCTGACCTCAGGCATTTCTTGGACAAACCCATCAAAAAACTAGGAACATGTAAATAATCAGGTGAATCTTGACATGATGAACTCTTGATCGTGACGTCTTGTGCCATTTTCAATCAGAGGTCTGTTCAGGTATTTCTGGCATGAACCAAACTAGCAAAAAAAACACCAGCATCTTGGTTGAACATGACGCACCCCTAGGGTCCTCTTCTCCGGCCGAATCCAAGCAGTAGAAGAAAAAAATAGAAGTTCGCGTTCGACGTTGCTGAAATAAAACTTTTTAAGGCTGTATACTGCGTTAGTAGGAAAAAATACATTGAGCTGCATCGTGTTTGTGTAACTTTATTGATCATTAAAGTGCAGCTTATTACAATGATAATTGAATAGTAAGTGTTTATACTAAGTCCATGTAGTAAGAGCCATACTAGTTAAAGTGGCAACTGTTTTTTGTTCAACTTTTATTGATCTTCTAGCAATATGTAAGTACATTACAATTAGCTAACTAACTACAAATCATCTGGATCCTTCAGCTCGATGCAGCTTGGCTCATCTTGAGTCGGACATATTGCGCGTAGACTTGAACAATCGCAGAAAGGAAAGTAGCCACCAAAAAGAGTATCTTGATAAAAATGAAGAAAAAAGTTGATGTCGCAAGCGATCTTGACAGGACGCACCGAAAAATATATTCTTCGAAAAAGATGAGAAAATAACGCCAAAGAAAGGATGAAAATCGTGGATGTTCGACGTTGCTGAAATAAACTGCATTAGTAAGTTGTATCGTTAGTTTTATTATCTTAAAATAAGTTTAAAAAACCCCAATGACAACAAAGTGTTTTGTTCTTTTATTTTTACCGATTTTAGTACAAGATAATTAAGATATCCCTTCCTACCATTTAGAAATGTAATCACAGCTAGACTACAAGATTATCTAAAATGAAAAAAAGGACACCAAAAACACAACAGCGTTCGTATCTTTTATTGAATTGCATTCATTAGCTACAAAGTTTAAACAAATAAGCAAATTATGGGAAGGCCCCGACCCATCGAATGGACACGCCAGGGTTCCCCAGACCTTACGCAGTGATAATTGGCGGCTTGATATCGAAATATTGTCGATACCAAGCCTGAGATGACCCCAAGCTAGATCGAAACAAAAAGCTAAGACGAAATCGAAATCTGAGCCGAAAGTCGAAGCCGCATCTATGCTTATAATATAAGTAATAAAAATTCACTAACCTGGTGTCCCTTCGTTTACTTGGGCTGATTGATTATGGTTCAACGTTTATAAAGCTGAACACGCTCGTGCAAAGCAAGTTTCTGATAAAACTTGCTCGGCACGCGCGGCAGCATTACTATACATAGACGTTGTACCATGTCAATCGGCCCTACCTTATATGGCTCGGTGCTGTCATCACTTGGTACATCCTTGGTCGGTGACTCTCCAGTTTCGAAGGTGGACTGGTTTCCAGTAGCTTTATGATACAATGTGGTCCAATGGCTTGTCCAATTGTGGGTTGAAGGTTCAATATTCTACCACAATGAGGTTCTCTGGTCTGGTTTGCTAAAATCTGTAAAAGGTAAAATTTCAATAAAAAGACGTCAATAAAACGTAATAAAAGATAACGAGAATATGATTTAATTGAAAATATTAAAATTTGTGTATCAGTAATCGCAGTTTTGATAACCAGGAAAAGGTTCTTCACAATTTTAATGTTTGTTATACATACAATTTTTGCACCCTCACACCACTCACTGTTTGCTTTAAGTGTGATTACACTGGGAAATCTAGGGGAGAGGCCCGGGAGGAGCCTGGGGGAAAGCCGCCCCCACCCCTTATTTTTAGACCAAACTGACTCCCGATGGGCCGAAACCGGCCCCCGCCCCGTTATCTGAAGTTCTGGATCCGACGCTGGATTAAGAGGTACATATATATATATATATCTATATACCAATTTTTGACACTGTGCAGTAGTTTACTAAAGAAATAGCAAACAAGGACAAATTAGGTGTTATTTGGCTCATCCAGCGAGTCCACTCACCTTAACTGTTTGTCAAGTCGCTAACACTATACCCAATTAATAGTACAAAAATTTAATCAAATAGTAACCTAAACGAGATAAATTACTGTGCTGGCTAGGGTTGTAGTAATTATTTTAAACAGCATAATATCGTAAAGTCCTTACCTTGTTAACTGATTAACTGATAGCTGAGACGAGCATAATTTTGAGTAGACTCTTCGCCATGTGGTTGTGGGGCAATTTCTGTAAAGACCAAAAAAAAGGTTTAGTAAGTAAAGTTTTGAAAATGATATTATAAAATTTAGAATAAAACATATTATCGAGTGAAAGCTTTACTTGCCCACCGCATAGACTAACAAGTGAAGTGTAATAGAGAAATTGGCCGAATTTGGCGCAACTAAGCGGGAGACTGGATTGAAGACGATGACATTGACGACAACGAAACGACGAAATTAAACCGACGAAAAGACGAACAGACATGTAATCGAGGCCGAAATTGTTTTTAAAAAGCCGAACTCCTATCGCTGACCGAATACCTACAAAGCATTCCAGAAATGAAAAAGGGATAGGGGAGGCGCTTAACAGCCCAGGGAACCCCGCTAGCTACTCTAACTACGATTAAGTAAAGCCGAAATAAGAAGTCCAAGGACTTCAAGCCGAAGGTGTGTGAAAAGTATGCTTTGCAAGGTTCATCCAGAGCTTTGTATATTAACCTCCCATGACCCAACCCACAAAGAATGGATGTGACCTGTGATAGGTACCTGACAATGGCGTCCTGGCCTGTTGAGGCTGGGTGCTCGTGAGAGGAAGCTGGCCTGGCTGGGTGGTCTGTGACAGCAAGCTGATCTGGCTGAGTGGTGTATGGAAGAAAACCTGACGAAGCCGGTATCTTCAAATGGTCCGTCCGAAACACCTGGTCTGGTCTAATTTGGTCTGGCCAAGTCTGGTGATCTGGATCCAGGAGGAAGTCTGGTCTGGTGGTCTGCTCGAGAAAATTGGATCGATCTGCGGCAATTAAGGAGAAAGAAAAATAATTGGACAATTCACTTCTGCTTAAAATGTTCAGTAAACCGTAACTAAATTAACAAAAATTAAAATTACAAACTAAAATACATCATTGGAGCCTACAGGTGAAGATTTAATAGATGCTTTATATTTGGCTGCTTCAAAACCTAACGATAATTTATCCACAGGCTTCGGTTAAAAGTTTCCCATATGTCACTTTCGCATTCCATTCTGGGTTGTCTACTTCTCTTTTTCATTTATTCTTCCTTCTAAGATGATCTTCGTTTTTCGTCTTTATCCCCTACTTCCTTCAGTTATTTACTTTAGCTATTTACTATTAACCATCATCTTTTGTCAGGATAGATCCTCACGACCAGAGAATTGAATCTTAATTATGCCAACAAAGGTTCCAAAAGCTCTATTTGGTAAGCAGAATTCTATGAAATGGCTAAGACTTACCAGGAAGTAAGCACATCAAAGCCTTGGGCTTGAATAACAATGGACCATTACTGCACTGAATATCGCACCAGTTCTTTGGAGAGTATCACGACTGAATAAAATAAACAAAACCGTACAGGAAAATTAGTATCAGTTATTGAAATTTAAACAAGGTCAGGATTCTTCGTTCGTGTGGCTGGTAACACGGACTGATTAACCTTTCACGGTTTCAAGTTGTAATCTCGTGATGCCATCCCAGAGTGGCACATCAAACCATTATCTTTCTAGATTTCTGTGGTCGTCTACTGCTATGCAGTTTATGTTCAAAAACTGCTTGGGATGTGTGGTGTGAAACTATTCTTGTCAAAAACCTAAAGTATGTCTTTTCATGATACTTACACAAATTGGCTTATACTTGGTAATTCCTCTGTTCTCCTGTCACTTCTTACACATCCATATGGTTGTCGAGTGTATTTTGGCACTGTCTTCGACGTTGCATCTGATCTAAAATTGACTAAAATGACATCGTGAATTTTGAAATAACTCAAACTTGATAAATCTTGTCTTACCTTCAGCACGCACCACTTGTCTCTGTAAATTCAATGGTCCTGACCTCAGGCATTTCTTGGAGAAACCCATCAAAAAACGAGGAACATGTAAAATAATCAGGTGAATCTTGACATGATGAACTGTTGATCGTGACGTCTTGTGCCATTCCCAGTCAGAGGTCTGTTCATGTATTTCTGGCATGAACCAAACTAGCAAAAGAACACCAGCATCTTGGTTGAACATGACGCACCCCTAGGGTCCTCTTCTCCGGCCGAATCCAAGCAGTAGAAGAAAAAAATAGAAGTTCGCGTTCGACGTTGCTGAAATAAAACTTTTTAAGGCTGTATACTGCGTTAGAAGGAAAAAATACATTGAGCTGCATCGTGTTTGTGTAACTTTATTGATCATTAAAGTGCAGCTTATTACAATGATAATTGAATAGTAAGTGTTTATACTAAGTGCATGTAGTAAGAGCCATACTAGATAAAGTGGCAACTGTTTTTTGTTCAGCTTTTATTGATCTTCCATCAATTTGTAAGTACATTACAATTAGCTAACTAACTACAAATCATCTGGATCCTTCAGCTCGATGCAGCTTGGCTCATCTTGAGTCGGACATATTTCACGTAGACTTGAACAATCGCAGAAAGGAAAGCAGCCCCCAAAAAGAGTATCTTGATAAAAATGAAGAAACAAGTTGATGTCGCAGGCCATCTTGACAGGACGCGCCGAAAAATATATTCTTCGATAAAAGATGGAAAAAATAACGCAAAAAAGGATGAAAATCTTGGATGTTCGACGTTGCTGAAATAAAACTCCATTAGTAAGTTGTATCGTTAGTTTTATTACATTTAAATACGTTTAAGAAACCACAGTGACAACAATGTGTTTTGTTCTTTTATTTTTAGTGATTTTAGTACAAGATAACTAAAGATATCCCTTCCTACTATTTAGAAATGTAATCACAGCTAGACTACAAGATTATCTAAAATTAAAAAAAGGACACCAAAAACACAACAGCGTTCGTATCTTTTATTGAATTGCATTCATTAGTTACAAAGTTTAAACAAATAAGTAAATTATGGGAAGGCCCCGACCCATCGAATGGACACCCCAGGGTTCCCCAGACCTTACGCAGTGATAATTGGCGGCTTGATATCGAAATATTGTCGATATCAAGCCTGAGATGACCTCAAGCTAGATCGAAACAAAAAGCTAAGACGAAATCGAAATCTGAGCCGAAAGTCGAAACCGCATCTATGCTTATAATAAAGGTAATAAAAATTCACTAACCTGGTGTCCCTTCGTTTACTTGGGCTGATAGATTATGGTTCAACGTTTATAAAGCTGAACACGCTCGCGCAAAGCAAGTTTCTGATAAAACTTGCTCGGCACGTACGGCAGCATTACTATACATAGACGTTGTACCATGTCGATCGGCCCTACCTTATATGGCTCAGTGCTGTCATCACTTGGTACATCCTTGGTCGGTCACTCTCCAGTTCCAAAGGTGGACTGGTTTCCAGCAGCTTTATGATACGATGTGGTCCATTGGCTTGTCCAATCACAGGTTGAAAGTCTGATATTCTGCCACAATGAGGTTCTCTGGTCTGGTTTGCTGAAATCTGTAAAAGGTAATATTTTAATCAAAAAAAGCGTCAAGAAAACATAATGAAAGATAACGAGAATATTATTTGATTGAACATGCAAAAATTTGTGTATTAATAATTGCAGTTTTGATAACTAGGAAAAGGTTCTTCACAAAATATTTATCCTGCATACAATTATTGGCACTCTCACACCGTTCAAAGTTTGCTTAAAGTGTGATTGAGAACAACTTGTATATATCAATTTTTGACACTGTGAAGTAGTTTACTAAAGAAATAGAACACAAGCAAATTTTCCGACAAATTAGGTGTTATTTGGCTCTTTCTGAGAGTCCACTCGCCTCAGCTGTTAGTCAAGTCGCTGAAACTGAGTATACCCAATTAATAGTACAAAACATTAAAAGAAGTAGTAACCTAAACGAGATAAATTACTGTGCTGGCTAGGATTGTGATAATTATTTTAAACAGCATAATATCGTCAAGTCCTTACCTTGTAAACTGATAGCTGAGGCGTGCATAATTTTGAGTAGACTCTTCGCCATGCAGTCGTGAGGCAATTTCTATAAAGACCAAAAACAGGTTTTAGTAAGTAAAGTTTTCAAAAGAATAATATAAAATTTAGAATCAAAACATATTAACGAGTGAAAGCTTCACTTGCCCAGCACATAGACTAAAACGTGAAGAGTGATAGAGAAATTGACCGAATTTGGCGCAACTAAGCGGGAGACTGCATTGAAGATGATGACAACGACGACGGCGAAACGACGAAATTAAACCGACGAGAAGACGAAGAGACACCTAATCGAGGCCGAAATTGTTTTTGAAAAGCCAAACTCCTGTCGCTGACCGAATACGTACAAAGCAACCCAATTATTGTAAAGGGATAGGGGAGGCCCGTACCAGCCAAGGGAGCCCCGCTAGCTGCTCTAACTACGATTGAGTAAAGCCGAAATAAGACCTCCAGGGACTTTAGGCCAAAGGTGTGTGGAAAGTATGTTTTGTAAGGTTCATCCATAGCTTTATATATTAACCTCCCATGACCAACTCACAAAGAATGGACCTTACCTGTGATAAAAAGCTGATAATGGTATCCTAACGGTGGAGGCTGGGTGTACTGTGGTAATGTCAAGCTCACTGATAAACTATGCTGGCCATGCTGGGTGGTCTGTGGAAGAAAGCTGAGCTGATCTGGTCTGGTCTGGCAAAGCTGGTCTCTTTTAATGGTCTGTCCGAAAAATACGGTCTTGTCTGGCCTGGCCAAGTCATACGCTGGTGATCTGGATCCAGGAGGAAGTCTGGTCTAGTGGTCTTGCTCGACAAAATTGGATCGATCTGCGGCAAGGAGAAAGAAAAATAATTGGCTAATTCATTTCTGCTTAAAATGATTAGTAAACCATAGCGAAATTAACGAAAATTAAAATTACAAGAACAAGGAAACACTTCATTGTGAAAATTTGCAACCTTTACATTCCAGGATCTGGGGTCATCAAGGGCCGTATTCCACATATCCCTTCAAATCATAGTGTAATAGGAAAAAAGTGCAATATTTGGACAAGAAAATCATCTGTGTAATAAGGATTGTCATGTCCATTATCACTATATTGGCCTTTTGTTGTGGGCAATGAAACTCCGAAGCCAAAAGAGACTGATATACATTATTGGAGACTACAGGTGAAGATTTAATAGATGCTTTATATTTGGTTGCTTCAAAACGTAACGACAATTATCGACAGGCTTCGGTTAAAAGTGTCCCATATGTCACTTTCGCTTTGCATTCCGGGTCGTCTACTTCTCTTTTTCATTTATTCTTCCGTGTAAGATGATCTTCATTGTTCGTCTTTATCCCCTACTTCCTTCAATTATTTACTTAGCTATTTACTATTAACCATCATCTTTTGTCAAGTTAGATCTCCACGACCGAGAATTGAATCTTAATGATGCGAACAAAGGTTCCAAAGGCTCTATTTGGTAGGTGGAATTGTATGAAGTAACTTAGACTTACCAGGAACTAAGTAGATTGAAGCCTTGGGCTTGAATAACATTGCACTGAATATCGCACCAGTTGATTGTAGAGTATCAAGACTAAATAAAATAAACAAAACATCACAGGAAAATTAGTATCAGTTATTGAAATGACAACAAGATCAGGATTCTTCCTTCGTGTCAGCTGGAAACACTGAATTATTAGCATTCCACGTTTTCAAGTTGTAATCTCATGATGCCATCCCAGAGTGGCACATCAATTCATTGTCTTTCAAGATTTCTGTGGTCGTCTACTGTTATGCAGTTTACGTTCAAAAATTGCTTTGGATGTGTGGTGTGAAACTATTCTTGTCAAAAACCTAGAGTATGGCTTTTTATGATACTTACACAAATTGGCTTAAACTTGGTAATTCCTCTGTTCTCCTGTCACTTCCTGCACATGCATATGGTTGTCGAATGCATTATGGCACTGTTTTCAACGTTGCATCTGATCTGAAATTGACTAAAATGACAACATAAATTTTGAAATAACTCAGACTTCACATATCTTGTCTTACCTTCAGCACGCACTACTATGTCTCTGTCAATTCAGTGTTCACTTTCTGGCACTTCTTGGAGAAACTCATCAAAAAAGTAGGAACATGTAAAATAATCAGGTGAATCTTGACATGATGAACTCTTGATCGTGACGTCTTGTATCATTCCAAACCAGAGGTCTGTTCAGGTATTTCTGGGCTGAACGCAACCACCAAAAAAACACCAGCATCTTGGTTGAACACATTAAAAAATTGCTATTGATCATCTTGAAATGAGGCGCCCTTGAGGTCCGGCTCTTCTCCGAATCCAAGCAGTAGAGGAAAAAAAATAGAAGTTCGCGTTCGACGTTGCTGAAATAAAATTTTTAAGGCTTTATACTGCGTTAGTAGGAAAAATACATTGAGCTGCGTTGTGTTTGCGTAACTTTATTAATCATCAAAGTGCAGCTTATTACAATAATAATTGAATAGTAAGTGTTTATACTAAGTTCATGTAGTAGGAACCTAACTAGATAAAGTGGCAAATGTCTTTTGTTCATCTTTTATTGATCTTCCAGCAATATGTAAGTACATTACAATTAACTAACTAACTACAAATCATCTGGATCCTTCAGCTCGATGCAGCTTGGCTCATCTTGAGTTGGAGATATTTCACGTAGACTTGAACAATCACAGAAAGGAAAGTAGCCCCCAAAAATGAAGAAGAAAAAAGTTGATGTCGCAGGCCATCTTGACAGGACGCGCCGAAGAATATATTCTTCAAAAAAAGATGGAAAAAATAACGCAAAAAAGGATGAAAATCGTGGATGTTCGACGTTGCTGAAATAAAACTGAATTAGTAAGGTGTATCGTTAGTTTTATTATATTTAAATACGTTTAAGAAACCACAGTGACAACAATGTGTTTTGTTCTTTTATTTTTAGTGATTTTAGTACAAGATAACTAAAGATATCCCTTCCTACTATTTAGAAATGTAATCACAGCTAGACTGGAGGATTATCTAAAATTAAAAGAAGGACACCAAAAACACAACAGCGTTCGTATCTTTTATTGAATTGTATTCATTAGTTACAAAGTTTAAACAAATAAGCAAATTATGGGAAGGCCCCGACCCATCGAATGGACACCCCAGGGTTCCCCAGACTTTACGCAGTGATAATTGGCGGCTTGATATCGAAATATTGTCGATACCAAGCCTGATATGACCTTAAGCTAGATCGAAACAAAAAGGTAAGACGAAATCGAAATCTGAGCCGAAAGTCGAAGCCGCATCTATGCTTATAATATAAGTAATAAAAATTCACTAACCTGGTGTCCCTTCGTTTACTTGGGCTGATAGATTATGGTTCAACGTTTATAAAGCTGAACACGCTCGCGCAAAGCAAGTTTCTGATGAAACTTGCTCGACACGCGCGGCAGCATTACTATACATAGACGTTGTACCATGTCAATCGGCCCTACCTTACATGGTTGGGTGCTGTCATCACTTGGCACATCCTCGGTTGGTCACTCTCCAGTTTTGAAGGTGGACTGGTTTCCAGTAGATTTATGATACGATGTGGTCCAATGGCTTGTCCAATCATGGGTTGAAGGTTTGATATTCGGCCACAATGAGGTTCTCTGGTCTGGTTTGCTGAAATATGTAAAAGGTAAAATTTCAATAAAAAAAAGCGTCAATAAACCATAATGAAAGATCACGAGAATATGATTTAATTGAAATTTTTAAAATTTGTGAATTTATAATAGCAGTTTTGATAACCAGGAAAAAGTTCTTCACAATTTTAATGTTTGTTATAAGTGCAATTTTTGCACTCTCACACCGTTCACTGTTTGCTCAAAGTGTGATAAAGAGGAAGTTATGTATATCAATTTTTGACACTGTGCGTTTGTTTAGTAAAGAAATAGCAGGCAAAGAAATTTTCCAACAAATTAGGTGTTATTTGGCTCTACTCGAGACCCCACTAACCTTAAGTGTTAGTCAAGTCACTAAAAGTATACCCAATTAATAGTACAAAACTTTAATCAAATAGTAACCTAGACGAGATAAATTACTGTGCTGGCTAGGGTTGTAATGATTATTTTAAACAGCATAATATCGTAAGGTCCTTACCTTGTAAACTGATAGCTGAGGCTTCCATAATTTTGAGTAGACTCTTCGCCATGTGGTCGTGAGGCAATTTCTGTGAAGACCAAAAAATGGTTTTAGTAAGTAAAGTTTTCAAAATGATAATATAACATTTAAAATTAAAACATATTATCGAATGAAAGCTTTACTTGCCCACCGCATAGACTAACAAGTGAAGTATAATAGAGAAATTGGCCGACTGGATTGAAGACGATGACATTGACGACGGCGAAACGACGAAATTAAACTGACGAAGAGACGAACAGACATCTAATCGAGGCCGAAATTTTTTTTGAAAAACCGAACTCCTGTCGCTGACCGAATACCTACAAAGCATTCCACAAATGAAAAAGGGATAGGGGAGGCGCTTACGATTAAGTAAAGCCGAAATAAGAAGTCCAAGGACTTCAAGCCGAAGGTATGTGAAAAGTATGCTTTGCAAGGTTCATCCAGAGCTTTATATATTAACCACCCATGACCCAACCCACAAAGAATGGGTGTGACCTGTGATAGGTACCTGACAATGGCGTCCTGGCCTGTTGAGGCTGTGTGCTCGTGAGAGGAAGCTGGTGGCTGGGTGGTCTGTGACAGGAAGCTGATCTGGCTGAGTGGTCTATGGAAGAAAACCTGACGAAGCCGGTCTCTTCAAATGGTTTGTCCGAAACACCTGGTCTGGTCTGGTCTGGTCTGGTCTGGTCTGGTCTGGCCAAGTCTGGTGATCTGGATCCAGGAGGTAGTCTGGTCTGGTGGTCTGCTCGAGAAAATTGGATCGATCTGGGGCAAGGAGAAAGAAAAATAATTGGATAATTCACTTCTGCTTAAAATGTTCAGTAAACCATAACTAAATTAAAGAAAATTAAAATTACAAACTAAAATACATTATTGGAGACTACAGGTGAAGATTTAATAGACGCTTTATATTTGGCTGCTTCAAAACCTAACGATAATTTATCCATAGGCTTCGGTTAAAAGTGTCCCATATGTCACTTTCGCTTTGCATTCCGGGTCGTCTACTTCTCTTTTTCATTTATTCTTCCTTCTAAGATGATCTTCATTTTTCGTCTTTATCCTCTACTTTCATCAGTTATTTACTTTAGCTATTTACTATTAACCATTATCTTTTGTCAGGATAGATCCTCACGACCGAGAATTGAATCTTAATTATGCCAACAAAGGTTCCAAAGGCTCTATTTGGTAGGCAGAATTGTATGAAATAGCTAAGACTTACCAGGAACTAAGCACATCAAAGCATTGGGCTTGAATAACAATGGACCATTACTGCACTGAATTTCGCACCAGTTCTTTGGAGAGTATCACGACTGAATAAATTAAACAAAACCATACAGGATAATTGGTATCAGTTATTGAAATTTAAACAATGTCAGGACTCTTCGTTCGTGTGGCTGGTAACACGGACTGATTAACCTTTCACGTTTTCAAGTTGTAATCTCATGATGCCATCCCAGAGTGGCACATCAATTCATTGTCTTTCTAGATTTCTGTGGTCGTCTACTGCTATGCAGTTTATGTTCAAAATGTGTGGTGTGAAACTATTCTTGTCAAAAACCTAGAGTATGGCTTTTCATGATACTTACACAAATTGGCTTAAACTTGGTAATTCCTCCTTTCTGCTGTCACTTCTTGCACATCCATATGGTTGTCGAATGTATTTTGGCACTGTCTGCGACGTTGCATCTGATCTAAAATTGACTAAAATGACATCGTGAATTTTGAAATAACTCAAACTTCATATATCTTGTCTTACCTTCAGCACGCACCACTTGTCTCTGTAAATTCAAAGGTCCTGACCTCACGCATTTCTTGGAGAAATCCATCGAAAAAGTAGGAACATGTAAAATAATCAGGTGCATCTTGACATGATGAACTCTTGATCGTGACGTCTTGTGCCATTCCCAATCAGAGGTGTGTTCAGGTACTTCTGGGATGAACGAAACTATTCGAAAAAACCACCAGCATCTTGGTTGAACACGTTAAAAAAATTGTTGTTGATCATCTTGACATGACGCGCCCGTAAAGGTCCTCTTCTCCGAATTCGAGCAGTGGAAGAAAAACTAGAAGTTCACGTTCGACGTTGCTGAAATAAAACTTTTAAGGCTGTATACTGAGTTAGTAGGAAAAAATATGGATTGAGCTGCATAGTGTTTGTGTAACTTTATTGATCATCAAAGTGCAGCTTATGACAATGATAATTGAATAGTAAGTGTTTATACTAAGTCCATGTAGTAGGAGCATCACTAGATAAAGTGGCAACTGTTTTTTGTTCAACTTTTATTGATCTTCCATCAATTTGTAAGTACATTACAATTACCTAACTAAGTACAAATCATCTGGATCCTTCAGCTCGATGCAGCTTGGGTCATCTTGAGTCGGACATATCGAGTCGCAAAAAAGGATGAAAATCGTGGATGTTCGACGTTGCTGAAATAAAACTGCATTAGTAAGGTGTATCGTTAGTTTTATTATATTAAAATAAGTTTAAGAAACCACAGTGACAACAATGTGTTTGGTTCTTTTATTTTTAGTGATTTTAGTACAAGATAACTAAAGATATCCCTTCCTACTATTTAGAAATGTAATCACAGCTAGCCTACAAGATTATCTAAAATGAAAAGAAGGGCACCAAAAACACAACAGCGTTCTATCTTTTATTGAATTGCATTCATTAGTTACAAAGTTTAAACAAATAAGCAAATTTTGGGAGGGCCTCGACCCATCGAATGGACACCCCAAGGTTCCCAAGACCTTACGCAGTGATAATTGGCGGCTTGATATCGAAATATTGTAGATACCAAGCCTGAGATGACCTCAAGCTAGATCGAAACAAAAAGCTAAGACGAAATCCAAATCTGAGCCGAAAGTCGAAGCCGCATCTATGCTTATAAAATAAGTAATAAAAATTCACTAACCTGGTGTCCCCTCGTTAACTTGGGCTGATTGATTATGGTTCAACGTTTATAAAGCTGAACACGCTCGTGCAAAGCAAGTTTCTAATGAAACTTGCTCGGCACGTACGGCAGCATTACTATACATAGACGTTGTACCATGTCAATCGGCCCTACCTTATATGGCTCGGTGCTGTCATCACTTGGTACATTCTTGGTCGGTCACTCTCCAGTTTCAGGGTCGACTGGTTTCCAGCAGCTTTATGATACAATGTGGTCCAATGGCTTGTCCAATCATGGGTTGAAAGTCTGATATTCTGCCACAATGAGGTTCTCTGGTCTGGTTTGCTGAAATATGTAAAAGGTAATATTTTAATAAAAAAAAAGCGTCAATAAAACATAATGAAAGGTCGCGAGAGTATCATTTAATTGAACATGTTAAAATTTGTGTATTTATAATCGCAGTTTTGATAACCAGGAAAAAGTTCTTCACAATTTTAATGTTTGTTATAAGTGCAATTTTTGCACTCTCACACCGTTCACTGTTTGCTCAAAGTGTGATAAAGAGGAAGTTGTATACATGTATATCAATTTTTGACACTGTGCGTTAGTGTAGGAAAGAAATAGCAGGCAAAGAAAGTTTCCAACAAATTAGGTGTTATTTGGCTCTACCCGAGACTCCACTAACCTTAACTGTTAGTCAAGTCGCTAAACGTATACCCAATTAATAGTACAAAACTTTAATCAAATAGTAACCTAGACGAGATAAATTACTGTGCTGGCTAGGGTTGTAATGATTCTTTTAAACAGCATAATATCGGAAGGTCCTTACCTTGTAAACTGATAGCTGAGGCGAGCATAATTTTGAGTAGACTCTTCGCCATGTGGTTGTGGGGCAATTTCTGCAAAGACCAAAAGAAGGGTTTAGTAAGTAAAGTTTTGAAAATGATATTATAAAATTTAGAATAAAACATATTATCGAGTGAAAGCTTTACTTGCCCACCGCATAGACTAACAAGTGAAGTGTAATAGAGAAATTGGCCGAATTTGGCGCAACTAAGCGGGAGACTGGATTGAAGACGATGACATTGACGACAACGAAACGACGAAATTAAACCGACGAAAAGACGAACAGACATGTAATCGAGGCCGAAATTGTTTTTAAAAAGCCGAACTCCTATCGCTGACCGAATACCTACAAAGCATTCCACAAATGAAAAAGGGATAGGGGAGGCGCTTAACAGCCCAGGGAACCCCGCTAGCTACTCTAACTACGATTAAGTAAAGCCGAAATAAGAAGTTCAAGGACTTCAAGCCGAAGGTGTGTGAAAAGTATGCTTTGCAAGGTTCATCCTCCCATGACCCAACCCACAAAGAATGGATCTGACCTGTGATAGGTACCTGACAATGGCGTCCTGGCCTGTTGAGGCTGGGTGCTCGTGAGAGGAAGCCGGCCTAGGTGGGTGGTCTGTGACAGGAAGCTGATCTGGCTGAGTGGTCTATGGAAGAAAGCCTGACGAAGCCGGTCTCTTCAAATGGTCTTTCCGAAACACCTGGTCTGGTCTGGTCTGGCCAAGTCTGGTGATCTGGATCCAGGAGGTAGTCTGGTCTGGTGGTCTGCTCGAGAAAATTGGATCGATCTGCGGCCATTAAGGAGAAAGAAAAATAATTGGATAATTCACTTCTGCTAAAAATGTTCACTAAACCATAACTAAATTAAAGAAAATTAAAATTACAAACTAAAATACATCATTGGAGCCTACACATGAAGATTTAATAGATGCTTTATATTTGGCTGCTTCAAAACCTAACGATAATTTATCCATAGGCTTCGGTTAAAAGTGTCCCATATGTCACTTTCGCATTCCATTCTGGGTCGTCTACTTGTCTTTTTCGTTTATTCTTCCTTCTAAGATGATCTTCATTTTTCGTCTTTATCCCCTACTTCCTTCAGTTATTTACTTTAGCTATTTACTATTAACCATTATCTTTTGTCAGGATAGATCCTCACGACCGAGAATTAAATCTTAATGGCGAACAAAGGTTCCAAAGGCTCTGTTTGGTAGGCAGAATTGTATGAAATAGCTTAGACTTACCAGGAGGTAAACACATCAAAGCCTTGGGCTTGAATAACAATGGACCATTACTGCACTGAATATCACACCAGTTCTTTGGAGAGTATCACGACTGAATAAAATAAACAAAACCGTACAGGAAAATTAGTATCAGTTATTGAAATTTAAACAAGGTCAGGATTCTTTGTTCGTGTCAGCTGGTATCACGGACTGATTAACCTTTCACGTTTTCAAGTTGTAATCTCATGATGCCATTCGAGAGTGGCACATCAAATCATTATCTTTCTAGATTTCTGTGGTCGTCTACTGTTGTGGAGTGTATGTTCAAAAACTGCTTGGGATGTGTGGTGTGAAACTATTCTTGTCAAAAACCTAAAGTATGTCTTTTCATGATACTTACACAAATTGGCTTATACTTGGTAATTCCTCTGTTCTCCTGTCACTTCTTACACATCCATATGGTTGTCGAGTGTATTTTGGAACTGTCATCGACGTTGCATCTGATCTAAAATTGACTAAAATGACATCGTGAAT
Organism: Porites cylindrica; assembly: GCA_964035525.1. NCBI lineage: Eukaryota > Metazoa > Cnidaria > Anthozoa > Scleractinia > Poritidae > Porites > Porites cylindrica. The sequence goes on from OZ037783.1 coordinate 33,687,228, forward strand.
TTTGAAATAACTCAAACTTGATAAATCTTGTCTTACCTTCAGCACGCACCACTTGTCTCTGTAAATTCAATGGTCCTGACCTCAGGCATTTCTTGGACAAACCCATCAAAAAACTAGGAACATGTAAATAATCAGGTGAATCTTGACATGATGAACTCTTGATCGTGACGTCTTATGCCATTTTCAATCAGAGGTCTGTTCAGGTATTTCTGGCATGAACCAAACTAGCAAAAAAAACACCAGCATCTTGGTTGAACATGACGCACCCCTAGGGTCCTCTTCTCCGGCCGAATCCAAGCAGTAGAAGAAAAAAATAGAAGTTCGCGTTCGACGTTGCTGAAATAAAACTTTTTAAGGCTGTATACTGCGTTAGTAGGAAAAAATACATTGAGCTGCATCGTGTTTGTGTAACTATATTGATCATTAAAGTGCAGCTTATTACAATGATAATTGAATAGTAAGTGTTTATACTAAGTCCATGTAGTAGGAGCCATACTAGATAAAGTGGCAACTGTTTTTTGTTCAACTTTTATTGATCTTCTAGCAATATGTAAGTACATTACAATTAGCTAACTAACTACAAATCATCTGGATCCTTCAGCTCGATGCAGCTTGGCTCATCTTGAGTCGGACATATTGCGCGTAGACTTGAACAATCGCAGAAAGGAAAGTAGCCCCCAAAGAGAGTATCTTGATAAAAATGAAGAAAAAAGTTGATGTCGCAAGCGATCTTGACAGGACGCACCGAAAAATATATTCTTCAAAAAAGATAAGAAAATAACGCCAAAGAAAGGATGAAAATCGTGGATGTTCGACGTTGCTGAAATAAACTGCATTAGTAAGTTGTATCGTTAGTTTTATTATCTTAAAATAAGTTTAAAAAACCACAATGACAACAAAGTGTTTTGTTCTTTTATTTTTACCGATTTTAGTACAAGATAATTAAGATATCCCTTCCTACCATTTAGAAATGTAATCACAGCTAGACTACAAGATTATCTAAAATTAAAAAAAGGACACCAAAAACACAACAGCGTTCGTATCTTTTATTGAATTGCATTCATTAGCTACAAAGTTTAAACAAATAAGCAAATTATGGGAAGGCCCCGACCCATCGAATGGACACCCCAGGGTTCCCCAGCTTACGCAGTGATAATTGGCGGCTTGATATCGAAATATTGTCGATTCCAAGCCTGAGATGACCCCAAGCTAGATCGAAACAAAAAGCTAAGACAAAATCTAAATCTGAACCGAAAGTCGAAGCCGCATCTATGCTTATAATATAAGTAATAAAAATTCACTAACCTGGTGTCCCTTCGTTTACTTGGGCTGATTGATTATGGTTCAACGTTTATAAAGCTGAACACGCTCGTGCAAAGCAAATTTCTGATAAAACTTGCTCGGCACGCGCGGCAGCATTACTATACATAGACGTTGTACCATGTCAATCGGCCCTACCTTATATGGCTCAGTGCTGTCATCACTTGGTACATCCTTGGTCGGTCACTCTCCAGTTTCGAAGGTGGACTGGTTTCCAGTAGCTTTATGATACAATGTGGTCCAATGGCTTGTCCAATTGTGGGTTGAAGGTTCAATATTCTACCACAATGAGGTTCTCTGGTCTGGTTTGCTAAAATCTGTAAAAGGTAAAATTTCAATAAAAAGACGTCAATAAAACGTAATAAAAGATAACGAGAATATGATTTAATTGAAAATATTAAAATTTGTGTATCAGTAATCGCAGTTTTGATAACCAGGAAAAGGTTCCTCACAATTTTAATGTTTGTTATACATACAATTTTTGCACCCTCACACCACTCACTGTTTGCTTTAAGTGTGATTACACTGGGAAATCTAGGGGAGAGGCCCGGGAGGAGCCTGGGGGAAAGCCGCCCGCACCCCTTATTTTTAGACCAAACTGACTGCCGATGGGCCGAAACCGGCCCCCGCCCCGTTATCTGAAGTTCTGGATCCGACGCTGGATTAAGAGGAACATATATATATATCTATATACCAATTTTTGACACTGTGCAATAGTTTACTAAAGAAATAGCAAACAAGGACAAATTAGTTGTTATTTGGCTCATCCAGAGAGTCCACTCACCTTAACTGTTTGTCAAGTCACCCAATTAATAGTACAAAAATTTAATCAATAGTAACCTAAACGAGATAAATTACTGCGCTGGCTAGGGTTGTAGTAATTATTTTAAACAGCATAATATCGTAAAGTCCTTACCCTGTTAACTGATTAACTGATAGCTGAGGCGAGCATAATTTTGAGTAGACTCTTCGCCATGTGGTTGTGGGGCAATTTCTGTAAAGACGAAAAAAAAGGTTTAGTAAGTAAAGTTTTGAAAATGATAATATAAAATTTAGAATAAAACATATTATCGAGTGAAAGCTTTACTTGCCCACCGCATAGACTAACAAGTGAAGTGTAGTAGAGAAATTGGCCGAATTTGGCGCAACTAAGCGGGAGACTGGATTGAAGACGATGACATTGACGACGGCGAAACGACGAAATTAAACCGACGAAAAGAGGAACAGACATGTAATCGAGGCCGAAATTGTTTTGGAAAAGGCGAACTCCTGTCGCTGACCGAATACCTACAAAGCATTCCAGAAAGGAAAAAGGGATAGGGGAGGCGCTTAACAGCCCAGGGAACCCCGCTAGCTACTCTAACTACGATTAAGTAAAGCCGAAATAAGAAGTTCAAGGACTTCAAGCCGAAGGTGTGTGAAAAGTATGCTTTGCAAGGTTCATCCTCCCATGACCCAACCCACAAAGAATGGAACTGACCTGTGATACGTACCTGACAATGGCGTCCTGGCCTATTGAGGCTGTGTGCTCGTGAGAGGAAGCTGGCCTAGCTGGGTGGTCTGTGACAGGAAGCTGATCTGGCTGAGTGGTCTATGGAAGAAAGCCTGACGAAGCCGGTCTCTTCAAATGGTCTTTCCGAAACACCTGGTCTGGTCTGGTCTGGCCAAGTCTGGTGATCTGGATCCAGGAGGTAGTCTGGTCTGGTGGTCGGCTCGAGAAAATTGAATCGATCTGCGGCCATTAAGGAGAAAGAAAAATAATTGGATAATTCACTTCTGCTTAAAATGTTCACTAAACCATAACTAAATTAAAGAAAATTAAAATTACAAACTAAAATACATCATTGGAGCCTACACATGAAGATTTAATAGATGCTTTATATTTGGCTGCTTCAAAACCTAACGATAATTTATCCATAGGCTTCGGTTAAAAGTGTCCCATATGTCACTTTCGCATTCCATTCTGGGTCGTCTACTTCTCTTTTTCATTTATTCTTCCTTCTAAGATGATCTTCGTTTTTCGTCTTTATCCCCTACTTCCTTCAGTTATTTACTTTAGCTATTTACTATTAACCATTATCTTTTGTCAGGATAGATCCTCACGACCAGAGAATTAAATCTTAATGGCGAACAAAGGTTCCAAAGGCTCTATTTGGTAGGCAGAATTGTACGAAATAGCTTAGACTTACCAGGAGGTAAACACATCAAAGCCTTGGGCTTGAATAACAATGGACCATTACTGCACTGAATATCACACCAGTTCTTTGGAGAGTATCACGACTGAATAAAATAAACAAAACCGTACAGGAAAATTAGTATCAGTTATTGAAATTTAAACAAGGTCAGGATTCTTTGTTCGTGTCAGCTGGTATCACGGACTGATTAACCTTTCACGTTTTCAAGTTGTAATCTCACGATGCCATCCCAGAGTGGCCCATCAAATCATTGTCTTTCTAGATTTCTGTGGTCGTCTGCTGCTATGCAGTTTATGTTCAAAAATTGCTTTGGATGTGTGGTGTGAAACTATTCTTGTCAAAAACCTAAAGTAGGTCTTTTCATGATACTTACACAAATTGGCTTATACTTGGTAATTCCTCTGTTCTCCTGTCACTTCTTACACATCCATATGGTTGTCGAGTGTATTTTGGCACTGTCTTCGACGTTGCATCTGATCTAAAATTGACTAAAATGACAACATGAATTTTGAAATAACTTAAACTTCCCAAATCTTGTCTTACCTACAGCACGCACCACCTGTCTTTGTCAATTCAATGGTCCTGACCTCAAGCACTTCTTGGAGAAACCCATAAAAAAAGTAGGAACATGTAAAATAATCAGGCGAGTCTTGACAGGATGAACTCTTGATCGTGACGTCTTGTGTCGATCCCAATCAGAGGTCGGTTTAGGTATTTGTGGGATGAACCAAATAGCCAAAAAAAAGCCAGCATCTTGGTTGAACACGTTAAAAAAATTGTTGTTGATTATCTTGACATGACGCGCCCTAAAGGTCCTCTTCTTGGAATCCAAGCAGTGGAAGAAAATAAATAGAAGTTCACGTTCGACTTTGCTGAAATAAAACTTTTAAGGCTGTATACTGCGTTAGTAGGAAAAAATACATTGAGCTGCGTTGTGTTTGTGTATCTTTATTGATCATTAAAGTGCAGCTTATTACAATAATAATTGAATAGAGCGGTTTTCACTTGACTGTCGAAAGGGATTGGTTTTGGTTTTGGTTTTGGTTTTGGTTTTACTACGCCCTTTGGTTGGCTAGTGTATTTACTTTGGTTTTGGTTTTACGACAGTCAAGTGGAAACCGCTCTAGTAAGTGTTTATACTAAGTCCATGTAGTAGGAGCATCACTAGATAAAGTGGTAACTGTTTTTTGTTCAACTTTTATTGATCTTCCATCAATTTGTAAGTACATTACAATTAGCCAACTAACTACAAATCATCTGGATCCTTCAGCTCGATGTAGCTTGGCTCATCTTGAGTAGGAGATATTTCACGTAGACTTGAACAATCGCAGAAAGGAAAGTAGCCCCCAAAAATGAAGAAGAAAAAAGTTGATGTCGCAGGCCATCTTGACAGGACGCGCCAAAAAATATATTCTTCGAAAAAAGATGGAAAAAATAACGCAAAAAAGGATGAAAATCTTGGATGATCGACGTTGCTGAAATAAAACTGAATTAGTAAGGTGTATCGTTAGTTTTATTATATTTAAATACGTTTAAGAAACCACAGTGACAACAATGTGTTTGGTTCTTTTATTTTTAGTGATTTTAGTACAAGATAACTAAAGATATCCCTTCCTACTATTTAGAAATGTAATCACAGCTAGACTACAAGATTATCTAAAATGAAAAAAAGGACACCAAAAACACAACAGCGTTCGTATCTTTTATTGAATTGCATTCATTAGTTACAAAGTTTAAACAAATAAGCAAATTATGGGAAGGCCCCGACCCATCGAATGGACACCCCAGGGTTCCCCAGACCTTACGTAGTGATAATTGGCGGCTTGATATCGAAATATTGTCGATATCAAGCCTGAGATGACCTCAAGCTAGATCGAAACAAAAAGCTAAGACGAAATCCAAATCTGAGCCGAAAGTCGAAGCCGCATCTATCCTTATAATATAAAGAATAAAAATTCACTAACCTGGTGTCCCTTCGTTTACTTGGGCTGATAGATTATGGTTCAACGTTTATAAAGCTGAACACGCTTGCGCAAAGCAAGTTTCTGATAAAACTTGCTCGGCACGTACGGCAGCATTACTATACATAGACGTTGTACCATGTCGATCGGCCCTACCTTATATGGCTCAGTGCTGTCATCACTTGGTACATCCTTGGTCGGTCACTCTCCAGTTTCAAAGGTGGACTGGTTTCCAGCAGCTTTATGATACGATGTGGTCCATTGGCTTGTCCAATCACAGGTTGAAAGTCTGATATTCTGCCACAATGAGGTTCTCTGGTCTGGTTTGCTGAAATCTGTAAAAGGTAATATTTTAATCAAAAAAAGCGTCAATAAAACATAATGAAAGATAACGAGAATATTATTTAATTGAACATGTTAAAATTTCTGTATTAATAATTGCAGTTTTGATAACCAGGAAAAGGTTCTTAACAAAAGATTTATCCTGCATACAATTATTGGCACTCTCACACCGTTCAAAGTTTGCTTAAAGTGTGATTGAGAACAACTTGTATATATCAATTTTTGACACTGTGAAGTAGTTTACTAAAGAAATAGAACACAAGCAAATTTTCCGACAAATTAGGTGTTATTTGGCTCTTTCTGAGAGTCCACTCGCCTCAGCTGTTAGTCAAGTCGCTGAAACTGAGTATACCCAATTAATAGTACAAAACTTTAATGAAGTAGTAACCTAAACGAGATAAATTACTGTGCTGGCTAGGATTGTGATAATTATTTTAAACAGCATAATATCGTCAAGTCCTTACCTTGTAAACTGATAGCTGAGGCGTGCATAATTTTGAGTAGACTCTTCGCTATGCAGTCGTGAGGCAATTTCTATAAAGACCAAAAACAGGTTTTAGTAAGTAAAGTTTTCAAAAGAATAATATAAAATTTAGAATTAAAACATATTAACGAGTGAAAGCTTCACTTGCCCAGCACATAGACTAAATCGTGAAGAGTGATAGAGAAATTGACCGAATTTGGCGCAACTAAGCGGGAGACTGGATTGAAGACGATGGCAACGACGACGGCGAAACGAGGAAATTAAACCGACGAGAAGACGAACACACACCTAATCGAGGCCGAAATTGTTTTTGAAAAGCCAAACTCCTGTCGCTGACCGAATACTTAGAAAGCAACCCAATTATTGTAAAGGGATAGGGGAGGCCCGTACCAGCCCAGGGAACCCCGCTAGCTGCTCTAACTACGATCAAGTAAAGCCGAAATAAGAACTCCAGGGACTTTAGGCCAAAGGTGTGTGGAAAGTATGTTTTGTAAGGTTCATCCATAGCTTTATATATTAAGCTCCCATGACCCAACCCACAAAGAATGGACCTTACCTGTGATAAAAAGCTGATAATGGCATCCTAACGGTGGAGGCTGGGTGTACTGTAGTAATGTCAAGCTCACTGATAAACTATGCTGGCCATGCTGGGTGGTCTGTGGAAGAAAGCTGAGCTGATCTGGTCTGGTCTGGCAAAGCTGGTCTCTTTTAATGGTCTGTCCGAAAAATAGGGTTTTGTCTGGCCTGGCCAAGTCATACGCTGGTAATCTGGATCCAGGAGGAAGTCTGGTCTAGTGGTCTTGCTCGAGAAAATTGGATCGATCTGCTGCAAGGAGAAAGAAAAATAATTGGCTAATTCATTTCTGCTTAAAATGATTAGTAAACCATAGCGAAATTAACGAAAATTAAAATTACAAGAAAGAGGAAACACTTCATTGTGAAAATTTGCAACCTTTACATTCCAGGATCTGGGGTCATCAAGAGCCGTATTCCACACATCCCTTCAAATCATAGTGTAATAGGAAAAAAGTGCAATATTTGGACAAGAAAATCTTCTTTGTAATAAGGATTGTCATGTCCATTATCACTATATTGGCCTTTTGTTGTGGACAATGAAACTCCGAAGCCAAAAGAGACTGATATACATTATTGGAGACTACAGGTGAAGATTTAATAGATGCTTTACATTTGGCTGCTTCAAAACGTAACGACAATTATCCACAGGATTCGGTTAAAAGTGTCCCATATGTCACTTTCGCTTTGCATTCCGGGTCGTCTACTTCTCTTTTTCATTTATTCTTCCGTGTAAGATGATCTTCATTGTTCGTCTTTATCCCTTACTTCCTTCAATTATTTACTTAGCTATTTACTATTAACCATCATCTTTTGTCAAGTTAGATCTCCACGACCTAGAATTGAATCTTAATGATGCGAACAAAGGTTCCAAAGGCTCTATTTGGTAGGTGGAATTGTATGAAGTAACTTAGACTTACCAGGAACTAAGTAGATTGAAGCCTTGGGCTTGAATAACATTGCACTGAATATCGCACCAGTTGATTGTAGAGTATCAAGACTAAATAAAATAAACAAAACATCACAGGAAAATTAGTATCAGTTATTGAAATGACAACAAGATCAGGATTCTTCCTTCGTGTCAGCTGGAAACACTGAATTATTAGCATTCCACGTTTTCAAGTTGTAATCTCATGATGCCATCCCAGAGTGGCACATCAAAATCATTGTCTTTCTAGATTTCTGTGGTCGTCTACTGTTATGCAGTTTATGTTCAAAAATTGCTTTGGATGTGTGGTGTGAAACTATTCTTGTCAAAAACCTAGAGTATGTCTTTTCATGATACTTACACAACTTGGCTTAAACTTGGTAATTCCTCCATTCTCCTGTCACTTCTTGCACATGCACATGGTTGTCGAATGCATTTTGGCACTGTTTTCAACGTTGCATCTGATCTGAAATTGACTAAAATGACAACATAAATTTTGAAATAACTCAGACTTCACATATCTTGCCTTACCTTCAGCACGCACTACTATGTCTCTGTCAATTCAGTGTTCACTTTCTGGCACTTCTTGGAGAAACTCATCAAAAAAGTAGGAACATGTAAAATAATCAGGTGAATCTCGACAGGATGAACTCTTGATCGTGACGTCTTGTATCATTCCAAACCAGAGGTCTGTTCAGGTATTTCTGGGCTGAACGCAACCACCAAAAAAACACCAGCATCTTGGCTGAACACATTGAAAAATTGCTATTGATCATCTTGAAATGAGGCGCCCTTGAGGTCCGGCTCTTCTCCGAATCCAAGCAGTAGAGGGAAAAAAATAGAAGTTCGCGTTCGACGTTGCTGAAATAAAACTTTTTAAGGCTGTATACTGCGTTAGTAGGAAAAAATATACATTGAGCTGCGTTGTGTTTGCGTAACTTTATTGATCATCAAAGTGCAGCTTATTACAATAATAATTGAATAGTAAGTGTTTATACTAAGTTCATGTAGTAGGAACCTAACTAGATAAAGTGGCAAATGTCTTTTGTTCATCTTTTATTGATCTTCCAGAAATATGTAAGTACATTACAATTAGCCAACTAACTACAAATCATCTGGATCCTTCAGCTCGAGGCAGCTTGGCTCATCTTGAGTCGGAGATATTTCAGGTAGACTTGAACAACCGCAGAAAGGAAAGTAGCCCCCAAAAATGAAGAAGAAAAAAGTTGATGTCGCAGGCCATCTTGACAGGACACGCCGAAGAATATATTCTTCAAAAAAAGATGGAAAAAATAACACAAAAAAGGATGAAAATCGTGGATGTTCGACGTTGCTGAAATAAAACTGAATTAGTAAGGTGTATCGTTAGTTTTATTATATTTAAATACGTTTAACAAACCACAGTGACAACAATGTGTTTTGTTCTTTTATTTTTAGTGATTTTAGTACAAGATAACTAAAGATATCCCTTCCTACTATTTAGAAATGTAATCACAGCTAGACTACAAGATTATCTAAAATTAAAAAAAGGACATCAAAAACACAACAGCGTTCGTATCTTTTATTGAATTGCATTCATTAGTTACAAAGTTTAAACAAATAAGTAAATTATGGGAAGGCCCCGACCCATTGAATGGACACCCCAGGGTTCCCAAGACCTTACGTAGTGATAATTGGCGGCTTGATATCGAAATATTGTCGATATCAAGCCTGAGATGACCTCATGCTAGATCGGAACAAAAAGCTAAGACGAAATCGAAATCTGAGCCGAAAGTCGAAGCCGCATCTATGTTTATAATGTAAGTAATAAAAATTCACTAACCTGGTGTCCCCTCGTTAACTTGGGCTGATAGATTATGGTTCAACGTTTATAAAGCTGAACAGGCTCGTGCAAAGTAATTTTCTGATGAAACTTGCTCGGCACGCGCGGCAGCATTACTATACATAGACGTTGTACCATGTCAATCAACCCTACCTTATATGGCTCAGTGCTGTCATCACTTGGTACATCCTTGGTCGGTCACTCTCCAGTTTCTAGGGTGGACTGGTTTCCAGTAGGTTTATGATACGATGCGGTCCAATGGCTTGTCCAATCATGGGTTGAAAGTCTGATATTCTGTCACAATGAGGTTCTCTGGTCTGGTTTGCTGAAATCTGTAAAAGGTAATATTTTAATCAAAAAAAGCGTCAATAAACCATAATGAAAGATAACGAGAATATTATTTAATTGAACATGTTAAAATTTGTGTATTAATAATTGCAGTTTTGATAACCAGGAAAAGGTTCTTCACAAAAGATTTATCCTGCATACAATTATTGGCACTCTCACACCGTTCAGAGTTTGCTTAAAGTGTGATTGAGAACAACTTGTATATATCAATTTTTGACACTGTGAAGTAGTTTACTAAAGAAATAGAACACAAGCAAATTTTCCGACAAATTAGGTGTTATTTGGCTCTTTCTGAGAGTCCACTCGCCTCAGCTCAGGGACCGCGCAGCAAGTTTTCGAGTGGGGGGGCTAAAGAAGAATGCGTGAAGGAAAATTTTTTTTGGGGGGGGGGGGGGCCGGGGGGGGGGGGGGGGGGCATGCTTGTGGATTTCTATTCAATTTCTCTAAAGTGACGGAGAATGCGAATAACGATAAAGCTATTGATTTTTTTCCACATCTTCAGTGATCTTGCTATCGGGTCTGAAAATTCACCATCACTAAATTGAAATATCATAGATTGTTATGTTATACTACTGATATCAACCTTTAATTACTATAAATAAGCCAGAAATCCAACGACTTTGCTTGAGCTGCCTTGAACTGAAGGCTGTATAATTACTGAGCAATTATTGCACGAGGCTGAGTATCAGATCAAGGGGGTTATCCGCCAATACGAAAGCCGAGTTCAATAATTGTTTAATTATTCATTCAAAATATTTACACGGCAAAACAAAACGGTAACTGAAAATTATTTAGTGAATGATATTAAAGTTACTGTACATCATTTACTCGAAAAGTGCCAAAATTACGCTTTCTGTTTGTGTTGCGGTCGGTAAATTCGTTTGCTATGTCAATGGTGGAAAGCCTGTCCGTTCTTTCTTTGTGTATGTTTAAAACTGTCAGGTTACTAAATCGTTCCTGGTTCATTCTTGAACGGAGCCATGTTTTTAGCCTCCGGGCAGTCGAAAAGGATCTTTCACCGGCTGCACTGGTTGCTGGATTTTAATACGACAATCAGCTTACATAACGTGATAACTTCTTTTATCATTTCCCGTTCTGGGTTGGGTAGCTCTTTGATTTTTACTATGATGTCGTCAAAACAAAAATAATCACCATCCTTCAGCAGCACTTGTAAAATTTCCATCTGGGCGGTTAACACTGAAATATTAACATCATCGTTGTACAGTTTTTCCAGGAAAAAGAGGCCATTTAAAAGACGTTTACCTCTGCTAGGTTAGAAGCGAAAAAATATTTTACAATTGTAACGACTAATGCTTCATTCTGCCTATTTATCTGCGCGTTTGTCTTTGCCAGTAACTCTGGTCACTTTCGAATTAACGAAATTTTGCTATTTTTCACTCTGTTACTTTTGTTAAATTATTTTTTGTTAAATTTATTTTTATTCTTGCAAAAAAGTGGGGGGGCTAAAGCCCCCCCAGCCCCTCCCTCTGCGCGGTCCCTGCAGCTGTTAGTCAAGTCGCTGAAACTGAGTATACCCAATTAACAGTACAAAACTTTAATGAAGTAGTAACCTAAACGAGATAAATTACTGTGCTGGCTAGGATTGTGATAATTATTTTAAACAGCATAATATCGTCAAGTCCTTACCTTGTAAACTGATAGCTGAGGCAAGCATAATTTTGAGTAGACTCTTCGCCATGCAGTCGTGAGGCAATTTCTATAAAGACCAAAAACAGGTTTTAGTAAGTAAAGTTTTCAAAAGAATAATATAAAATTTAGAATTAAAACATATTATCGAGTGAAAGCTTCACTTACCCAGCACATAGACTAAAACGTGAAGAGTGATAGAGAAATTGACCGAATTTGGCGCAACTAAGCGGGAGACTGCATTGAAGACTATGACAACGACGACGGCGAAACGAGGAAATTAAACCGACGAGAAGACGAACACACACCTAATCAAGGCCGAAATTGTTTTTGAAAAGCCAAATTCCTGTCGCTGACCGAATACTTAGAAAGCAACCCAATTATGGAAAAGGGATAAGGGAGGCCCTTACCAGCCCAGGGAGCCCCGCTAGCTACTCTAACTACGATTAAGTAAAGCAGAAATAGGAACTCCAGGGACTTTAACCCAAAGGTGTGTGGAAAGTATGTTTGGTAAGGTTCATCCAGAGCTTTATATATTAACCTCCCATAACCCAAAACACAAAGAAAGGATCTGACCTGTTATAAGAAGCTGATTATGGCATCCTGACGGTGCACGCTGGGTGTACTGTAGTAATGTCAAGCTCACTGATAAACTATGCTGGCCTGGCTGGGTGGTCTGTGGAAGAAAGCTGAGCTGATCTGGTCTGGTCTGGCAAAGCCTGTCTCTTCCAATGGTCTGTCCGAAAAATATGGTCTGCTCTTGTCTGGTCTGGCCAAGCCTGGTGATCTGGATCCAGAAGGTAGTCTGGTCTAGTGGTCTGCTCGAGAAAATTGGATCGATCTGTGACAAGTAGAAAGAAAAATAATTGCCTAATTTACTTCTGCTTAGAATGTTTAGTAAACCATAACGAAATTAACGGAAATTACAAGCTAAGATACATTATTGGAGAATACAGGTGACGATTTAATAGATACTTTATATTTGGCTGCTTCAAAACCTAACGATAATTTATCCACAGGCTTCGGTTAAAATTGTCCCATATGTTACCTTCGCATTCCATTCTGGGTTCTCTACTTCCCTTTTTCATTCATTGTTCCTTCTAAGATGATCTTCATTTTTCCTCTTTATCCCCTACTTCCTTCAATTATTTACTTAGCTATTTACTATTAACCATCATCTTTTGCAGGTTATATCTCCACGACCGAGAATTGAATCCTAATGATGCGAACAAAGGTTCCAAAGGCTCTATTTGGTGGGTGGAATTGTATGAAATAGCTTGGACTTACCAGGAAGTAAGCACATCAAAGCATTGGGCTTGAATAACAATGGACCATTACTGCACTGAATATTGCACCAGTTCTTTGGAGACTATCACGACTGAATAAAATAAACAAACCGTACAGGAAAATTAGTATCAGTTATTGAAATTGAAACAAGGTCAAGATTCTTCGTTCGTGTCAGCTGGTAACACCGACTGATTAACCTTTCACGTTTTAAAGTTGTAATCTCATGATGCCATCCCACAGTGGCACATCAATTCATTGTCTTTCTAGATTTCTGTGGTCGTCTACTGCTATGCAGTTTATGTTCAAAAATTGCTAGGGAAGTGTGGTGGGAAACTATTCTTGTCAAAAACCTAGAGTATGGCTTTTCATGATACTTACACAAATTGGCTTACACTTGGTGATTCCTCTGTTCTCCTGTCACTTCCTGCACATGCATATGGTTGTCGAATGTATTTTGGCACTGTCTTCGACGTTGCATCTGATCTAAAATTGACTAAAATGACATCGTGAATTTTGAAATAACTCAAACTTCATATATCTTGTCTTACCTTCAGCACGCACCACTTGTTTCTGTAAATTCAATGGTCCTGACCTCAGGCATTTCTTGGAGAAACCCATCGAAAAGGTAGGAACATGTAAAGTAATCAGGTGAATCTTGACATGATGAACTCTTGATCGTGACGTCTTGTGCCATTCCCAATCAGAGGTCTGTTCAGGTATTTCTGGCATGAACCAAACTAGCAAAAAAAACACCAGCATCTTGGTTGAACATGACGCACCCCTAGGGTCCTCTTCTCCGGCCGAATCCAAGCGGTAGAAGAAAAAAATAGAAGTTCGCGTTCGACGTTGCTGAAATAAAACTTTTTAAGGCTGTATACTGCGTTAGAAGGAAAAAATACATTGAGCTGCATCGTGTTTGTGCAACTTTATTGATCATTAAAGTGCAGCTTATTACAATGATAATTGAATAGTAAGTGTTTATAATAAGTCCATGTAGAAGGAGCCATACTAGATAAAGTGGCAACTGTTTTTTGTTCAGCTTTTATTGATCTTCTAGCAATATGTAAGTACATTGCAATTAGCTAACTAACTACAAATCATCTGGATCCTTCAGCTCGGTGCAGCTTGGCTCATTTTGAGTCGGACATGTTGCGCGTAGACTTGAACAATTGCAGAAAGGAAAGTACCCCCAAGAAGAGTATCTTGATAAAAATGAAGAAAAAAGTTGATGTCGCAGGCGATCTTGACAGGACGCACCGAAAAATATATTCTTCAAAAAAGATGAGAAAATAAAGCCAAAGAAAGGATGAAAATCTTGGATGTTCGACGTTGCTGAAATAAACTGCATTAGTAAGTTGTATTGTTAGTTTTATTACCTTAAAATAAGTTTAAAAAAACCACAATGACAACAAAGTGTTTTGTTCCTTTATTTTTACCGATTTTAGTACAAGATAATTAAGATATCCCTTCCTACCATTTAGAAATGTCATCACAGCTAGCCTACAAGATTATCTAAGATGAAAAAAAGGACACCAAAAACACAACAGCGTTCGTATCTTTTATTGAATTGCATTCATTAGTTACAAAGTTTAAACAAATAAGTAAATTATGGCAAGCCCCCGACCCATCGAATGCACACCCCAGGGTTCCCCAGACCTTACGCAGTGATAATTGGCGGCTTGATATCGAAATATATTCGATACCAAGCCCGAGATGACCTTAAGCTAGATCGAAACAAAAAGCTAAGACGAAATCCAAATCTGAGCCGAAAGTCGCAGCCGCATCTCTGCTTATAATATAAGTAATAAAAATTCACTAACCTGGTGTCCCTTCGTTAACTTGGGCTGATTGATTATGGTTCAACGTTTATAAAGCTGAACACGCTCGTGCAAAGTAAGTTTCTGATGAAACTTGCTCGACACGCACGGCAGCATTACTATACATAGACGTTGTACCATGTCAATCGGCCCTACCTTATATGGCTCAGTGCTGTCATCACTTGGTACATCCTTGGTCGGTCACTTTCCAGTTTGGAAGGTGGACTGGTTTCCAGCAGCTTTATGATACGATGTGGTCCAATGGCTTGTCCAATCATGGGTTGAAGGTTTGATATTCTGCCACAATGAGGTTCTCTGGTCTGATTTGCCGAAATCTGCAAAAAGCAAAACTTCAGTTAAAAAAAGCGTCAATAAACCATAATAAAAGTTCACTAGAATATGATGTAATTGAAATTGTTAAAATTTGTGTATTTATAATCGCAGTTTTGTTAACCAGGAAAAAGTTCCTCACAATTTTAATGTTTGTTATACGTACAATTTTTGCACTCTCACAGCGTTCGCTGTTTGATCAAAGTGCGATAAAGAGCAAGTTGTATACATGTATATCAATTTTTGATACTGTGCATTACTTTCTTAAAGAAATAGCAAACAAAATTTTCCGGCAAATGAGGTGTTATTTGGCTCTTCCCGAGAGTCCACTCGCCTTAACTGTTGGTCAAGTCACTAAATGTATACCCAATTAATAGTACAAAACTTTAATCAAATAGTAACCTAAACGAGATAAATTACTGTGCTGGATAGGGTTGTAGTAATTATTTTAAACAGCATAATATCTTAAAGTCCTTACCTTTTAAAGTGATAGCTGAGGCCTAAATAATTTTGAGTAGACTCTTCGCCATGTGGTCGTGAGGCAATTTCTATAAAGACCAAAAAATGTTTTAGTAAGTAAAGTTTTTAAAATGATAATATGAAATTTAGAATTAAAACATATTATCGACCGAAAACTTCACTTGCCAAGCGAATAGACTAACAAGTGAAGTGTAATAGAGAAATTGGCCGAATTTGGCGCAACTAAGCGGGAGCCTGCATGGAAGACCACGACATACGACGGCGAAACGACAAAATTAAGCCGACGAAACGACGAACAGACACCTAATCGAGGCCGAAATTGTTTTTGAAAAGGCGAACTCTTGTCGCTGACCGAATACCTGCAAAGTAACCCAACTATGGAAAAGGGGTAGGGGAGGCCCTTACCAGCCCAGGGAGCCCCGCTAGCTACTCTACTTACGATTAATTAAAGCCAAAATAAGAAGTGCAGGAACTTGAAGCCAAAGGTGTGTGGAAAGTATGTTTTGTAAGGTTCATCCAGAGCTTTACATATTAAGCTCCCATGACCCAACCCACAAAGAATGGACCTGACCCGTAACAAGCAGGCTATAATGGCATACTGACCGGTGGAGGCTGGGTGTACTGTGGTAATATGAAGCTGACTGATAAGCCATGCTGGCCTTGCTGGACCGTGGTCTGTGGAAGAAAGCTGAACTGATCTGGTCTGGTCTGGCGAAGCCGGTCTCTTCAAATGGTCTGTCTGAAACACATGGTCTGGTCTGGTCTGGTCTGGTCTGGTCAAGTCTTGTGATCTGGATCCAGGAGGTAGTCACTGGTCTGGTGTTCTGCTCGAGAAAATTGGATCGATCAGCGGCAAGGAGAAAGAGAAATAATTGCCTAATTCACTTCTGCTTAAAATGTTCAGTAAACCATAACGAAATTAACGAAAATTAAAACTGCAAGCTAAAATACATTATTAGTGACTACAGGTGAAGATTTAATAAATGCGTTATATTTGGCTGCTTCAAAACCTAACGATAATTTATCCATAGGTTTGTTAAAAGTGTCCCATATGTCACTTTCGCATTGCATTCTGGGCCGTCTAGCTCTCTTTTTCATTTATTCTTCCTTCTAAGATGATCTTCATTTTTCGTCCTTAATTATTTACTTAGCTATTTACTATTAACCATCATCTTTTGTCAGGTCAACCTCGTTCCCTGGGTTCTCTCCTACCCTCCCTACGTAGGGCGGGTACAGAGAGAACCCTGGCAACGAGGTTGTTGTCAGGTTAGATCTCCACAACCAAGAATTGAACCTTAATGATGCGAACGAAGGTTCCAAAGGCTCTATTTGGTAGGTGGAATTGTATGAAATAGCTTAGACTTACCAGGAACTACGCAGATTAAAGCCTTGGGCTTAAAGAACGTTGGAAGATCACTGCACTGAATATCGCACCAGTTGATTGTAGAGTATCACGACTGAATGAAATAAACAAAACGTTACAGGAAAACTAGTATCATTTATTGAAATCACAACAAGATCAGGATTCTTCGTTCGAGTCAGCTGGAAACACTGAATGATTAGCATTTCACGTTTTCAAGTTGTAATCTCATGATGCCATCCCAGAGTGGCCCGTCAAATCATTGTCTTTCAAGATTTCTGTGGTCGTCTACTGGTGTGCAGTTTATGTTCAAAAATTGCTTTGGATGTGTAGTGTGAAACTATTCTTGTCAAAAACCTAAAGTACGTCTTTTCATGATACTTACACAACTTGGCTTAAACTTGGTAATTCCTCCATTCTCCTGTCACTTCTTGCACATCCATATGGTTGTTGAATGTATTTTGGCACTGTCTTCGACGTTGCATCTGATCTAAAACTGACTTAAATGACATCGTGAATTTTGAAATAACTCAGACTTCATATAACTTGTCTTACCTTCAGCAAGCACCTCTTGTGTCTGTAAATTCAATGGTCCTGACCTCAGGCATTTCTTGGAGAAACCCATCGAAAAGGTAGGAACATGTAAAGTAATCAGGTAAATCTTGACATGATGAACTCTTGATCGTGACGTCTTGTGCCATTCCCAATCAGAGGTCTGTTCAGGTATTTCTGGGACGAACCAAACTATCCAAAAAAAACCCATCATCTTGGTTGAACACATTAAAAAATTGCTGTTGATCATCTTGACATGACGCTCCCTTAGGGTCCTCTTCTGCGAATCCAAGGAGTGGAAGAAAAAAATAGAAGGATACGTTCGACGTTGCTGAAATAAAACTTTTAAGGGTTGTATACTGCATTGGTAGGAAAAAAATAAATTGAGCTGCATCGTGTTTGTATAACTTTATTGATCATCAAAGTGCAGCTTATCACAATAACAATAGAATAGTAAGTGTTTATACTAAGTCCATTTAGTATAAAGTGGCAACTGTTTTCTGTTCAACTTTTATTGACCTTTCAGCAA
This sequence comes from Porites cylindrica, assembly GCA_964035525.1. Classification (NCBI taxonomy): domain Eukaryota; kingdom Metazoa; phylum Cnidaria; class Anthozoa; order Scleractinia; family Poritidae; genus Porites; species Porites cylindrica. Next base: position 33,705,203 of record OZ037783.1, read on the forward strand.
TATGTAAGTACATTACAATTAACTAAGTACAAATCATCTGGATCCTTCAGCTCGATGCAGCTTGGCTCATCTTGAGTCGGACATATTGGGCGTAGACTTGAACAATCGAAGAAAGGAAAGTAGCCCTCCATAAGAGTATCTTGATAAATATGAAGAAAAAAGTTGATGTTGCAGGCGATCTTGACAGGACGCTCCGAAAAATATATTCTTCGAAAAAAGACTATTTAGAAATGTAATCACAGCTAGCCTACAAGATTATCTAAAATTAAAAAAAAGGACACCAAAAACACAACAGCGTTCGTATCTTTTATTGAATTGCATTCATTAGTTACAAGGTTTAAACAACTAAGTAAAATATGAGAAGCCCCCGACCCATCGAATGGACACCCCAGGGTTCCCCAGACCTTACGCAGTGATAATTGGCGGCTTGATATCGAAATATATTCGATACCAAGCCTGAGATGACCTCAAGCTAGATCGAAACAAAAAGCAAAGACGAAATCGAAATCTGAGCCGAAAGTCGAACCTCGCATCTATGCTTATAATATAAGTAATAAAAATTCACTAACCTGGTGTCCCTTCGTTAACTTGGGCTGATTGATTATGGTTCAACGTTTATAAAGCTGAACACGCTCGCGCAAAGCAAGTTTCTGATGAAACTTGCTCGACACGCACGGCAGCATTACTATACATAGACGTTGTACCATGTCAATCGGCCCTACCTTATATGGTTCGGTGCTGTCATCATGCACTTGGCACATCCTCGGTCGGTCACTCCCCAGTTTCGAGGGTGGGCTGGTTTCCAGTAGCTTTATGATACGATGTGCTCCAAAGGCTTGTCCAATCATGGGTTGAAGGTCTGATATTCTGCCACAATGAGGTTCTCTGGTCTGGTTTGCTGAAATCTGTAAATGGTAAAATTTCAATAAAAAAAGCGTCAATAAAACATAATGAAAGATCACGAGAATATGATTTAATTGAAAATGTTAAAATTTGTTTATTAACAATTGCAGTTTTGATAACCAGGAAAAGTTCTTCACAATTTTAATGTTTGTTATACGTACAATTTTTGCACTCTCACAGCGTTCACTGTTTGCTTTAAGTGTGATAAAGAGCAAGTTGTGTACATGTATAGCATTTTTTGACACTGTGCAGTAGTTTTGTAAAGAAATAGCAAACAAGAAAATTTTCCGACAAATTAGGTGTTATTTGGCTCTTCCCGAGAGTCCACTCGCCTTAACTGTTGGTCAAGTCACTAAAAGTATACCCAATTAAAGGTACAAAACTTTAATCAAATACTGAGTAACCTAAACGCGATAAATTACTGTGCTGTCTAGAGTTGTAATAATTATTTTAAACTGCAAAATAACGTAGCCTCCTTACCTTTTAAACTGATAGGTGAGGCGTGCAAACTGTCGAGTCGACTCTTTGCCATGTGGTCGTGAGACAATTTCTGTAAAGACCAAAAAAGATTTAGTAAGTAAATTTTTGAAAATGATAATATAAATTTTAGAATTAAAAGATATTATCGGGTGAAAGCTTTACTTGCCCAGCGCACAGACTAATAAGTGAAGTGTGGAAGAGAAATTGGCCGTTGATTTGGGGCAGCTAAGCGAGAGAACGCGAGCTGAAATTACTTTTGAAAAGCCGAACTCCTGTCGCTGACCGAATACCTGCAAAGGAATCCAACTATGGAAAAGGGGTAAGGGAGGCCCTTAACAGCCCAGGGAACCCCGCTAGCAACTTTAACTACGATCAAATAAAGCTGAAATAAGAAGTCCAGAGACTTCAAGCCGAGCGTGTGTGGAAAGTATGCTTAGTAAGGTTCATCCAGAACTTTATATATTAACCTCCCATGACCCAACACACAAAGAAAGGATCTGACCTGTGATACGTAGCTGACAATGGCATCCTGGCCGGTGGAGGCTGGGAGTACTGTGGTAATGTGTTGCTGGCTGATAAATTTAAGAGGATGCTGGTCCGGTTGGGTGGTTTGTGAGAGGAAGCTGGCCTGCGTGGGTGGTCTGTGAGAGGAAGCTGGTCAGGCTGGGTGGTCTGTGGAAGAAAGCTGAGCTGATCTAGTCTGGTCTGACGAAGCCGGTCTCCTTTAATGGTCTTTCTGGTCTGGTCTGGTCAATTCTGGTGATCTGGATCCAGGAGGTAGTCTGGTCTGGTGGTCTGCTCGAGAAAATTGGATCGATCTGCGGCAAGGAGAAAGAAAAATAATTGGCTAAGTTACTTTTGCTTAAAATGTTCAGTAAACCATAACGAAATTAACGAAAATTAAAATTACAAGAACAAGGTAACGCTTCATTGTGAAAATTTGCAACCTTAACCTTCCAGAATCAGGCGTCATCAAGGGCCATCTTTCACGCACCCCTTCAAATGATAGCATAATAGGAAAAAAGTGCAATATTTCGACAAGAAAATCTTCGTTGTAATAAGGATTGTCATGTCCCTTATCACTATATCGGCCTTTTGTTGTGAGTAATGAAAGTCAGAAGAAAAAAGAGACTAAAATACATTATTGGAGACTACAGGTGAAGATTTAATAGATGCTTTATATTTGGCTGCTTCAAAACCTAACGATAATTTATCCATAGGCTTCGGTTAAAAGTGTCCCATATGTCAACTTTTTTCGCATTCCATTCTGGGTTGTCTACTTCTCTTTTTCGTTTATTCCTCTTTCTAAGATGATCTACATTTTTTTGTCTTTATGCCCTACTTCCTTCCTTTTTTTACTCAGCTATTTATGTTAACCATCATGTTTTGACAGGTTAGATCTCCAACAACGAGAATTGAATCCTAATGACGCAAACAAAGGATCCAAATGCTCCATTTGGTAGGTGTAATTAAATGAAAATAGCTTAGACTTACCAGGAACTAAGCAGATTGAAGCCTTGGGCTGAAATAACATTGCACTGAATGTCGCAGCAGTTGTTTGTACAGTATCACGACTGAATAAAATAAACAAAACGTTACAGAAAAGTTACTATCAGTTATTTAAATGACAACAAGATCAGGATTCTTTGTTCGTGTCAGCTGGTAACACTGAATTATTAGCATTCCACGTTTTCAAGTTGTATTCTCATGATGCCATCCCAGAGTGGCCCATCAAATCATTGTCTTTCTGGATTTCTGTGATCGTCTACTGCTATGCAGTTTATGTTCAAAAATTGCTTGGGATGTGTGGTGTGAAACTATTCTTTTCAAAAATCTAGAGTATGTCTTTTTATGATACTTACACAACTTGGCTTATACTTGGTAATTCCTTCGTTCCCCTGTCTCTTCTTGCATATGGTTGTCGAATGCATCCAGTTGCCACTGTCTTCCATGTTGCATCTGCATGATCTAAAATTGACTAAAAAGACAACATGAATTTTGAAATAACTCAGACTTCATATAACTTATCTTACCTTCAGCACGCACCCCTCGTCTCTGTCAATTCCGTGTTCACCTCAGGCACTTCTTGGAGAAACTCAACAAAAAAGTAGGAAGATGTAAAATAATCAGGTGAATCTTGACAGGATGAACTCTTGATCGTGACGTCTTATGTCGTCCTAAATCAGAGGTCTGTTCAGGTATTTATGGGGTGAACTCAACTACCAACAAACAACAGCATCTTGGTTGAACACGTTAAAAAAATTGTTTTTGATCATCTTGATATGACGCACGCACTCTGAATCCAAGCAGTGGAAGAAAAAAATAGAAGTTCGAGTTCGACGTTGCTGAAATAAAACTTTTAAGGTTGTATATTACGTTAGTAGGAAAAAATACGTTGAGCTGCATCGTGTTTGTGTAACTTTATTGATCATCAAAGTGCAGCTTATTACAATAATAATTGAATAGTAAGTGTTTATACTAAGTCCATTTAGTATAAAGTGGCAACTGTTTTTTGTTCAACTTTTATTGATCTTCCAGCAATATGTAAGTACATTACAATTAACTAAGTACAAATCATCTGGATCCTTCAGCTCGATGCAGCTTGGCTCATCTTGAGTTGGACATATTGGGCGTAGACTTGAACAATCGCAGAAAGGAAAGTAGCCCCCCATAAGAGTATCTTGATAAAAATGAAGAAAAAGGTTGATGTCGCAGGCGATCTTGACAGGACGCGCCGAAAAATATATTCTTCGAAAAAAGATGAAAAAATAACGCAAAAAAGGATGAAAATCGTGGATGTTCGACGTTGCTAAAATAGAACTGCATTAGTAATATGTATCGTTAGTTTTATTATATTAAAATACGTAGAAACCACAGTGACAACAATGTGTTTTGTTCTTTTATTTTTAGTGATTTTAGTACAAGATAACTAAAGATATCCCTTCCTAGTACTATTTAGAAATGTAGTCACAGCTAGACTACAAGATTATCTAAAATTAAAAAAAAGGACACCAAAAACACAACAGCGTTCGTATCTTTTATTGAATTGCATTCATTAGTTACAAAGTTTAAACAAATAAGTAAATTATGAGAAGCCCCCGACCCATCGAATGGACACCCCAGGGTTCCCCAGACCTTACGCAGTGATAATTGGCGGCTTGATATCGAAATATATTCGATATCAAGCCTGAGATGACCTCAAGCTAGATCGAAACAAAAAGCTAAGACGAAATCCAAATCTGAGCCGAAAGTCGAAGCCGCATCTCTGCTTATAATATAAGTAATAAAAATTCACTAACCTGGTGTCCCTTCGTTTACTTGGGCTGATAGATTATGGTTCAACGTTTATAAAGCTGAACACGCTCGCGCAAAGCAAGTTTCTAATGAAACTTGCTCGGCACGCGCGGCAGCATTACTATACATAGACGTTGTACCATGTCAATCGGCCCTACCTTATATGGCTCAGTGCTGTCATCACTTGGTACATCCTTGGTCGGTCACTCTTCAGTTTCGAGGGTGGACTGGTTTCCAGTAGTGTTATGATACGATGTGATCTAATGGCTTGTCCAATCATGGGTTGAAGGTTTGATATTCTGCCACAATGAGGTTCTCTGGTCTGGTTTGCTGAAATCTGTAAATTGTAAAATTTCAATTGAAAAAAGCGTCAATAAACCATAATGAAAGCCGCGCTCGAGAATATAATTTAATTGCAATTGTTAAAATTAGTGTATTTATAATCGCAGTTTTGATAACCAGGTAAAAGTTCTTCGCAATTTTAATTTTTGTTATACGTCCAATTTTTGCACTCTCACAGCGTTCACTGTTTGCTCAAAGTGTGATAAAGAGCAAGTTGTATACATCAATTTTTGACACTGAGCAGTAGTTTAGTAAAGAAATAGGAAACAAGGAAATTTTCCGACAAGTTAGGTGTTATTTGGTTCTACCCGAGAATCCACTCGTCTTAACTGCTAGTCAAGTCGCTAAAAATATACCTAATTAATAGTACAAATCATTAATCAAATAGCAACCTATACAAGATAAATTACTGTGCTGGCTAGGGCTGTAACAATTATTTCAAACAGCATAATATTGTAAAGTCCTTACCTTTTAAACCGATAGCTGATGTTTGCAAACTGTTGAGTCGACTCTTCGCCATGTGGTCGTGAGACAATTTCTGTAAAGACCAAAAAAAAGGTTTTAGTAAATGAAGTTTTCAAAATGATAATATAAAATTTAGAATTAAAGCACTTTATCCCATTTTATCTATCACTTTTCCAGAATGCGAATTACAAACTGAACTCTCTCTGAGTGTGCATAAAGTATTGAATAACGTCCTCAAATTCAACCTACCTGAGTTTGGTCACCCGGCCTGGTTTGCTGTACTCTCGTCTCACAAGTGATATAATTTTCAGTGTCGTTTTTGTGGTAAATGGAGAAAATAGCAAGACGAGAGTGGAAGAAGCTGAAGGAGGAATATTCTTCTAGAGTTGTCCACAACAGAGTGTGCTTTTGCGTCTTCCTACGCGAACCGAATAATTGTTAAACTGTCGTTTTAAAACTTGCGCAGGAATTTGAACGTGGCGCTGCCGAGCAATCTCGTGATTTCAAAATCGTTTCTTGATTGGTTCTTTCCATCCACGTACAACCTCAAAATTAAAATCTGCAATTCCCAATGAGATTTATAATACAATAGCCCTAATTTGCAAATAAGAACAACAACGACTTGAGGGAAGGACCCTGGCACATATTCGTGCATATTTTCTATTTGGGGATTTCAGGATTACAAGACTCCCCAGAACAAAAAAGGGCAAGGATTTTCAAGGGTTTATGGAAAGAAAAAAGTTACCCCTGTATTGTACGAGGAGCAGGAGCCGTTGCACGAGAAGTTATCTTAAACAGGGGCGTTGAAAGGATTTTTAAGCAAGGGGCCTACGCCAGCTTTTTATTGGGACATGAAAGGAGGAGGCTGAAAATTTGGAAACGAAATTTCCAGCATTCTAGTCTTGGTACAAAGGAATTTTAATTTCTCCTTCCCGTTGACTGGATTCCTTTATTTATTTATCTATTTATTTATTTATTTATCAAAACTTTGGGCAGATAACACTTTAAACGCTATTTTCACCATACTATCATAAAACAAAAACAAATAATATCGATATCAAAGTTCTGAAAGTTGTTAACACACACTATTAAAGTACGACAACCGTAAGAGACAAAACACAAGAAATTTATTCATTTACCCGTCTTCGCCCCCTCCCCACCCTACTCCGGGCAGCAAAAGTAGCCCTTGCAGGGGAGAGTAAGTAACCCTTTTTAGCCTTAGCAGTGACCAGCGTCTAGTTATTTCTCCTTAGGTATCCTCCTCATAAGGATAAAGAATCATCCATGAAAAAATTTCTCGAAATAAAAATTGTCCCTTAATGGATAATTCGCACCGTTCAGTAAAATGTTTAATTTTCCCGCGCACATTGCCTTGTCAGCGGTAAACTTGACTCGGATCATGTGATCACTGCCCGCCAAAACAGAATCAGGCTTTCGAAGGAGGATTTGTAGTCGATGTTCTCGTGATTTTCGCTGTTCTTTTCGATTTTGGGACATTTTGTGAGAAACAAATATCTTAAAAGCGTCTTCAGGTAGGTACGACAAATTATAAACTAACATTGACGAAGAAAGATGCCCGATTTCACGTTTATAATGGCGTCATCTTTCTGCTGTCAGTCGATCGATAAAGGTCCCAAGGTTTTGTTGGGTTTACAGCTGTATGCTTAGTTAATGTTTGCTTGTAAACTCAACATGTATTCATAAGTTGCCTACTACATTGCTTTTAGAGTGCTTAGATATTATATAGTCTTTCAGATCGTTTATAGGTATGTCTTGGAGGAGTGATAGCTGAATGGCAAGCTTTTACATTTCAATTCATGTTGCTCCTCTGACAGGATGCCTTTTATCGAATTGGTTTTCTGTTATAAAGGCATATTCGTGATGAAAATGTCTACTGCGAATTTATTAAGATTACCTAAAGGGTTAAATTCTAATTCTCATCTTGAACAGTATCATACACAATCAGCTGGTCTGGTATTTTGCATGAATGATAATAAGCTCAAAGGTTTTTGGCGAAAAAGTGCTTATCTCAAGAGATAGTTTACGTGTTATTCAGGGTTTGTTTCTTTTAGCAGTAGTCTACCCTTTGGTTAGCCTCCCCCCCCTCCTTACCCCACTTTAAAGCCTTAATTAAGCCCATTTCTCTAATAATAGGTCTAACACCTGATTTGCTACTTGCTAATTTCCCCGGGGGGGGGGGGGGGGTACTCTCTTACAAGAGGCTATTGGGGATGTGCCCCTGGATGGGGTCACATTTTCACGACTGGAGTGACAATAATGGGGTCTTGTTTTCAATAGAGTTACTAGAATGGGGTCACAAATTTTCAGATTTTTGGGGTTAGTAGGGATTCAAAAATGGGAAGATTCTCGGTTAAAAAAATCAGAAAGTTGTTGTTTATTAAATTTAACAATAAGCTGGTATTGACCGCATTACATTCCGCCGCTTGAAACCATACTGACAAGGTAGATGTGTGAATAGAAAGTGACTAAGTTGGGATCGCAAAAATTACTTTTTCCAAAAAGTGACTAAGATGGGGTCTATAATTGGCCAAAAAATAGACTATAATAGGTTAGGGGCTCTTAGAGGCCAGTGGCACATACCTAGAAAACATTAACCCAAGTACCGCCCAAGGCCAATTTCGTTACACATCCAAGTTTGTTACCAACATACTGGCTTGCTATCTATTGACAAAGTTCAAGACTAGCACCTTTTGGGTAGTCGCTAACTAGGAGGTAGCGAATTCAATTAGAAGCAAAACCGGTTATTACCGGCCTGAATAACATTTGGGTTATATAAAGGTTGTTTATGTTCTTAATACAGATGATGCCTGTGTTGCAACCAGACGAGGAAGAAGCTAGCGGCAGTAGTGTAGGAGCCAGTAGTCCTGCTGTCAGTACGCCATCTCCTTCTAGGACAAAGGTAAGTGGTTTGATGACTGCTGCAAAGAGTTGCTTTTGTATTAATTGAAATCAATAATATACAACTATAGTAGTGGATATATTATACCGAGACACGAAGCATCAAGGTATATATCTAGCGCTATGAACCAACCCTGAGGGGGATAGTTGTTTTAGTATTTTACCAAATCAGTTGGATAAAAATCAAAAAGAAACTTTTTGTAACGAAAAGACATAACTTAGTTAGAGTTTGTTTACGTTTCAATTGACAGTGTTTCGGGATCAGTTTTTATGATTTTGTTGCAAATTCAATGAGAAAATGTTTTCTTCCGACCAGTAAACACCAACAAGCCAAATTTTGTCTCTTTCTTGGTATTTGCTGGTGCAACTGCTTCATTGTCTGCTAAAATTTTATCTTTCAAAACTGTTGCAAAACGAGAAGCCATTTTTAATCTCGTCCAAAAAGAGCAAATATCCAAGGATATTCTGAGTTACGGGAGCTAATCAGAATGCGCAAAAATTGCAATCCACTGATTTGGTGAATACTAATATTGTTTATTTTACAATCGACTGTCTCTTAACAGACACCTTTATAAGAAGACGTTGGTAGAACGGACACCTAGAGCTGGTCCCTACCTTTCTTTAATCCTTTTATTTGACTCTCTAAAAGACGGACGTCACTCTAAGACACTTTGTGTCATTCCCAGAGGTGTCCATCTTAAAGGGAGTTGACAGCATTTTGTGTACTTTCTGTATCATTATTTTGTCTGCTTCAAGACTTAATTGTAGATACCCATACACCATACAAGGTTTAGTTTACATAATTTATATGAAAATTGTTTGGTGCTAATTTTGATGGTCTCTTATGGTGATTGTTAGACTAGCTCATCAGGCCCCTCACCGAGACGCAGTGGCAGGAAGACAAGACAACGAATCCTTTATGGTCACAAGAAAGACACTCCTTTGACACCACATTCTCAACCTAGAAAGGCAAAGGAGACTCTAGACAGTGGATCAGATGAAGATGAGGAAGAAAAAGAGAGAGAAGAGGCCAGGTAATAATTAACTTTAAATTGAGCCGAGATTACCAGAGCTACAAACTATCATTTTTCCACATGTATTAAGGACAGTGTCTGTTTTTTTTTTTTTTTTTTTTTTTACTGTCAAAACAAATATTCATTCAGTTTCAATCACTTGAATAAAATTACTAACACAAATCACTGCCAAGTCATTACATTTTTACAACAATCCATTTGTACTCAAGGCAACTCCCAAATTTTATTACCTTAGTTTACCTATCTTTCACTAGTCCTGTGGTAGCCATTGCATACCCCTACATCAACAGTTGAGATAACTTTTTTGGGGGATGTTTAATTCAGTTTAACCAAACTTCTTCAGCCAGAAGTTGTATTTATGTTGTTGGTGTTGTTTCTTATTTAGTGAACAGTCATCGGGGAATCAATCCAGTGGTGACAGTGATCTGGAGACACCAGTGCATGCACCTGCCCCTGGACGAGGAAGAAAAAGGGCTGCCACAATTTTCAAGGCTGTTCCGGTATAGTTATCCTGTGATTTTGTTACAAAATAGTTATACCAATGTATGGTGAGTGTACTGACTCATCTTGAGAAACATCATGAGTCCTAGTGCAGAACCTGTGAATCCCAGTTCAAAAAACATTGAGTCCTTCTTGTTAAAGCACCAACACAACAGCCACAATTACAGCGAAAGAAATCGCTCAAACAGTATATTCTACAAAAACATTGATCAAATCAATCGATCTTCTTTGCATCCCAAGGGATGCATGCCATGAATTATTTTGCGTCTCTGGAGAATTTTATGTGTCAGGGACGTACGTAGGACGCAGAGGTGACAAAATGACTGGTTATCTTGTTGTCAAACAGCAAACTTGGTCCAATATCTGGCCTTACGTGAGAACTAGGGAATGAAGGCAACACAGTTAGACTTATTAGAGAGAATGTTAGAGAAATAGAGATGGGGAAGCATGTTTGAACTTACCCTTAACAATAAACGTAGGAAAAACATAAGGCACTACATGTATATAGCCCAGTCATGATTGCACAGAAGCGAGGGTAGTATAGTGAGCAATAAACATAAAATTAAATGTACAGAAATATATTTTGCACAGGCAGAAAATTTCAGTTTTTCTCTCTGTTGCCTGGGTTAGAGAAAAAACAAACACACACAAACATTAATTTTATCTTCCCTCACTCTCCATCCTTCTATCATTAACCCCCCTCCACAACCACTCAGTGCCCCTTGCATCATACCTATTTGCCAACCTGCAACTACATGTATAACCTGCAGTGAGTTAACTGGTAGTCTTGTTTTACCTAGGCACCCAAGAGAGCCAGATCTAAACCCTCTTCTGCCCGTAAATCACCAGCTCAAAAGAGATCAAGGAAGTCCAAAGGAGGTGCCGAGAGTGATGATAGCCAGGGGAGCTTGTTTGACATCGTGAAGGCCGGTAAAGGAGCTCTCAGGGTAAGAGTGTTGATTGAACAGTACACTGTACAAGGTTGTTAGTTCTGTAAGAGAAGTTATTTAAAATTCCAGTGTTTTGGAAATGTATGCATTGCTCATGCATGCCGATCATGGACTCTCTCTTTTACGTTCTTTTTTGTTTGATTAAAAATAAGATGCCTGTGTAACATTCATAACATATTTTTTTGTGGTACAGTAACATTACTGCACTGGCTATTTCATTTTAGGCTGTGGTAGATGACTGGATTGAAAGTTACACATCAGACAGAGAAAATGGAATGGTGGATCTTATCCAGTTTTTTGTACAGTGCTGTGGCTGCAAAGGTCTGTTAGAACATTGACCTCACTTGTATGTGACCATATCCTGTAAGTGACCAGTTAGCCAAAACACCTAAATTTTCCCAGTCAATGCCACCTTTTGAAAGCGGTCTTGACCATTTTTTAGGCTGATGGTTTTATAACTTTCAATTGTTCTTAACCAACCTGACATAGTCTTGGTCTAAACTCCATGTTCATTGTATGTACGATGTTAATCAGAGTATGCAAAGAGTGTTCATTGCCAGCATGAAACTATTATTGTAACATATTGCACTCTATGTGTCCAGACTTCTTCTTGGAAGACCCCTGCATTTTGATTCTCAAGAGCAACCGTTAAATTATTTATGTCATGCATGTATTATCCTTTTTCTAGGAACTGTCTTACCTACAATGTTGGAGGAGGAAGAAAGTGTGAATGCGGTCCGTCAACTGACAGAACAATTTGATGAGGTCAGAAGGAAAAAACAAACTTTGTAACCTTCAGTCTCAATATCTCTCAACTCCTCTGATAGACTTAAAGTATCGTATATATTTTTTTATTGATGTTTTGTTAACATCGGTGTCCATTGCTTTGCAGGACAGCCATGAATATCCACTGATTATGACTGGTCAAAATTACAAGAAGTTCAGAGTAAGTGAAGTTTACAGATCTTGTAGGTCTGCTAGACTTACTGGTAAAGCAAAATACTGTTAAAATTCTTCAACACAGACACCAAAAGGACAAAGTTTGTCATCTTAGAAACAAAGAGAACTATTTGTAATAAAGAGGTTTAATGTGCATGATACGGAGGAGCCTGTAATGAAAGGTTCCGTTGAAACAAATATACTGAAATCCACAAAAAAACCTTAGCTATAGTTTCCTTGGTAATCTGACCGTTTGTAGATACATAAGTTAACATACATGTAGGTATCTTTTACCCACAGTCCAGCAAAACACTTGCAATTGTGCAAGTGTAAGAGTAATAAGCTATAAGACTTGTCCTAATAAAATCCTAAAACATTATTTCTCCCATTTATTTCTAGGCAAACTTTACAGAGTTTGTAAATTCGCTAATCCAGCAGTGTCGGCATAGTATAATATACGATGAATACATGCTGGATACCTTAGTCTCCTGGCTCATCCGATTGTCAGACTCACAAGTCCGTGCCTTCAGGCACACAAGCACTCTAGCAGGTAAGTCTTTAAATCTGTTTTTATTGATTTCAAATAGAAACTTAGTATTGCCTTGCAATCTATGTAAAAGAAAAGTGGCTTTTTCCAAGTTCAAGTTCTAGGTATCAGTTTTGCAGCCTGATGATTAAGAAAATTTAACGTCTTTTTGGATTTGGGTGGGGCCAAAATGCTTTCTGATGGGGGCTAGCGAAGTGCAAGGCTGCCCATATAAATGTGGCCCCAGTCTTTAAAATTAAAAGGAAAAAAAAAAGAAATAGAACCAAGAAAAACCCTAGCTGTTTGATTCCCCATCTACTTTTTGTATTTACCCAGCAACTTAAAATCCTAGTGACAACCCTGGGCCAACTTGTTTTTATCCAAGAAAGAATCAGTAGTTTTTCATTATCTTCAATTGCGTGTTGTTTTTAGGAATGAAACTTGTCTCAGCATTGATTCATGTAGCAAAGAATGTTCATGTAGAGTTGGATAACACCCAGGTATGTAAATTAATAACCATTAAGTTTGTTTTGAGATTTTTCAGGCTATGATGTAGAGACAGGCTGTAAAAATTGCTTTGTGGTACCTTAAAACCACAAGCAATCCTTTATGTTTCTCTTTCACTGTTTTACACATTTTGTCTCCAGCGCCAATTGGATAGTGAAAGCAGCAAAGTTTCCTCAAAGAAAGCTATGGAAAAAATTGAGATGCTTCAAAATAGAAGACAAGAGGTAAATAATAACATTATTATGGTGTTAAGTCTCTTGTTCCACTGTGCAGTGTTTGTAACAGTAAAGGTGTCTGTGGGGGGTCAGAAATATTAACCCTGAACCAGAAATTAGTTTTTTCTTTTTCATTTAACAGCTGAGACAGAACATCAGTGACTTAGAAGACATGATGAACTTTGTGCATCAAGGAATGTTTATTCACAGATACAGGTAAATTTTAAAATACACGTAGTTGCATAAAATCACCTTTCTAAAGCCTGTTAACATGTTGTAGATTTTTTGACACGCTGTCTATTTCTTTCTTCAGAGATTCCAGACCGGAAATCAGAGCCCTATGTATTGCAGAAATGGGAACATGGATGAAAGATTATAGGTAGCTAATACAGCATCAGAGACTCATGTTATTTATTTTAAATAGTTGTGATTTGTTCATGCATGAAACAGGAGCTCTGAAGAACTCATTAGTTGAAAGTGATTGTGTTTTCCAAATCACGTTTCAGGATTTTCATTAAGAATTTTAGTAGCAGGAGAAAGGTGTAACATTACAGGAGAATACTTTGAAAGAGGCTTCACATTTGAATAAAAAAATGGTAGTCATAGGCTACCAAACGTTTCACGGAGAATTCTGCGTAGTAAAGGCAGGATTCCACGATGCCTAATGAACACCTGGCATTTGAATTTGGAGTGATGGTTTTTGAGGAGAGGGGAAAACTGGTGAACCTAGAGAAAAATCTCCTGGAGCAAGGGAGAGAATGAACAACAGACTCAACCTACTTTTGGCATCAATGCCAGGAATTGAACTGTAGCTCTCACCACCACCTTTGCTTCCTAATGTGTTTGTTTTTACCATTTAATGTTCCTTTGATGTTGTCTCTGTTTTTCAGTTCATACTTCTTGAGTGACAAGTTTTTGAAATACATAGTGTGGAGTCTAAATGATAAGGTACTTGCCTAATATGAATATATGCTGGATTACAAAGTAAATAATAATTACAATGGAGCCTCCCTCACAATGTAACGCAGGATTATTGTACGATCGGCTACACAATGATATACATGTAGTGTTGTTATGCATTTCTTGCATTAATAGTTCTCCCATTCAGTCTCTATGAAAGCTAAAACACTAGTTAACCTGCTTACTATACAGTTTATTTTTATCTGGTTCATTATTTAGATTGGGGATGTGAGGCAAAAGGCCCTGCTGTCTCTCAAACATCTCTATGAAGTTGAAGACTTTTTACCTCATCTGGAGTCTCTGACTGAAAGATGCAAGGTGCTCATTACACTGATATAAGTTTTGTTAAGTGCTGACATACATGTAATTATGCCTGGGGCCTTTTGTTTAGAAGGCAAGTGATGCTATCTATCTAGTGGATAGCGGTGATTTTGTTACCTCTATGTCCTACGGCTCTGATGCATTAAAGTCCTCAAAGACACAAAATAATTTGTGGTATGCGTCCTGAAGGATGCAAAGACTGATTGATTGATCTGAAGAAGTTTTTGGTGAATGTCCTGTGTGTGTGATTTCTGTGGCTGTTCTTGTGGCTGTCGTTTAACTGTGCACATTTCTTTTACCCTTGTTGTAGTTGACAACAGGAGTATATCTTTATTTCAGTAAACTGTAATACAGAGTGTTGGAGTCTGTCTTCAGATTAACTTTGCGGTTATATAAAGACCCAGGGACTCATTGTTGTTTTTTAACTGGGATGCAATGGTTCTGGACTGGAACTCATAATTTTTCTCAGGAGGAGTCCCAGGACTCACCAGTACTTTTTGTAACAAAATCGCTGGGATAGCGCAATTGGTTTTCCTAAGACTTATCTGCTGGATAGTGATTTATGAAGCAGCCCACCACATAGAGAAAAAACATCTGGTACCAGGGTATAACATAATGTGAGGCTAAAATTAATTGTCTAAAAAAAATAATCTGGCTGATTAGCAGGCATCTTATTTGTTAGGCCATTTCATGTTAAGGGGGAAAAGTCACCATTGTGCAAAGCTTATTGGCCTATTGCGTTAAAATTTGATGCCTCCAGAGGTCTTGATTTCGAGTTCGTATTGGTGTGACATGTTCTTTGCTGTGTGATTGTAAAAGTACTTTTTTGTACCTTATTTGTAGGAGAGGCTTGTAGCTATGACATTAGACAAGGAAAATGAAGTGGCAGTCGAGGCAGTTCGACTTGTCACGTTACTTCTTAAGTGAGTATTTGGAATTCAAAGTGTTAATTTTCCTTAGTGTACAGTTTCAAGTCCATAATATTGTTCAAAGCTAATGTTGGGCTGTGCGTTAGCTTCACGTTGTAGCCCCTGACACCTCCCTTTTTCTCTTGGGTGACTAGGAAACCTCATTTTTTTGCATACGTGTAGAATCATATGCTGGGAACCTTGGATTTCAAAAGTTCAGAACATTGGGCCCGCTAGAATTTTTCTCAGAGTGTTAGCACAGAATTGTAATGGTGATTACTTTTGTCATTGTAGGTATGATAAACTAGATGAGGAAGAGAGCCAACAGGTGGAGTTTCTTGTCTTCTGCACAAGTCGCAATGTTGCAAAAGCTGCTGGAGAATTCCTGAAAGAGAGACTAGTGATGGCAGCAGATGAGGAAGTGCGAAAAGCCAGCAAGTCTAAACGAGGTGAATGTTGAGAAACGCAAATAGAAAGTTACTGGTGAATAGAGGCAAGGGATTATGAAGTATTTCTTTAAGTATTTAGGTTGTTTCTTGTAGTCACAGAAGGTTGCAATCACCAAATGTCATAATACAGAAGATTAAAAGGACACTGAACAATAACCAGACCGCAAAACAACTGCAACACCAAGAAACACCGGAGAAAGCAGGACTTTATTAAGTAAAACATATTCTTAAAAATCTACAAAAATGGTGGTAAAATTGTCAGCATTCTCTTAGAACTGGATAGTTTCATGTCTTCTCACAGGATACAGGCCTAATTTTGTTAAGTTGATGCTACATGTACATTATACCTAGATGTATAATCTTTTTTGCCAAGTATTTTAAAAGCTCCTTCTTGTGTCATTTGCAGGGAAAAAAGTTGAGCAGGAAGTAAAAGTTGTGCAGTTAAAGAAATTGATTGAGTTTTTCCTTGTCAGTGAGGTAAAAAACATTAACTCACAGTGCCTTGTTAAAAACGTTTTTCTTAATACTTCCTGTTTTATAATGTTGTGACATATCCAGTATTAGTTATACCTTGAAATCCTGGATTAACTCTTACTGTGAATACCTCTTGAAAATCTTTGAAAACTATTCAAAGTTCTTTGAGTTTCTGTAAAATACGGAAAAGCAAACAGTATTGTTAACAAGGTTTTATTTGAATGGTCATATCAGAGGTTGTTGGAATGTAGTTTTTCAAAGTAGGCCTGTCTTTCTTTACTCAGAGATTTGAGTGTTAAATCATAAGTTAAACTATTTTATCATTTTTTCAAAGCAGAAGTCAATGATTGTTTTTGCATTGACATTTTTTGTTGTTAGATTCATAATCATGCTGCATATCTTGTTGATAGTTTATGGGAAACAATGGACATCCTGAAGGTAACTTAGAAAATAATCTGTTTTACTCTTGAGAGTCCCTTGTTTACTTTGGTTAGAAAACTGATATCATGTTGAAAGATGTGTGTGAATGCCGTGTTTATTGTTGTTTGCTTTAAGATTTTTATTCGGCTATTTGTTTGGAATCCTTTTCTTTTTTTTCTGTGACATAATGAAAGCCTCTGGGGACCGAACAGTTTAAACATAATACCAAAAGATTATGACGTTGCTGCTTTAAGTAAAAGCTGTCATTTGAAAGTATCAGACAGTTAATAGAATACAACTTTGTGACTGCTATTCTGTCTTTTTGTGATTAACAGGATTGGAAGCTGATGACTGACATTCTTCTTGACAAGGGTGACAAGCAAGGTAAATTATTACCATATAATTTTGCTATCATATGATCATGTTTGATAACAGGCTGGGTTATCATACATGTAGATTAAAAGGTAGCACTGAAGCTCAAGATGGTATTACCCGTACTCAACAATCAACTTCCTAATCTTCCAATCAAGTATAAATCTTAAACAAAGGGACATAAAATTATTGGCTATGGGCAAGGAACATTTTGAGAGGTACTTGTCTTAAGGTGAAACTAAAGCTCAACCTTTTTTCAAGCGACTAAGCCGTGAGAGTTGTCTTTGACTCTAAAATAAGTAAGAACCAATAAAGGTGTCCACTATGGATAAGTTGATCGTACAGTATAAGCTACTGAGTTTAAGTTCCCCCCCCCCCCTGAAATGTTTTGTTTTTGAGCTGTTTTGAATGTCATTGCTGTAGTTGAGTCCAATTTTAGTTCAGGAAGTTTGGGAAAAAAAGTGATAGAGCTCTGATGTCTGCATGCTTGAGTAAAGAAACATCCTGTCCTCTGTCAATCTCTGTCAAATTAATGAATTCCAGGATTTGGTTTCTCTTCACACTACAGTGCTCTGCTTTCTTTCTTAAGGGCTGAATGACAATGAAGAAATGTCTCTGATTGATATCATGGTTTGCGCTTGCAAACAAGAAGCAACTAGACAAGGTCCACCAGGAAGGACAGTGAGGAAAGGAAAGGAGAAGAAATCATCTTTAGATGACAAGAAGAACCTCAGTGCACATTTTATGCAGACACTTCCAAGCTTGTTGAACAAAGTATGTGAAATTGTAAAATGGTACAGTCAACTCTCTCTAAGACGGACACCTTGGGACCGGCACTAAGTGTCTGTCTTAGAGAGGTGTCCGTCTTATGGAGAGTCAAATAAAGGGAGTAAAGAAAGGCAGGGACCAACTCTAAGCGTCCGTTTTACAGAGGTGTCCGTCTTATAGAGGTGTCCGTTGAGAGAGTCGACTGTATATTGACTGTGTCACCATGACCCTCTTGTGTCACTTTCCAGATCTGGGTAATGCTTTAGATTGGTCAAACCGCAAAGAAATTTGCCTGAACCATTCAGAAGCACTACCCACATATTGGATAGTGACAAGTCATCGGCTTGGAATTTCTGCAGTCATTCCCCAGATTTTATTTTGCAGTGAAGCTACATGTAGCGACGGGGTTATGAAATCTCGGCTATTTTATCAGCCTAGGTCCTGAACAGAGCAGTGGTTTTTGACAGTGACAGGTATTTTCATCCCTTTCCCTCTCAGATTTTCTGCCATAATGGAAAAAAAAAACAATTTTTTTTTTACAGTTTAAAATTTTATGGGTACCTTACCCAGGCTTATCACACTCAGAAACTTAAGTGTTAAGAGGAATGTTCCTTTTGTTTCAGTTTGGAACAGATGTCGAAAACGTTGCAAACTTAGTTTCAGTTCCACAGTACTTTGATCTGGAGGAGTATGGACAAAGACGACTTGGAAAGGTACACAAATTTTTTTAAAGTTGACTTTCATCTTTTCCGTTCTTTCCTGATACTTCAAGCACATAATTGACTAACTTTTATGCTTTTGTTTCTAGCATCTGGATGAACTGCTAGTTCAGCTGAGTGATATTGTTGAGAAGCACTCTAATGCAGATGTAAGTCTCAATGTGAAAATTTGAACAAGCGACTACTCATTTCTTGTCAATCCAGAGAGCAAAGAAAGGCAGTTTTACTGCTTGCCCTTGCCCTTCAGGCAAGCCATAGCTAGCATGTACTAGCCCAAAAAAAATTTTGATACACAGCATTAATGATTAATTTATTGTTATTTATTGGTTATTTCATTACCAGCCTTATAAATTCATTGTAGAAAATTAATGTAGTAATTTCACTTCTTCACATGAGATTGAAAAACAGCTTTCGATTCACATGAATTAATTAGACATTTAAACAATTTGTTTTCACTTGCCCGTCAGGCAAGGTAAGAGAAGAACTGCTAGCCCATTCGCAAAGTCCACTAGCTATTGTAAACGACTTTCTTTGCATGCTGCAAGAAGGAACAAGAAGAGTTTAAGAATCCCTTATAATTATTAATTTGTGTTTTAGGTCCTGGATGAATGTGGAAAAACTTTCAAAACACTTATTGATAATGACTACACTTTGGCATCTACAGCAGTAAGTAGAGATGCCTTATTTTTGTGTTGCCGAGCAAATTTAAGTCTTACAGATAATCCTTTCAGTTTTTGTAATTACTATCTCTTTTTACCTTGTAGGATGTAGCCAAAAACAAACTCATTGACTCCTTTGTTACAAAGTTTAAAGAGAATCTGAAGGAAGGATTAGAGGCAGTATGTGTTTGTTCAGTTTCCTTGTGATTTTTGTTACTTAGTAAACTTTGAAACAATGCTTTTTTGCATGACATGTAGTCTTGAAAAGTCTATAAAAAATCAAGATTTTTTGGGAGGTCGTAAATTGTTTGTAACTTAGTTTAATTTGATCTCAAGAATGAATAATTAATTTTCTGTACCTTGTATCTTAATATTATTTGTCCAGTTTTGGCCGATCTGCGAGTATGCTGTGCACTGCAGTTTTTTGGAAATGCAGCACAGAAGGCAGTGTTTATATCAGTATACTTACCATATTCTGCACACTATTAATTTAGCAATTTAATTTAAAGTTTCGACCCCAAGACTTACCTTACCTTTGTTGTCATAAGGATCATGTGGAATAGGCAGATTATTCTTGTAAGCAGAAATTAGTTGCTGGCTGCGGTTGGGTCTTAAGGGTTTAGCCAGTTGTTTCTTGTGGTTTTTCAAAGCTCTTGCACATGCCACATTCAACTTTTATTATTGATCTATGCTGTTGGTTCTTCGAACAATTTTTTAGTAGGAAAATGGAGTTTAAAACATGTATGTTCCCTGAAAATTTCTTACAAAAATTAAGTATTTCTCGAAGAGTTTGCATTCTGTGGAAAGGCATCATTTGAAGTAAGTTGATCATGTTTTTATTATAGGATGATCAGGATGACGAAGATCAAGAGAGATACAACCTTCATGTCAACCTTGCAAGAATAGCATCATTCTACAAGTAAGTTCACTACCATGTACAGTTTAGCATAATCATTCTGCAGGATTAATGCGAGGTCAATAAGCACTTTAAGAAGCAAGGATTAGTACAGTCTGTAAGTGCGCCTCCTTTTGTGTGGGAGGTTCAGAGTTCGATTTCCAGGTGTGACCTTAAATCCTTGTCTCAACTGTCTATTTGTCTTTGTGTATAGCTTTAAATAGCTTTGAATACTGTAAAATAAAGCATTGAGGGAGGGGTGGGTACATGGGGTGGAAGGGTGGGGGTCAAGTGAGTGCACCCTTGGTCACAGGTTTGTCAGTTTTAGTGGTGTTACAAGTTACCAATATTTTAGTAAGTTTTAAGGTTATACACCAAAGGCACAAATCTGAATTATTTTTGTAGACTGTAGCGTTATTATCATGGCAGATAGTTTCATTAAGAATTAACAAGTGAGGATTGCTGGAAAATAGTGTTAAAAAATTGCATGGTGGTTGACGAAAAGTGCAGTCAATATTCTACAAAGTTTAGTTTTGTTTTGAATGTGTTTTCAGGTCACACAATCTGAATAAGTGGGATCTTTATGATGATCTATCCTACATCATCAACTACTCTGCAAATAACAATGTACCAGACGAGGTAACTTCCTTACAAATAACAAAGGCGTGGTTACACTATCCTGCTTGTGTGCTGACTATAAAGGAGTGCAGAGGCTTAGTTAATGAGTCCTATGTGACTGGCCTTGCATTGTGTACATATGTGCATGAGGCATTTCCCAAAACAAAATAATCTGACAAGGTCTGAACTCTATCCTGGGGAAAGGGTTACTCCCTATAATAGCCTATACTGAGAGGTTCCACCTGAAACGGGTACCTTTTTTAGCCTTCAGGTATATGGAAGGGTAGGGAAATCTGTCATTTCATTATGTAACAGCTGACTTTCTGGTG